>JBBCBC010000004.1:36260712-36860712 GCA_037126765.1 Stenogyne calaminthoides | reverse complement strand
TAATGGTATACTCATCATTAATGGAGATTTATCATTATGCTCAAAAGATAATATCTCATTATCTTATTTACATGTCTTTTATTTTGATATGCCTGAATGAATGTCTCTGAACTGATTGTATGTTAATAAGGGGGAAATTGTTTAAGTATTTGGTAATGAACTAGTTAAAGAGATTCATTACTGAAGAAATTGATAAATGATTAAACTGTTGAGAAACTCTGAAATTTTTTAGATTCTCTGTTTTAAGAAATTGTTGGGAGACAACCAATCTTGTAATAGGATAAAACTGAAACCTGAGTATAGGTTATATATTTGTAACAAGATAGGTTTTGGCATCATCAAAAAGGGGGAAATTGTTGGGAGATGAATTTTAATAAAGATTTATGATTTTGATTAGATCCCAAAACTCCTGAGTATGACATGTTCAGAATAATCTTGATAGTTGAGTCAGGATTCAGTTTTAGAATTGTCAGGATGTTATCTGCAGAATGTATAGTCAGCAGATATAGTTCAGGATAGTTACTGAAGACTCAGTAGGATACTGAGTAACTGAAGACTCAGCGTGAAGACTCAGTACATCAGTCAGTATAAACTACAAAGATTCAGAAGACCCTGAAGACTCAGAAGACCTTGAAGACTCAGAAGACTCAGAAGACACAAAGACTGAAGACTGAGAAACTAAAGATCAAGAATACTGAAGGCACAGTAATTACTGAAGACTCAGTAAGGTACTGAATGCTCAGTATGAACCTGAATGTTCCGAGGCACTGAATATATCTATCTGAAGGATGCAATACTGAGAAGATCGCGATTCCTTAAAATGTTAGATATCTGCCAAGACATTCAAATACAGACAAAAGGAACTAAGTCAGAAGTGTTGTTAAGGTTATATCAAACTCAGAGTTTGTAACCAAAAAGAGCCGTTGAAGGTGTCTACCTTTAACTGGAGACAAAAGTCAAAAAGATTAAGACGACACTGTACCATACTGACACTGACAGTGACAGGTCGCTGAAAAAGATGTCAGACATACAAAAGTTCCAGACTGCAAAAAGTGAAGACCGGCTACATGAAAGGTTATTGCCTAGAAAGTGTTAGGGAGTTTCAAACCCTAAATATAGCCGTTTCACACACCATAAGAGGGAACTCACGAAGCTATCTCTCCAACGGATAGTTTTCAAAAGTGACCTTGGTGTATGCCTATAAATACTGGTGACCTTCTACATTGTAAGGTGACGGGAAATTTATACGCAACTCAAGAGCTCAAACTTATTCTTGTAAAAGTAAAAGCACTCGAAAAACTTAGAATTTCCCAAGTGCTTCGATATTGAAGAGAGCTCACTATACTAAGCTTAGCTTGATAAGAATTATCCAAAGCTTAGTCGAGATATCCTAACCCTTTGCATTGCGCTTTATTGTAAAGGATATCTCATTCTAGTTGGAAACCAACCAAGAAACCCCAAACCCTTGTGAAGGTAGTTGGTGTGTGTTTGTTGGTGAGAAGAGTTGTAAAGAGTTAGTAAACTACGCGGAGTAGTCAGAAAACTCTAGAGGAGAAGTTAGTAAGCTACAGGGGTAGTCTGAAAGCTTGTGTGTGATTGAGTAAGTAAACTACGGAGGTAGTCAGAAAGCTCAAGGTCGGGTTGAGTAAGTAAACTACGTGGAGTAGTCAGAAAACTCAGGGCCGAGTTGAGTAAGTAAACTACGAGGTAGTCAGAAAGATCAAAAGTTGATAGTGAATTTCTCTGAAGAGTCAGGGAGAGTGGACGTAGGAGCTTGAGTCTCTGAACCACTATAATTGGTGTGTTCTTTATTGCTTTCCTTATCTGTGCCTATCTGTTGCATTGACTTGATTTTGAAAGCATACTTTTCAATCGATATTCAGTTGGAATCAATCCAATTGAAGTTGCATAAGTGAATCACGCACCTAATCACTATTTCATAAAGGGAAGGTTTTCAAAGAAAGCTTAAAATGAGTATAAACTAAGGGTCAACCATTCCGCTGGCCCGAGTAGCTAGAACGGATATAGTTACCAAACCGAACGTTACTCTTACGAGGGTTCGATGAAGTTAGTTATCGATCCAAGCAACTCGGGATCTCTCGACACTCGGGACTCGGTTGGGATTATCTCGAGGTATCCGAAAGCATTTCAGATCACCGCCTCGATGAGACTTTGACTCGAGGCGTTACGTGCTTCTCGAACCTAATCTTCGAGGATTATCGACCCCCAAGTGACCTCGAAGAAGAAAAAGTTTTAAAAACACTGAACACGTGTATTCCCCCCCATACACATGTAAGACTCGTTTGCACCGGGACCAACATTATCCAATGACCCACCATAATCCTGTGTCCATGTGTTAAAGATTCAGGAAGTGAGATATATTTAGAACATGAAAAAATGGCACAGAGGAATGGAACTGAAATAAATCTATAACTATATAATACACCTACGGATTTCCTTTTTTGTTTTCCCGCTCTTTTTCCTCCACCGTTAGATTTTCACTAATCGATCTCAACCGTACATTGGTTACACAACTTATTTATAGAAGTTTAGACTAATAAACTAATGAAATTAATATGCTCTTAATTACTAGTTTATTTCGAGACAAATTTTTGGTTCTCCTATCTATTTAAAGAGGAGTTTTACACTCCATTTTTTCAAATCTCATTAGTAGTATTTTCATTTTATTTTTTGTGAATTAAGAATTAGATTGTTTTACTCTTTTTTTCAGAACAATTCTTATTGAATTAGATGTAATGTTAGGAATTTTATTAGTTTTATATGATACTAATGAGATTGTAACTGAGTGTGTACCTATTTTCAAGCCAATTATTTATGAGATACTAATGACACTTGTGTTTGAAAGTCTCTCCGATTTAAACGAAGAATCTACAATTCATGGAAGATAAGGACAGTAGATAAATTTTTTGGTGATTATCTTTGTAATATTTTGAATTTCTTGATTTTCTGGTAGGTTTGAAAAATCCCCTTATATTCCATTTTCAATGTTTCGATAGTTTTGTTTTTATTTTTATTATTTCAATCTTAATCTGTAAATATATAATACACCTATGGATTTTCTTTTTTCATTTTTTCGCCCTTTTAGTTATTTCATATGTTGATCTTTTTTCTATTGATCAATCTTGACCCTCCATTTATTAGATCAATTAGTTAATTATTTTTACACGTAAAATTAATTCTTACCGTAAATTATTGAGGCCCATAGAGACCATATAATGTGCTATAAATCATATAAACTTTAATTCAATAAAATCACGCAATGAGATCATATCATTTAAACACCATGTAATATATCACAACCATATAAAATATAATATTACATATTGAACATAATTACTCCTAAATCATGGTCATGGAGACAAAATTTTGTGCGGTAAATTTGCCTTATTACTTCATATATACCAATTTAAGAGCAGCACACATATCTATATAAAATTGTTCAATTTTCGATTATCCAACATAACGAAACACTTAATATTTTGTTGATCTTGATCAATATTTATTGATATAATCCACAAACCAAATTATTGACTTATTTCAAAGATACATTTGTTATTTAAGTCGTCTTTTCATAGTTCATTCTCTACTTTTTCTCGCTCGCCTGCAACTCGGGTTATGTGTTTCAAGTTCGTCAATTGTCCCCTCTCCTCTTTATAATTTTACTAATGATCTTAAATTGTCTCTCCATATTATTTTTTCTCAATTTGTTTATTTATTTGATTATAGTATTTCCAGTTTATTGGTTCGAATTCATTTGTTATTTTTTTTATTTGGGATTAAATTTACGTCACGTATGGATTTTTCTATGCAGATGTTTGTATGTTCATCTAGATTCTATTATATTGGCGTTCTTCGCGATTTTTCTTATGATCGTTTCAAAATTTTGCTTAATTCTATGTCGTATCTGTTTTGTCGTAAAACATCTTGGAGTGTAAGGCATTATTTTTGGAATACGTATATATTAAAAAAAATTGGTTAGACGGACGAGCATGGGAGTGAAATTATTTACATGTTTTGAGATTTTTTACCATTGTAATAGCATATTGACTATCGTGTCTCCTATTTTTTTTGTTCTAATTTAGACGCGATATGTTCCTGAGAAATTATGAGTCAATCAACACCCAAATAGACTAAAAATTTGTTACTATAAAAATTATTATTTTTTTGTAAGAATTATATATTGTTAATTTTTAAAATTAAGTAATCATAGGAATACTTTATTATTAGTTAATCTTATTTAATACAATACTATAATTTTGAGCATAAAATTAAGTTCTGCAAAATAACCTAGAAATATGTTTATTATTATTAATAAGGGTAAATTTCATATGTGTAATATTTGCCCTATTATCCTCTTAATTCTATATTTGGATATATTTTTTTTAATATAAAGTTTCACCAATAAATGTTCATTAGATTCTTGAATTGTAACAATATACATAAAGAGAATTCAGATTTCATATGAGCATTAATTGACTCATAATTTATCATTAAACATTTGCACTCATGATTTTTCTAACAAAACCGAAGCAAATTTTGGTCTCATTTCAATTCTTTTATTATTTTCAACTGAAATAGTGTTTAGCCCTACTCATGATTTTTCTAACAAAACCGAAGCAAATTTTGGTCTCATTTCAATTCTTTTATTATTTTCAACTGAAATAGTGTTTAGCCCTTTTTTTTTTCATTTTTTGGTCCAAAAGGACCAAAATTGAGTGCAAAATGTACAAAGATCGTCAAACTGTATCCTACATCTTGGAGAATTTTCTTTAAAAAATTATTTTCTAATGTGAAAGAAAACAAAAATAGAAAGAAAAAAAAAGTTTGAAAATGGAGGGCAAGAAGACAACAAATATAGATGAAGTCTGACTAATTAAAAATTGGGGAAGGTTCCATACAAAATTTTGCTGAAGGAATGTGATCGTAAACAATTCAAAAAGTTCAGGATGATGTTCAACGCGTTGACCAGTCTAAAATGGATATTGGCCAAAAATTATAATTGTTCATCAATTGTTTGATAAATTATTTAATTAAACAAAACCCACATCAGCCTCTATGATTTTTTTGTTAATATATTTGTTGTGATCGGTCAAACCATCCATCTGCCACGTGTTCACCCGACAATCACGTGGACCAGTTAACAGAAGTGCGCGACAGCTCGTCAGACCGGCACGCGCCAACATGGCGGGCACCATGGTCGGCCACTCGTGCTCGCCAGCATGGGAAGCGACCGAGTCGCCTACCCGTGCTTGTTTAACTCGAACCCCCGAAATGGACCTCCAAAGGTAACCGAGTGAAGGAAGGTCTGCTCGCCAGAGAAGGGAAAACCTGCTCGCCTCGATAGGCGAGCAGAAAGCACAAGACGCTTGGCCTACGACCGCGCCTCCCCGGCGAGTAGAATGGCAATTCAGGAATAAACATATTCCAGTGAACACTAAGTCCAGGTCACCTCCTAAGCCTATACCAAATAGATGACAAATCGGAGACCTCGCAAGCAAGCAAAGACAAATGTCAAGCAGATGGGCACGGTAGGAAATGTGGCAGCACCCCGTATATTCTTGCATGACAAGAAATCGACAGCTTGTGTAGCCAAGGCAACACAAGCTTGGCAAAACTCTATAAATAGACTCTCATAGGTCATGAATAGGGTTCAAAAATTTTCCAGATACGACTCTAGTACCAGCTCACCATCCCATATATCCACTGCGCTCGACATAAGTACATTGTGATCGACACACCCCAAAGTCAAATAATATAACCCTGGCAAGGTACACCCCCAGACGTAGTCAGCTTTGATGAACTGGGTCATCAAATCCTTATTGTCACCTCATATTACACCGTTCTCACCACATATTCGTCATGCTCGCCACACACGTCAAGTGTCCGACACAAAATCTATTTTGTTTGTTAAGTTGTCACGCACAACGCCACATCATATTTTCCACACAACACAACTTACAACAATTAGTGCTAGAAGAAGGCTGCCGAACCAAAAAAACCCAAATACTTACCCGAAACCCAAAAAGCTTCAGGCAAAAAAAATAAATAGAATGCCTCAGTCAAGAAATACTCAGGCTCAGAGGTCGAGACAGAGCCGACCTCATGCTCAGGAAGAGGCTCAACCTCAGCCTCAGAAAAATCCGACCGCGGAGACCATCAATCTTGAAGATATCGCCAACGATCCTATGGCCACAACGAAGGCCATCACTTTTCTACTGAGGGCCCAGAAAGATAGGGCCGAAAAAGAGTTGGCCAAGCTAAAAGCTCGGGACAATGATGATCGATGCTCGCATACTCTTGATAGTGAGCAAGTCAAGAAAAGAGCCGCACAAAAATTTGCCGAAAAAGAAGCCAATAACTTATCAGACGATGAACAACCACAAGGGTCCAGGCGATCGGCATTTGAACGTTTGAAGTTATTAGCAAAGGATCGACTCGGCGATCACAGGCGTCAGGATCCCAGAAAGGAATATCGGGCGAACACGGTGGCTCATTCGGCACCTCGTGATCGTCTGCACCATGAAAGGCGCCAAGAGCCCGAAAAGTCGGTCGGAACTAAACTATCCATTCATCATCGAGTGGGTAGTCATGGACGAACATGGAAGGGGGGACTATCCCATCATGAGCATGACCTGATGGAATCTAGCTGCGTTCCGGATCGGTTAGCTCCACAAAATTTGCAGAAATGCAGAAAGCGATAGAAGGCTTACAAGTCGACCTTGCCGCTACTAAAGGACTTCCACGAGTGGGAACAATCTCGTGCTCACCGCTCACCCCGGCGATCATGGCAGTCGAAGTACAAGAGAAGGTGGCAAAGAACTGACCACCCATCCCCATGTTCGACGCGGAATCGGATCCACATGTTCACCTCAGCAAATATTCGAACTTTATGATAGCTATGGGCGCCACCGATGCGACGCAATGCCGGTCTTTTCCCATGACTTTGGGCGATCAAGCACACAGGTGCTTCTCGACTTTGCCCGCCGCGTCCATCACGTCCTTCACTCAGTTGGGACATAAATTCTTGTCTCACTTTTCATCCATGTGTGCTCGCCAGTCCCCAAAGCAGCGACTATCACATTTTTCCCAGCTAAAGGGTGAATCGGACCGGACATACGTAGAAAGATTTGACAAGTGTCTGTTTGATGGGGCTCCCGTGGAAGAGGATGCCAAAATCCTCACTGTGGTAGGGGGTTTGACCTTGAATACAAATATGTGGAAGGCCATGCATCAGGACTGGCCAAACATATATGTCGAATTCCATGATCGAGCAGCCAAGATCATAACTATGCAAGACTTGCTCACCCACTATCGAGCAGGCCAGGAAGGAACGACCAAGAAGTTGATCGTTAGCAAAAAATCAGCAGGCGAAGGGGGGTATAAGCCCCCAGGTTCCTTCAAGCCTTTCGAGGAAGGGCCAGAAGCACATGAACTTCACAGTCTGTTAGGCGTTTCAACAGAGATGATATACAGTCAGATCAAGGACCGGGACATGTTGTTGAAGCCCCGGAGAATCATAAGAGATAAAAATCATCTCAGCGCCTCCAAGTTTTGCTCGTATCACGAGTATATCGGGCACAATACCGATGAATGTCGTGACTTACTCCGACAACTTTGGAAATTATATGAAGAGAACTGCCTTACCCGGTATCTCAAGAAACCGGCGAACAGAGACGCCCGTGATGAAAAGTCGGGCGACCAAAAGAGAAAGTGTAAGGCGGAGGAGGTATCAGACAGTGACCAAGAAGAATTCCGCAAGCAGTTGGAATTGCCCAAAAAAGGAGCCCCAACCACGGACAAAGGTCGGGGAGGGCAAAAAATCAACATGATCCTCCCAGATTACGGGCCGGTGGGAGGATGCTATCAGGCACCCACCCTATCAAACAAGCATAAGAAGATGGAAATGCGCGCTATGTAGATAATCCATCAGGTGAACATCACGAGCACATCAACCTGCACACCACGATCCCACCAAATCATGTTTTCAAATGACGACCTCGATGGCATCATCACCCCCCACAATGATTCTCTAACCATTAGTGCCCGACTTCTCGGCTTAAAGGTGCACCGACTCCTAGTCGACACTGGGGCATATGACATTCTGTTTGTCAACACTCTGCACCAAATGGAAAAGCAAGTCGGGGATCTAAGCATGTATGTTGAGCCTTGCGATCATATCATAATGGGTTTCGGCCCTATGGTCTGATCAGGTTAGGGGTCGAGTTAGAGTCAACCACGAATCCGGAGATCCGACGAACTAGAATGCTAGATTTTGTAATCGTCGATGCTCTGTCTACTTATAACGGGTTTTTGGGTCGACCGTTTATCCAGGAATTCAAAGCTGCTTGTTCGACCTACTATTATTGTGTCAAATTTCCAACTCTTGATGGGACGGGCCGCGTAAAGGGAGATCAGAAAAAGGCCCGAGATTGCTTGCTATCATACACACCAGAAAAACAGAATACCATCAGCATGGTGGAACAAATTGTTGGGAAATACGGGGTGCCCGAATCTATTCGAGATGTATTTAAATACATATTTAAATTATTCAGTTAATTACTAACATGAATCAATCCTAAATTAATTCAATATAATAATTAAATAATCAACAACAATATGCGTACACGTGATTCACGTAAATCCTAAGCATGCAGAATCTAGGAGTTACGAAATTACATACCTCTTGTAGAGAAAACCGTTGAGACGATGGATCAACCCAAAGTGCCTTCTCAAATATGTCCCAAGTCCACAAACGTAATCCGGTGGAAGGATTCTCACGAACGATTTTAATAAAGGAGAAAACTAAAAATATTTGCCACCACCCCAACACATGGAATTGCATTGGGAATGAAAAATTAATTCCCTATTTATAACAAGGGGTGGTCGAAATTTTTGAATAATTTGGATATGGGAAGATCTTTAATTCTTGTGCAAGAAGTAATCTTGAATATATCCAATATATTCTCTTTCCCATAAATAAATTTTCCACAAAAATCTCCTCCCTTATAAATATGCAATTTTCAAAAAATTCAATGCACAAGAAGACAAGATTTTATTTCTTGAATTTATGGGATAAACTTGTATTGCAAGAATACTTATCTTTTTCCATAAAATCTTTTCAAGAAAATCAAGAAAATCTTTTCCCTTTCTTGTCCCATAATTTTCAAAAATTTCAAGAAAAATAGGATAATAATATTTTCTTCTCCTTTTCATTAATTGGACTTTAATTTGGGCTATTTGAGGGGCCTTTAGGAGAATTAAGATTGGATCTCCAATGGGCTATGAAACTTTAATATTAAGCCAAAATATTATTCAAGCCCATTAATATTAATTTACTCCACTATAAAATTAATATTGAACTATCCATCTTAATCCATATTACGATGCTTCAATAATATGGCTCCCGGTTATTATTTTCCGTATTTAAGATTATCTAGTCCACTAATTAATTAAGCCACTGAAAAAGCTTTATATTAATTAATATCTTTATCCTTAGAGTAAAGACAACTCAACATTATTATCCATACCGGTAATAAATTTCCACTTGCAAGATTTGGTATGATAAAGCTTCTGAGCCCACCAAGGGGACAAATCAAGCAAGACGTACTTGCACACGATTCTCCGTATTAAATCTTAGCAATCTTCGTGTAACTAATAATATTGCCCAAGATATAAGGTATCAAATCACGTTGATTCTCTTCCCATCATAAGTCAAAGTAATAGTTATTAATTTCACACTATCTTATTTAAGGAACGGAGATTAAGAAATAACGAACCAATGAGGTCTAATTCTTCTATATTCAGTACTGAAGAATTTATCCTCTTGTAGGTCCTATTCAACGCATCATAATACACTAGTGTAAACTCTTGGTCAAGACAGGCCAATCTGAGCCTTACACTTCAACCTTTCACGATGGTTTGTTTATTTCCATCTAGGTTGTGAATTTGTACTTAGTTACGAGGAACTGTTAATTTGATCTTTCGTGGTCTGGTATCACCAAACTAACTACAATGTAACACGTACTGTTTATTGAACATGTATGCAGTAAATATATATAACATTCAATCATATTTAATGCAACAGTGATAAATAATTTATTTTAGTAAATAAATAAGAAATCCAGTTTGGTTATACAAAGTAAAAAGCATACTTTCCAGTATAACCCCAACAATCTCCCACTTATACTCAAAGTCTGCTTTTAAGTATACTACAACACGTCTCGTGTTCTACGTGACATCTAATGTCACTCACACGAACCTAATAATATTTCTCCCACTTATACTCAAAGCAGATTGGCAACGCTCTTGACACACATTCCTTCCACATGTCTCTCGAATGTATTCTGAGGCAGACCCTTTGTGAATGGATCTGTTAGGTTGTCTTCCGACGTAATTTTTGCCACCTCCATGTCTCCTCTCTTAACAATTTCTCGTATAAGATGGTATTTTCTTTCTATGTGTTTGCTGGCTTTGTGGGCTCTCGGTTCCCTTGAATTTGTAACTGCTCCGGCATTATCACAGTAAACCGTGATTGTGCTGGGCAAATTCGGAACAACGTCCAAGTCCACTAAGAAGTTCTTGCGCCAAACCGCTTCTTTTGCTGCTTCACAAGCAGCTACGTATTCGACTTCCATGGTAGAATTAGCAATGCATTTCTGCTTTACGCTTCTCCATGGCATGGCTCCTCCTCCTATTCAAAACACACTACCCGAGGTTGACTTCCTGGAGTCTATGTCTAATTGGAAATATGAGTCCATGTAACTGACGGGGATTAGACTGTCTGACTGATAAACCAACATTATGTCCCGTGTCCTCTTTAGATACTTCAGAATGTTTTTAACTGCAGTCCAATGCTCTTTCCTGGGGTTATTTTGATATCTTGCTACCATGCCTACGGTAAAACAGATATCTGGTTTCGTGCACATCATTGCATACACGAGGCTTCCTATAGCTGAGGCATAAGGAATGTCCTTCATGTCATCTATCTCTTTCTGTGTCTTGGGACACATTTCTTTGGATAGATGGATTCCGTGTCTGAAAGGTACAAAACCTTTCTTGGAATCTTCCATGCTGAAGCGCTTCAAGACAGTGTCTATGTATGAAGCTTGTGAGAGGCCGATCATCATTTTCCTGCGATCTCGAGTGATCATGATCCCTAGGATATGACCAGCTTCTCCCAAGTCTTTCATATCAAACTGTTTTGACAGCAATGTCCTTACGTCAGACAACATCTTTTCATCATTCCCGATGAGCATAATGTCGTCTACGTATAGTACTAAGAATACCAAGGCAGTTCCATCACGTTTTTTTTAAACACAACTTTCAAAATTATTTTGATCAAAACCTTAAGATTTTATAACCTGATCAAAACATTGATTCCAAGCACGGGATGCTTGCTTCAGTCCATAAATGAACTTCCTCAGCTTGCAAACCAGATGCTCTTGGCCTCTTTCAATGAAGCCCTCGGGTTGTTGCATATAGATTTCTTCGTCAAGACTTCCGTTAAGAAAAGTTGTCTTGACATCCATCTGCCAGATCTCAAAATCTAGGTGCGCAACAATCGACAAGAGAATACGGATGGACTTGAGCATGGCTACGGGCGAAAAGGTTTCCTCATAGTCGATCCCTTCTTTCTGAGTATACCCTCTCGCTACGAGTCTCGCTTTGAAGGTTTCCACCTTCCCGTCCGATCCTCTTTTTCTCTTGTATACCCACTTGCATCCAATGGGTTTCACCCAATTAGGTGGTTCGACTAGCTCCCACACTTTATTGTGATCCAATGAACCCATTTCGGCTTCCATTGCAGTTTGCCAAGAATTTGCATCCTTGTCTTGGATCGCCTCGTTGTACGACCATGGGTCTGATTCTTCTCCGAAGATCAAGTCCGAAGACTCTCCTATGCCCAAGAATCGCTCGGGTTGTTTAACAACCCTCCCAATGTGACGAGGTTCTGGTTGTGTAGGTGTGACGCTTGGTATATCGACTTGTACAGTCGGCAAAGGAGTTTGCCCTCTAAGTTCTTCTAAGGTAATCTCACTTCTAGGCTTTATATCGTTCATATAGTCTTCTTCCAAAAATCTAAAGTGCGTACTTATTATGACCTTTTGATCTTCGGGACCATAGAACATGCATCCTTTAGTTCCCTCGGGGTATCCTATAAATAGCCTTAATTCCGAACGTGCATCCAACTTACCGACTTCCTTGTCCAACACGTATGCCGGACACCCCCAGATTCTCATGTGTCCCAAGCTGGGCTTGAGCCCTGTCCACAATTCTCTAGGGGTTTTGGGAACCGACTTGGATGGCACTAGGTTTAGAATGTAAGCTGTTGTTTCCAAGGCGTAACCTGTTGGGATAACATATGCCAGGATCTATCGGGATGATCTCATAAACACAAATTTAAATTAACAATTATTACTATCATGAATTAACCTAAGTGAATTCAAATAATAATTAATCCAACAATGACATGCAAATAATATTTCACGTAAAAGATCCTAGCATGCGGAATTTCTAGGAGTTTACGTAAACGTACCCGTTGGAGAGACGGTCTGAGATAAACAGAATCAAGTATCTGGATACCCACCAAAAGTCCTCTCAAGTATCCCCAAGTCCTCGTCCAATAACCCCGGTGGAAGGTTCTCCAATGAACGATTTATAAAATAAAGAAAAATAAATAATTGTTGCACCACCTTTGTGGATTTCTAATATTTCCAACACAAGGAACTGTATGGGAATGAAAATAATTCATCCCCCTATTTATACATAGGGGGGGGGGACGAAAATTTGGAGTCCAAATAGGGTTAGGAAAGATATTTTCTTGATCTCCAAGAAATTTTGAATATATCCCATATATTCTTCTTTCCATGTGTATTTTTCCACAAAAATCTCACACCCTTATTTTATTCCTTATTTTCGAAAAATAAGAAGAAAGATTTCAAGATTGGATTTTTCTTGAATTTATGAGATATTATTGTATTCCAAGAATACATATCTTTTTCCATAAAATCTTTTCAAGAAAATCAAGAAAATCTTTTATTCCTTCTTATCCCCTAACTTTTCAAAAATCCCTAATTAAAGAGACCAAGTGGGAGATTTCTTGAATTTATGGGATAATCTTGTATTCCAAGAATACTTATCTCCTTTCCATAAAATCTTTTCAAGAAAAAATCTTCTCCCTCTTCTTTAATTATTTTCAAAAAATAAGGAAGAAATAAGCAACAAATATTTATTTTATTTTAAGCACCTTTTATTTATTGGACTTTAATTGAGCTACTTGAGGGGCATTTAGAAGAATTAAGATGGACATTCCAATGGGCTTCTGAATTCCAATATTGAGCCACAATATAATTCAACCCATTAATATTAATTAATATCACTATATAATTAATATTGCACTATCCAACTTAATCCATATTACGGTAATATGACTCCCGGTTATTATTTTCCGTGTTTAAGATTATTTAGTCCATTAATTAATTAAGCCACTGAAAAACTTTATATTAATTAATATCTTTATCCTTGGAGTAAGGACAACTCAGCTTTATTATCCATACCGGAAAATTAATTTCACTTGCAAGATTTGGTATGATAAAGGTTCCGGGCCCACCAAGGGGACCAATCACGCAAGACATTGCAAGCACACGATTCTCTGTATTAATTTAGCAACTATCTTGCAATTAATATTATTGCCCAAGATATAGGGTATCAAAGTCGCAGTGATTCTCTTCTCATTTATAAGTCAAAGCAATAACTACTAATCATACACAGTCCTTATTAAGTGACAGAGATTAAGAAATCAACAACCACTGAGGTCTAACTCTTCATCCCTTAAGTCAGTGCAAATGAGTTTATCCTCTCTGCAGGTCCGCTTCAGCGCATCGAATGCACTAGTGTAATCTCTTGGTCAAGACAAGTCAATCTGAGCCTTACACATCAACTTCTACCAATAGATTGTTCGGATCTATCTAAGTTGTGAAACACGCACTCATTTACAAGGCACTGCTAACGTGATCTTCCGTGATCTGGTATCACCACGTTAACTACAATGTAACGCGTGCTATGAACTGTTTGCAATAAATATATGTAACATTCAATCATATTTAAAGCAACAGTGATAAATAATTTATTTCAGTAAATAAGTGTTTAATACATAGGTTATACAAAGTAAAAGCATACTTTCACGTATAACCCTAACAATCTCCCACTTATACTCAAAGTTTGCTTTTAAGTATACCACAACACGTCTTATGTAGTTCTACGTGACATCTAATGCCACCTACACGAACCTAATAATTTCTCTCCCACTTTTACTCAAAGCAGATTGGCTACACACTTGACAACCATTCCTCCCACATGTCTCTTGAATGTTTCCAGAGGCAGACACTTTGTGAAAGGATTAACTAGGTTATCCTCCAATGCGATCTTAGTCACCTCTACATCTCCTCTCTTAACGATTTCTCGTCTAAGATTTCTTTCCTTCAGTGTGTTTGTTTGACTCGTGGACTCTTGGTTCCCTTGAATTTGCAACTGCCCCTAGCAAATATTGCTAGACAAATTCGAAACTCCATCCAAGTCCACTAAGAAGATCTAGAACCAAACTGGTACCTTCACTACTTCACAAGCAACTACTTACCCGACTTCCATGGTTGAGTCAATGATGCATTTATGTTTCACACTCGTCCATTTCATGCCTACACTTCCCAAATGAAAACAAACTAACTGAGGCAGATAGTCTGGAATCTAGGTCAGATTGGAAATCTGAGTCTGTGTATCCCATTGGAAATAAAATATCTGACTGATAAACCAGCATTCTATCTCAGCAGTCCAATGTTGATTTCCGGGGTTACTGTGATGTCTTGCTACCATGTCTATTGTTAGTGTTAATGTCCTAGAGACAATCTATTGTAAGGACATAATACTCGATGATATTCAGTTTGATTTAATATTATAGTTCACTTAATATTAATGTATGACAATACACTTGTTTGAATATTATGTTTGATTGTTTGCATTTATTCATGCAAGTGTTCCCATGAGTCATTGTTGACATTGAGGTTGTGAGAACTCAGATGACTTAAGCATGATTCTCAAATAACCCCGATCAAGGATCATCAAGAATGGGATATTGATGATACAATGGAGATTGGTGTGCGATCTGCATCATACTCTTAGAGAGTGTAGTAAGATCTCACTTACTACGAGATACTAGATATCTCATGATGGATGCACAAATACCTTAGAGAGTATTGGTATACCCATCCGAGAAACCGTTTGATATATTTCCACTATATGTGTCTACGAGGGTCTCGGTTAGTGGGAGCGATGTGATACTCCTTTGACTTGAGGTCAATATGCACGACATGTGTGGGATGATGAACTTTGACCATGACCGACGCTTGCACCCTAACCATGGGTAGATATGGCTTGGATTGGGTTCATCACGAAGTACATGTGCGTGGTAGTTGATCCAAGAATATGATTCATTCCTCAATGTGGATTTAGAGAGAATACTCATCTTCTCATCATAATTGGATCAAAGTCATATGCCGATGCACGTCAACTTAGACTTTGTGGCTAAGTGTGACATATATGATCAATTAGTGATTAGAGATAATATGATTAAGTTATTTGAATAGACACTTCATCATGTTCAAGACTTAATCGAGTATTCGCGAATGAAAGGAGGAAATCGTAATAGCCCATGTTTCAGTTACAGGTAGTTGCACGTTTCTCGCAACGTACCTCATATATTGAGAATGTCTGATTTATTGTCTAGGGTTCAATTAAGACCGTTAGTTTGACTAATCGCTCGATATATGAGGGCATATGGGTCACACAACAAGTAGTTCCTTTTTACGGATTATAGTTGGTTGATTAAATGGTAAATTGGATTTAATATTTAATTTATGGAGAAGTAATTAATAATAGATTAATTTGGAATTAATTATTATTAATATTTAATTAAATAAGAATTCCCAATAATTATATTTGGAATATAATTGTAGAATTTAATGTATATGGAACTTTAATTTCCGCTGAGCATGTATTACGTGTTTACGTGCCTCTAAATTCCAACAGTGGTATCAGAGCTCAGGCTCTGGTGTTTAATTGCATCAAAATTGGTTTTGTTTTTAAAATTAAAATAATTTTTTTTAAGAAAACCGGGTGGGGTAACCGCACCCATAAGTTTGTTTGGTTTCAGTTGCTCCTCTTCTTCTCCATGAAAACCTAGGGTTTTCTGGAGACTCATCGCCGCCTTCGTCCCTTCGCCACGTCGGTGTTCACTGGTATCCGCGATGCCGCTCGAAGTCGGCGGCTGTATGCTGTGACTCGCGGTGGTCGTGTGAAGCCGCTGCACCGCGCTCGATTGCGAATTGGATTCGCCTCGCCTTAAATCGGCGCGACTCGCTCGCCCTCGTTCCCATCGCCGCACCTGATTATTCGATCGATTGGGTTGACCACCGTCTCGATTCCTCAAAAATTGCGGCCGTGCGTTCACGAATCGATTCGAGCAATGTCGGTGCACCGCACCATCATCTGGCTTTAACTCAGGTCGACTCGATTCGAAGCTGGGGTGAGTCGTGTAGTCGCGCCACCGGTTCGACCCATCACTCGCATCCTATTTCAAATAGGTCGCGACTCTGCGCGCGCCCTCTAGTTCTTCGGTGACGACGGCGAGTCACCCGCACGCGCCTAGAGGCAGCGGAGACTCGTCCACGCCTGTTTGTCCGATAATGCAGACCTGCTTCAAATTTTGCCTCTCGTTTTCGTTGCTTGTTGCTTCTGAATTTGGGGCTATTTCGATTCATGTTGTTAATTGTCGAATTGTTTGGTTGGGATTCTGTATTGGTTTGGAACTCATGAGTTTAAATTCTGAACAAACCCTAACGATTGGAACAGTTTTTGGAATTTTTTTAATGATTCTGTGAACTGATGAATGTTGGATGTTTGGTTTGAATGACCCGATTGGAAACAGTTTTAGAAAAACCGGGCGATGATGAGGGGAAGGACTATGCCGAAATTGGATTTAGGACAGACCCTTCCGTGCAGTTTTCGAAACTTGCACATGAGCCCTTGACTAATCAAATAATTAAATTTGATCTAAAATTAATTGAATATTGATTTTAAGAGGTCAAAAGTAAAATTGGATTTTATTTAAAATTAATTGGATTAATTTTAAAATTAAAATTAAAAGTTGGACTTTTAAAGTAATGATTAATTGGATTAATCATATTGATAAATTAATTGGATTAATTATTTTGATAATTTAGAGTCGAATTAAAATTGAATTTTGAAATTCGGTTTAAAAGGAATTATTAAATCCCACTGTTTAACTTTTTTTTTTTAAATTAAATTAAACGCTTTTACAGTCCGCTTTATAATTGTTTGGGTAGGCGACACCCAATAATTGTCAGACCGTATTAATTGTTTGGGTAGACGGCGCCCAAAATTTGTTAGTCCGTGTAAATCATATTTGGGTAGGCGACGCCCATCTAATTGCTCAAATGTGATGTAGATTAACATGTTGGATCTCGATTAAGAAATTAATACCCCGCCTTTAAAACGTTCCTCACTAAAATATGGTTTTTCATTAAATTGAAACGATGTCTTCCATCGAAATTAAAAGTAAACCGAGGATTTCGTTCCAATGGGTATTTAAGACCAAAGTGTTTTGCTCGGATCTATATTCAACGAGACTTTTATAGGGACATGTAGTGTTGCCGCTTGGTGGTTGTAAACCAACTTAACTTTGTTTCACCAGCCAAAGCAGGGAATCGAAAGTTAAGGGATATCCGATTAAACTGGGTTTAATCAACTAGGAATTGCAAATTTTTTAATTGGTTTGGAGACCTACCAGTTATGCTATTGTGATATTCAGTCAAAGCAGGGATCATGATAGTAGGAATGTGGATCCTAGTCCATTACAATTTATATTTGATATAAATCCGTACTCTTCCAATGAGGTCGTTGAGTATGTGAAAATAATGGAGACAAAATAAACACTAAAGAAAGGTCATGTTTATTTTGATTGCTGAATATTGATCATAGGAATTATGTGTTTAATTCCTGTTTTATTTTATTTCTCTTGGTTAGTTAAAATGTATAACTGTTATTGAGATGTGTTTTGGAAACAAACAAAAATTGGCAAGGCCAAATTTTTTGGACTGGCACTGAAACATGTGTTTGGTGCTAAGGCAAGAAAAGATTGAGTACGTGTTAGACACACCAATCCCGGTTACCCCTGCAGCTGGTTCCCTGAGGCAGCCACGTTTGACGTAGCAGCTCAGAAGAAGCATCAAAAGGATGCTTCCCGGACTCAGTGTGTGATGTTGCTCGGCATGACTTCCGATATACATAGGCAACGTGAGAAAATGGGTCCCTTCTAGATGCTCAAGCATCTGAAGGATCTCTTTGATTCTGAATCTCATTCTGAAATTTACGAAGTGATGAGAGATCTGTTCAAATGTCGGTTAGCTAAAGAAGAGAAGATTTCACCTCATTTGCTAATGATGATAGGCCTAATTGAGAAACTTGGTAATTTAGGCTTTGAGCTAAAATACCAACAATTTCATTTATGTTATCCTCCAATCGCTCTCGAATTCATATTTTAGCTTCATTATGAACTACAATATGAATAAGACGGATGCGACCATGCCTGAACTTCACAACGTGCTCAAGACTTTTGAGTTCACTATCACTAAGATGGTGTTCAAAAGAAAGAGCAGGTAGACAAAGATTTGTGCCTCTACTATAAGTAGAAGAGGGCACTTGAAGAAGGACTATAAGGTTCTGATTGCTAAAAGGAAGGCACTGGGTGCTTCTGGCACTAGAACATGTATGTTTGTTATTAAGATAGACATATCCACAAATAGCGCTAACTGTTGGGTATTAGATACCAGATATGGCTCACACATTTGTACGAATGTGAAGGGGTTCATGTGTCTTAGGGCAGTTAGGCAGGGTGAAGTCGTCTTACACGTGGGAATGGAGCAAGAGTTGCTACTAAACGTGTGGGACTTATGTGTTAGACTTACCCTTTGGTTTAAGATTAGAACTTAATGATTGTCATTTCGTTATTCCTATTACTCGCAACATTATTTTCATTCCTATGTTAGACATTGAGGGTTATTCCTTCCATTTTACTGATAATAATTGTTATTTCACGTTGAATGGTGTGGTTTATGGGAATGCCCCTATGGTGAATGGTTTATACTTGTTGCATTGTGGATATAATGTTCTTAATATACAAAATAAAAGACTCAAACTTAGTAATCATGAAAACTCGACTTACTTGTGGCATTGTAGACTTGATCATGTAAACAAGAAAGGAATTGCAGGGTTAAGAAAGTTAGACTACTTTAACCCCATTTGACTTTGAGTCTTATGGAGATTGTGAATCTTGTCTCAAGGGCAAGATGATCAACAAACCTTTTTCTGGGAAAGGGGTGCATGCTAAAGAAGTTCTAGAGTTGATCCACAACAATGTATGTGGACCATCGCCCACTCTAGCTAGGGGTCACTTCAGATACTTCATCACTTTTACTGATGATTTCTCAAGATACGGATAAGTGTATCTTATGAAACACAAATTCGAATCTTTTGAAGAAATTCAAAGAGTTTAAGGTTGAAGTAGAGAAGTAACTTGGTAAGAGTATCAAGACTCTTCGATCAGATCGAGGAGATGAATACCTTAGCCATGGATTCATTGATTACTTGAAGTTACATGGAATCCAGTCACAATGGACTCCTCCCTGAACACCTCAGATGAATGGTGTGTCCGAGAGGAGAAACTGAACCTTGTTAGACATGGTGAGGTCCATGATGAGCTTTTCCTCTCTTCCAACATTCTTATGGGATACGCGTTACAAACCTCAATTTACATTCTGAATAGGATTCAATCTAAATCGGTTGAGCATACACCATATGAACTATGGTGTGGCAAGAAGCCAACTTTTACACATATTAAACATGGAGTTGCCCCGTGATTGTGAAAAGGATGCGTACCGACAAGTTGGAATCCAAAGGTGAAAAGGGTTACTTTGTGGATATCCTAAAGAAACTAAAGGATATTACTTCTATCTACCTGAGAAATAATCAGTGATTGTTTCTAGGCAGACCAAGTTCCTAGAAGAAAACTATGTCTTTAAGGAACAAGGTCATAAGCTGATAGAACTTGAAGAAATTCAAGAACCTCAAATTAACAAAGAGACTGAAATCTTGTCAAAGCAACATGACAAGGAATCAGTGGGAGCATTCAACAACTTTCACGGTGGGAGTCTTTCACTAGGTGATCGTCTTTCAGCTAGTGGGAGCGTAATTGGAGTATGCTTGCCAGTGCAAGAACCTCCAAGTGGGCGGAATGAGAATAGCATAGTTCAAACTCCCGCCCAAGAGGCATCTAAAAGTGTAGCTCTTGAGGACTCTCCGAACATTGATGAAATCGATGCACCACAAAATTTTCACGATAAGAATGTATAGCCTGCACAACCACAGCTCCGTAAGTCAATTAGGAATCGTAATCCGCCCATTAGATACGATTACCTCTTGGAGGAACTCGATAATATTGACATACCGGATAAGGATGATCCTAATACTTATTCTGAAGCAATATCCGATATTGATTCAGGGAAGTGGCATGAATCCATGAAATCCGAGATGGACTCGATGTACACCAATCAAGTATGGGACTTGGTTGAGTTGCCTAAAGGGGTTAGACCCATATGTTGTAATTGGGTCTTCAAGCGAAAGACCAATGCAAATGGCAAAGTACAAACCTACAAAGCTAGGTTGGTAATGAAGGGTTATAGCCAATGTGAAAGCACTGACTATGAAGAGACCTTCTCACCAGTTGCAAAGATCAAGTCCATTCAAATTTTACTTGCGATAGCAGCAAACTTTGATTATGAGATTTGACAGATGGATATCAAAACAGCTTTCCTCAATGGAAACATTGATAAGGAAGTGTTTATGACTCAACCTAAAGGTTTTATATCTAAGTCAAATCCTAATATAGTATGCAAGCTAAAGATATCCATTTATGGATTGAAGCAAGCTACTAGGAGTTGGAATATCTGATTTGATGAAGCTATCAAGCCTTTTGACTTCATAACAAATTCGGAAGATCCTTGCTTTTATTGTAAATGCAACAAAAAGAATATTGTTTTCATAATCATATATGTCGACGACATATTGATTTTAGGGAACCAATATCCCGTTAATGCAGTCCCTCAAAGATTGGTTGTCAAAGACCTTCGTGATGAAGGGTCTTTGTGAAGTCTGCTACATCCTAGGGATCAAGATTCACAGGGATATATCTAAGAGGATGTTGAGGCTATCACAGTCCACCCATATAGACAAGGTGTTGAAGCATTTTGCAATGGAGAACTCTAAGAGAGGGTCTCTACCGGCAAATCATGGGATAAAGCTGTCAAAGAGGGTTTGTTCTTCTATTGAAGCTGATATCAAGCACATGAAAGATGTCCCATATGCATATGCAATTGGTTCAATCATGTACGTCATGACTTGCACTAGGCCAAACATGGCCTACGCTATCAACATCACTGGTAGATACCAACAGAATCCGGGTGAGTCTCACTGGATTGCTGTCAAGACCATTCTGAAGTATCTTAGACGAACTAAAGAATGTTTCCTTGTCTATGGTGGAAAGTCAGAACTAGTAGTGACTGGTTATGCTGGCGCAAGTTTCTAATCCAACTGTGATGATTACAAATCACAGTCAGGTTACGTTTCACTCTCAATGATGAGGCGGTCAGTTGGAATAGTTCCAAGCAAGTCGACCGCAGATTTAACAACTGAAGCTGAGTACATTGCTGTATCAGAAGCCTCAAGGAGGTTGTCTGGATTTTATGGTTCTTAAGAGAACTAGGGGTAGTTCCGAGTGCCAGTTGTCTATTAAACTTGTATTGAGACAACGTTGGTGCGATTGTGCAAGCAAAGGAACTGAGATCAGGAAACAGAAACAAGCATGTACCTAGACTTATCATTTGATCCGAGAGATCATAAGGATAAGACAAATGGAATTAAAATGAATTCCCACATATTTTAATTTGGAAGATCATTTCACCAAAACACTGAGTGTTCATGTACACACTAGACATTTGATGGTCTAGGGGTTAGACATGTAGGTGATTGACTCTAGTCCAAGTGGGAGATTGTTAGTGTTAGTGTCCTAGAGACAATCTATTGTAAGGACATAATACTCGGTGATATTCAGTTTGATTTAATGTTGGTCCCGAAAAATACCGAGTTAAAACCCGAAAAAATCTCAATTGGAGGTGACTTTAAAATTTTTGTCTTCAAATGTGTTATGCAGATTTGCTAAAGTATGAACACACGTATTTTTATAGTGGTTCGGAGTCCAACTCCTACATCCACTCTTCCCTTCATGGGGCACCAACTAAACCAACATATATTTATGGAGCTCTGACTCAATGAGACTTATCTCCCTCACGGGATCGCCTATAGATGTTTAATGAGTTCTCACTCTCTCGGGACTTATCTCCCTCATGGGATTGCCTATAGATGTTTAATGAGTTCTCACTCTCTCGGGACTTGCCTACTTAACTACCTTACTTAACCACTATTTCTCTCTCAAGAAAGGGTTTGGGTTTGGTGTTATTTCCAAGTAGGTGAGATTTTCCCTTACATTGTTTTAGCCTTTAAGCTAAGGTTGGGAAAATCTCTCTAAGCTTATGATATGGCATTTTAGGCTTAGATATAATGAAGAACACTATTGGGTAAATTTGGATATTTAATGCTCTGTGTTCTTGAATGGAGATGCTTGAATATTTGGCTTTAATCTTCACTTTTCAGCATCCTCCATTATCTTCTTTTGAAGATAGTGCAATGTATTTATAGTGTGGATTTGAATATTACCGTTGGAGAGTAAATTCAAATCCATACTAATAGTCTTCCAGCTTTTCTTTGTCCTTTTGCACTGTTGCTTGCAACTTTATGTCACATCCATATATGTGTTGTCATCTTCTCATTGGACAACTTTTTGTGTGCTGATTTCACTGTTCATCTCTTCTGATTTTACTGTTCATCTCTTTTGATTTTACTGTTCATCTATTCTGATTTAAGCTCTTATGATTTACTGTTTATCTTTTATGATTTCAGCTCTTCTGATCTAGTCTGATCTGGTCTGGTCTGCTGATCTGGTCTGCAGAAATCTGCCTTGCAGATTTCTGGTCTCTTCTTCTGATTTCTGCACTACATCAGCCTCTTCTTTTCTAGATGAGTTCCCCCTCAACTTGTTACCTGTAAAATAAAACTAAGTCTAGAAACACAAGCTTTCTATACAACTTAGTTTGTCCTATTACAAGGTGTTTTGGCATAATAATCAAAACTAAAATTATCCCAACATTTAATATTATAGTTCACTTAATATTAATGTATGGCAATACACTTGTTTGAATATTATGTTTGATTGTTTGCATTTATTCATGCAAGTGTTCCCATGAGTCATTGCTGTCATTGAGGTTGTGAGAACTCAGATGACTTAAGCATGATTCTCAAATAGCCCCGATCAAGGATCATCAAGAATGAGATATTTATGATACAATGGAGATTGGTGTGCGATCTGCATCATACTCTTAGAGGGTGTAGTAAGATCTCACTTACTACGAGATACTAGGTATGTCATGATGGATGCACAAATACCTTAGAGGGTATTGGTATACCCATCCGAGAAACCGTTTGATGTATTTCCACTATATGTGTCTACAGGTGTCTCGGTTAGTCGGAGCGATGCGATACTCCTTTGACTTGAGGTCAATACGCACGACATGTGTGGGATGATGAACTTTGACCATGACCGATGCTTGCACTCTAACCATGGGTAGATATGGCTTGGATTGGGTTCATCACGAAGTACATGTGCGTGGTAGTTGATCCAAGAATATGATTCATTCCTCAATGTGGATTTAAAGAGAATACTCATCTTCTCATCATAATTGGATCAAAGTCATCAGCCGATGCACGTCAACTTAGACTTTGTGGCTAAGTGTGACATACATGATCAATTAGTGATTAGAGATAATATGATTAAGTTATTTGAATAGACATGTCATCATGTTCAAGACTTAATCGAGTATTCGCGAATGAAAGGAGGAAATCGTAATAGCCCATGTTTCAGTTACAGGTAGTTGCACGTTTCTCGCAACGTACCTCATATATTGAGAATGTCTGATTTATTGTCTAGGGTTCAATTAAGAACGTTAGTTTGACTAATCACTCGATATATGAGGGTCTATGGGTCACACAACAAGTAGTTCCCTTTTACGGATTATAGTTGGTTGATTAAATATTAAATTGGATATAATATTTAATTTATGGAGAATTAATTAATAATAGATTAATTTAGAATTAATTATTATTAATATTTAATTAAATTGGATTTAATTAAATAAGAATTCCCAATAATAATATATGAAATATTATTGTAGGATTTAATATATATGGTATCAAATCCATAGAGATTTGATATACATGGGAATTAAATTCGTAGAGATTTTATATGTGGGAAATAAATCTAAGAGATTTATTTAAATAAAGATTAGGGATTTTATTTTCCAATCAGGTTAGCTTAAGATTTAAGCTGGGTATTTCCTATATATACAAGTTCTTGGGAATTAAAAAAAAAAACGTTAATTCATATTTCTCCATAAAATCTAGAATATGAATTTTCCTAGCAAATTCCGTCTCAGATTCAACGCTGGCAAATCTGTGCAAGTCCGTGAACGAGAATTACGTGGATATCATAGTAGAGAAATATGCGTACGATTTACTGTAAGATTTCTCTTTATGTTTATACGTATTCAATTATGCAATTACGTGTTCGTTGTTGATGAACTTTAATTTTCACTGCGCATGTATTACGTGTTTACGTGCCTCTTGTTGGGATATTTTAGTTTTGATGAATTATGCCAAAACATTATCGACTTGTATTATTTAAGTTAACTTACAGATAACAAGTTGAGGGGGAACGAGAGAACAAGTTGAGGGGGAACTCACGAAAATCAGAAGTAGATGATCGAGATCAGACGAGGCTGCAGATGAGACTGATCGAGATCAGATGAGTAAGATGAGTTCCCGAGTTAACTGATGAGCTGAGCAAAATCAGAAGAAAAGAAAAGCTAAGCCAGCTGATCAGAAGAATCAGAAGTTACTTGATCATATGGACCTGAGATCAGAAGATCGGAAGTGACTTGATCAGATGACCAGAAAAGAAAAGCTGATCAGATGATCAGAAGACCAGATCAGAAGAGAAGGGTGCAGATCAGAAGAGGAGGTTGCTGATCAGAAGAGGAGCAGATAAGATCGACGAGATCGACGCGATCGAGATCAGATAAGATGACCTGATGTGCTAATCTGATGCAGATAAACTGATATGCTAACCTGATGCTATACTGATCTGATCAGGTGAGCTGATCAGATCAGGCGAGAAGAAATCAGAAACCACAAGTCACCTGATCTGATGTCCTCAGAAGACAAGTCACCAAGACAAGTCATCATCAAGTCATGTTCATCGAGAATCAAAACGCTTAATCGATGATCGATAGCCTCGAAAAGCAAGTGACCTTAGGGTCGATGTCCGGTTAGAAGAGCTCAACTCAAGAAGCTTTGAGTGTCAAGACGCTCGACGTATAAGGTCCGTGAAGAGAAGTCCGGTCAATCAAGAATCCCTAAGACTCGTAAGGACCTCAAGAATATAAATTAAGTAGATTCAAATGACGTGGACCAATGAGAGGAAGACAACAAGCCTGAAAAAGCTGCAAAAGCTACAGAATATTATGGATTTGAATGTGACTCCATCCAACGGTAACATTCAAATCCACACTATAAATACAAGTTCTTCCTTCATTATTCGTGTGGAAAAATGTGTGATCCATCAAGCTACAGAGCCAAATCATCTAGCACTTCCACCATAGAACACTGAGCAAGAAATACTCGCATATATTCAAGAGTGTTCTATCATAGATCTAAGCAAAAATGTAATATCCTAAGTTTAGAGAGATTTTCCCATCCTTAGCATTGAGGCTAAACAAATGTAAGGGAAAATCTCACCCTAGTTGGACACCAAACAATCTTTACACAAACCGAGTGTTAGGTTAAGTTTTGTTAAGCAAGGATTGTAAGTTAGTTGGACTAGCTTACTTTCTGGGTGTGAGTGAGAACTCGTTAAACATCTAAAGCAATCCCACAAGGGAGGGTAGGCAATCCCGTGAGGGAGATAAGTCCCGTGAGAGTGAGAACTCATTAAACATCTGTATTGTGTTGGACTAACACGTTAAACTAAGTCCAGTTGGTTAAGTTGGTGCCCCTGCTGATAGGGAAGAATGGATGTAGGAGTTGGACTCCGAACCACTATAAAATCGTGTGTTCCTTACTGCTTTATGTTCTTACTTGCCATATGCATTCGATTATAAGTAAAACACATAGATTTAAAAAAAATAAAAAAAAATTGGAACCATCATTCCCTCACCCCTGTTTTATATGTATTACAATTTTTATTTAACGCATTCATGGGTTTTTCAAATGGGACCAACACCTCTAAATTCCAACACCTATGTCGTAGCAGATATCCGGTCTCGTACACAATATTGCATACATGAGGCTTCCTACTGTCGACGCATAAGGAAAACCTCTCATGTCATCTATCTCCCTTTGTGTCTTAGGACACATGTCTTTTGATATATGGATTCCGTGCCTGAAAGGTACAAAACCCTTCTTGGAATCTTGCATGCTGAAACGCTTCAAAACGGTGTCTATGTATGAAGCTTGCTATAAGCCAATCGTTATTTTCTTTCGATCTTGAGTGATCTTGATCCCAAGAATATGATCGCATTCCCCTAAGTCCTTAATATCAAACTATTTTGACAGACATGTCCTTACGTTTGACAAAACCTTTACATCGTTTCCGATGAGCAGAATATCGTCTACGTATAGTACTAGGAATACCAAGGCAATTCCGTCACACTTTTTATAAACACAACTCTTGAAATCATTTTGATCAAACCCATAAGATTTTATTACATGATCAAAACATTGGTTCCAAGCCCGAGATGCTTGCTTCAGTCCATAAATGAACTTCATCAGCTTGCACACAAGATGTTCTTGGCCTTTTTTGATGAAACCTTCGGGCTGTTGCATATAGATTTCCTCGTCAAGACTCCCTTTAAGGAAAGCTATCTTGACATCCATTTGTCAGATCTCCAAATCTAGATGTGCAGCTATTGCCAAGAGAATACGGATGGACTTAAGCATGGCTACAGGCGAAAAAGTTTCTTCATAATCGATACCCTCTTTCTGAGTGTATCCCTTTGCCACAAGCCTAACTTTAAAGGTTTCCACCTTCCCGTCCATTCCTCTTTTCCTCTTGTAGACCCACTTGCATCCAATGGGTTTTACCCCACTGGGTGGTTCAACTAGCTCCCATACTTGATTATGATCCATTGAGCCCATCTCGGCTTCCATCGCAGTTTGCCAGGATTTTGAATCCTTATCTTGGACTGCCTCCTTGTAGGACCAGGGGTCTGATTCACTATCCCCGGGAATCAAATCCGAAGATTTTCCTATTCCCATGAATCTCTCAGGTTGTCGGACAACCCTCCCACTACGACGAGGTTCCGATTGTGTTGATGTGATGCTTGGCATATCAACCTGTACAGTTGGTATAGGAGTTTGCCCTCTTATTTTATTTAAGGTAATCTCACTTTTGGGCTTTCGATTGTTCATAAAGTCTTCTTCCAAAAATCTAAAGTGCGTACTTATTACCACCTTTTGATCTTTGAGACTACAGAAAATGCACCCCTTCTTTCCCATGGGATATCCTATAAACAACCTTAGTTCGGAACGTGCGTCCAACTTACCGGTTTCCTTGTCTAGCACGTATACCGAACACCCCCAAATCCTGAGGTGTCTCAGACTGGGCTTGCGCCCAGTCCACAACTCTTTAGGGGTTTTGGGAACCGATTTGGATGGTTCCAGATTCAGAACGTAAGCCGCTGTTTCCAAGACATCGGGCTGGGACGCGCCCATGCCTCGGCAGGCATCGGGCTGGGATGCGCCCATGCCTCGGCTGCCTTCGCCAGTCCGCCTGTGAGCGTCCCTGCGCGCGCATCCGCGCGCCCGCACCCGGGTGATGCACGCATCGCGCGCGTCCACCCACCCGATCCCGCTCGCGTGCCCAGCGTCGAACCCGTGCACACCTGGTGATGTCCACGTTGCTCACGTGCCTCCTTTGGCATGTTTCGCGCGATGCACGTCGCCCGTGTACGGTTTCGGATCCATTTTAACTTCTCGTCTCCGTCTTCGTCTTCGATCATGTTACAATTTATTTTACATAAATAAACAAACCTAAATCTAGACTAGTCTATTACATTGAACAAATCAAATAACCTAATCTACTCGTGGATTTTCTCACGAGAAAAATGAATTCGAACTAGTCGAATTAAAACCAATCATACGCATGAAATTAATAAAACACATTAAATACCATGACAATTGGATACTTGTAAAATAGATCTAACAATTCTACTATCTAATTTTCAATAAATTTTAATGGTCAATAAATTTAAATAACAATTTAAATACAAAGCTCGAAACCAAGGCTCTGATACCAGTTGTTGGGAAATATGGGGTGTCCGGATCTATTCGAGATGTATTTAAATACATATTTAAATTATTCAGTTAATTACTAACATGAATCAATCCTAAATTAATTCAACATAATAATTAAATAATCAACAACAACATGCGTACACGTAATTCACGTAAATCCTAAGCATGCAGAATCTAGGAGTTACGAAATTACATACCTCTTGTAGAGACAACCGTTGAGACGATGGATCAACCCAAAATGTCTTCTCAAATATGTCCCAAGTCCACGAACGTAATCCGGTGGAAGGATTCTCACGAACGATTTTAATAAAGGAAAAAACTAAAAATATTTGTCACCACCTTTGTGGATTTCTAATTTTTCCAACACATGGAATTGCATTGGGGATGAAAAATTCATCCCCTATTTATAACAAGGGGTGGTCGAAATTTTTGAATAATTTGGATATGGGAAGATCTTTAATTCTTGTGCACGAAGTAATCTTTAATATATCCAATATATTATCTTTCCCATAAATAAATTTTCCACAAAAATCTCCTCTCTTATAAATATGCAATTTTCAAAAAATTCAATGCACAAGAAGGCAAGATTTTATTTCTTGAATTTATGGGATAAACTTGTATTGCAAGAATACTTATCATTTTTTCCATAAAATATTTTCACAAAAATCAAGAAAATCTTTTCCCTTTCTTGTCCCATAATTTTCGAAAATTTCAAAAAAAAAAATAGGGCAATAATATTTTCTTCTCATTTTCATTAATTGGACTTTAATTTGGGCTATTTGAGGGGCCTTTAGGAGAATTAAGATTGGACCTCCAATGGGCTATGAAACTTTAATATTAAGCCAAAATATTATTCAAGCCCATTAATATTAATTTACTCAACTATAAAATTAATATTGAACTATCCATCTTAATCCATATTACGATGCTTCAATAATATGGCTCCCGGTTATTATTTCCCGTGTTTAAGATTATCTAGTCCACTAATTAATTAAGCCACTGAAAAAGCTTTATATTAATTAATATATTTATTCTTGGAGTAAAGACATCTCAACATTATTATCCATACCGGAAATAAATTTCCACTTGCAAGATTTGGTATGATAAAGCTTTTGAGCCCACCAAGGGGACAAATCAAGCAAGACGTACTTGCACACGATTCTCCGTATTAAATCTTAGCAATCGTCGTGTAACTAATAATATTGCCCAAGATATAAGGTATCAAATCACATTGATTCTCTTCCCATCATAAGTCAAAGCAATAGTTATTAATTTCACACGATCCTATTTAAGGAACGGAGATTAAGAAATAACGAACTACTGAGGTCTAATTCTTCTATATTCAGTGCTGAAGAATTTATCATCTTGTAGGTCCTATTCAGCGCATCATATAGTACCTGTGTAAACTCTTGGTCAAGACAGGCCAATCTGAGCCTTACACTTCAACCTTTCACGATGGTTTGTTCATTTCCATCTAGGTTGTGAATTTGTACTTAGTTACGAGAAACTGTTAATTTGATCTTCCGTGATCTGGTATCACCAAACTAAATACAATGTAACACGTACTGTTTATTGAACAGGTATGCAGTAAATATATATAACATTCAATCATATTTAATGAAACAGTGATAAATAATTTATTTTAGTAAATAAATAAGAAATTCAGTTTGGTTATACAAAGTGAAAAACATAAGTATAACCCCAACACAAATATGGGAAATTGGAGAATCAAGTCAATCCGGGGTCGGAGCGAATGCAACGTCCCAAGCAAATGCAATGCCCCAAGTGGATGCAACGCCCCGGCCGAACACAGTTCCCGGGGCGACTAGACAGAACCCCGATCCCATGAATATAGATCTACCTGACGAACAACCTAATCGCGAATTAACAGACCTGGAACCTCGCATAGGTTTTGATCCTATGGAGGTTGAAGACGAGCACCGGGGGTCATTCATAGATCTCCAATGGAAGCAAAAGAAGAGGCGAGCAATGCCTGTTGAGCAATTGGAGTCCCAACGGTTGTCTCTACAAGAGGCATGTAATCTCGTAACTCCTAGATTCTACATGCTTAGGATTTACGTGAATTACGTGTAATCATGTTGTTGTTGCTTAATTAATTATTATGTTGAATTAATTTAGGATTGATTCATGTTAGTAATTAATTGAATAATTTAAATATTTATTTAAATACACCTCGAATAGATCCGGGCACCCCGTATTTTCCAACAGATATTGTGGTCAAAAGCAAACATAAGGAAGACCACCTCGGCCATCTAGCACAAACGTTTGATATCCTCTGGGCGTACAATATGAAGTTGAACCCGAAAAAATGCAGTTTTGGGGTTCATTCGGGAAAGTTTTTGGGGCTCATGGTCAGTCAGAGAGGGATCGAAGCCAACCCTTCAAAAATTCAAGCCATGCTCGATATGCAAGCACCCAGAAACGTGAAGGAAGTCCAGAAGCTAACAGGATGTCTGGCTTCCGTAAACTGGTTCATATCTCGAACCGGAGACAGATGTAAGCCTTTCTTTGACACCTTAAAGAAAGAAAAATTTCAATGGACAGAGCACTACCAAAGCGCATTTGAATCCTTAAAACTCTACTTGGCGGACACTCAAATCTTATCCAAGCAGGTCCTGGGCGAACAACTTTACTTGTACCTCGCCGCCTCCGAGCACGCAATCAGCGTTGTGCTTGTCCGGGCAGAGGGTACTACACACTTGCTCGTTTACTACGTAAGCCAAGTACTCAAGGATGCTGAGCTCCGCTATAGAAACTTGTGTATGCTCTCATTATGAGTGTACGCAAACTGCGACCGTACTTCTTCGACCATTCAGTCGAGGTGCTCACCACCTTCTCGCTGCGTCAAGTTTTCCACCGGCCGAACACAGTGGGTAGATTAATCAAATGAGCAGTGGAGCTAGGCCAATTCAGCATTATGTTTGCCCCGTGAACGGCAATCAAAGGCCAAGCTATGGCCGATTTCATGGTCGAATTGACATACCCACAGCCGCCCGAAAAATGAATCATTCAACCATAGCACATGTACGTAGATGGTTCATCAATGAGTACAAGAGTCAGAGCGGGTGTGGTTCTCATTAGCCCAACCCGACAAACCTTTACGACGGCCATCCGTTTGATTTTCCGGCTACAAATAACGAAGTCGAATACGAAGCCTTAATCGCTGGTTTACACATGGCTATGGCATTGGAAATTCAGAAGTTGATGATCTATAGTGACTCTCCGTTAATTGTGTATCAAGTGTTAGGCGAATAAGATGCTCAGGGCGAGCAAATGGCACGATACCAGCAACTAGTAAAGGAGCTGCTTGAGCAGTTTGAACAAGTATACATCGAGCAACTCTCTCGGACAGGCAACTCATTCGCCGACACTTTAGCAAGGTTGGCAATAGCAAAGGGCGTGACTAACACAACAGATGTTGTGGTCATCACGACCTACTCGCCTTCGGTTTTGAGGGTTGTGGTAATTATTGAACAAGAAACATGGATGACCCCGATCTTAAACTATCTACGGAATGATGTCCTTCCCGAAAGCAAAGTGCAAGTTGTTCGGCTCAGGCTACAAGTTGTTCTTTACACCATTTACACCATACTAGACGGGCATTTGTACAAACGAAGTTTCTCTCTTCCATTATTAAAATGTGTCACTCCCGAAGAGGGTCACACGATCCTTGTGCAGATTAATGCAGGGGTGTGCGGAAACCATACAGGCAGACATGCCCTGGCTTACAAAATAATCAGACAAGGGTACTACTGGCCTACACTAAAAAAGGATTCAATCGCTTACGCTCGCGCATGTCATAATTGCCAAGTGTATGCCCCACTTATTCACAGTCCACCCGAAGAACTAATATCCATCTACAGCCTATGGCCGTTTACCAAATGGGGAATCGACTTGATCGGACCTTTCCCAACTGGCACATCGGGGGTAAAGTACGCTGTGGTTACCATTGACTATTACACCAAGTGGGCTGAAGCCGAAGCCATTGTGAAGGCCACCGAGCAAAGGATGTGGAATTTCATTTGGAAAAACATTATTTGTCGCTTCAGGCTTCCCCAATCATTAGTGACGAACAACGGCAAACAATTTGATAGAAGTGAATTCCGACAGAATTGTGTTCGTTGGGGGATCAAAAAATATTACTATACCCCGTATTATCCCCAATCAAACGGATGGGCTGAAGAGCTACCAGAAATCCTGTGGGCATACCGCACTGCTTTCAGAACCTCAACTGCAGAAACCCCGTTCGCTCTGGTGTTTGGTACGTAAGCCGTGATTCCAGCAGAAGTTGAAATTCCGACCCATCGGACTATGTGTTTTGGCGAACACACCAACGACCAGGCGCTCGCCCTAAACACAGATCTATTGGAAGAAAAAAGATTCGAAGCCAATTTAAAAAATGCTATGTACAAGCAAAGGTAGGAAAAATTTTATAACTCCAAAGTCCGGATCCACAGATTTAACATTGGCGAGCTCGTCCTGAGACGAGCAATGGGGGTACTAGGCAGTGTTTTCGGTCGTGCTTGGGAGGGTCCATTTCGAGTATCGGAACGCTTACTAAATGGGGCGTATGATTTGGAAGACTTGGATGGAACTCCACTTTTCTCTTCATGGAACACATCAAATTTGAAAAAAATATTATTAATAATGGCGAGCATGGTTGAGAATCAGGGGTCAGAACACAAGTTCATGTTTACCCGCAAGCGAGCACACAGTCGGAATGACCACTCGCTTGGGATGAGCAGGGCGACCAGAACGGCGTAAAGTGTCGAACACAAAGTTCGGAATCCTACAGAAGGGGGCATTATTGACATTATTGAGGCTGAAAACTACGTGTCAACGCAGGGTGAAAACTGGTGGCAACCTAATGAGGTGCGTGTCAATTTCATTATCAGATATGGCAAAAGCAAGAACAAATGTCAATCTGAGGAGTCAAGTAAAGAGTGCCAGCTCCAACTAAACATGCCAGCACCTGTTTAGTGGAGTAGTATAAATAGGCCCGTTGATAGCCAAAGGAAGAAGAGGAAAACTTCCCACAAAACACTAAAGAGATGCATGTCCGAAAAGCTATGTTCATCACATCTTTTAATCATCGGTAAATTGGCCGGTTTGGTATGCCTCCAGACATAACCCTCAACGTCGGGTTTAGCGATCACCTCGCAGACTCAGTCATGTACCTCGGCGTTTACTCTTGTTCGAGCTCCAAATCCCGTATCTCAACCTCGAAGCAAGATATTTTGGTTTCGATTTGGAAAAGCCAATCCAAATCAAGCAAAGTATCTTCTTCCGGACTGCAGGTGCTCGCCCCAAGCACGACTTGCGCTCGCCTTGAGCGCAATCTGCTAGACAGAGTCATGGTTGCAACCTCACATTCTTGACTGCTTACGCAGAAATCAGTCACAAGTTCCCCTTGCTTCCCCACAATCTCCTCTTGGGAGATCGTGTGCGAACGCACGATCACAAGGCATCGTGTTGATGCTGATGCTCAGGCATCTGCGGTAAGCACAGACAGATAGTCGGATGCATGTGCACGGGGGGAATTTGGTGCGAGCAGATGTTAGAAAGGATGACGAATAGATGCCTATGCTCGCACCGGTTCAAGGAGAGCAGAATTGCTCGCCACATGCTCAGGACGGTGGTTGCCGCATAATCACAGCTTGCACTAGAAGTAGCCACTACTGTTGTTGTTGGTCCTGAGCACAATAATAAAAAATGAAAGGGCAAGACGAAGAGATGGAGACTTCTCCCGAGCGTCTCTACACAACAAGCCCGGACGAGAAGTCGGAAGCTCATACTCACCCTAATTCAGACAAAGACTTGAGATCAGACAAAACACTCGTCAGATGTCAAGAATACTCATGATAGGTGGAAAATTGTAAACAATTATGTTTGTAAAGTTATCGACAAGTGTAAAAAGATGTAATAGATTAAAAAATCTTGTGAGTTGTTTATTTGGTTTCTCTAGCCAATGGTCGCACCTGAGCCGGACGACCAAAATAGAGAAAAATGAACGAGCAGAGCCTTATGTTCGCCTGACAAGAGAATACGTATTTACAAATGCCCACAACAAAGCAAGAAATGGGTACGGGGTCGCACCTAAATAAGACAACCCGATCAAAATAGCGATCGCAACAAAATAAGACGATCGCAAACAAAAAAGGGGGTTGCACTTAAGTCAACCAATCTGGTTGCAGCTAAATAAGACGACCAATCTGATTGCATCTAAATAAGACAATCAAAAAACCAAATAAGTCAGGATGAACATAAGCACATATCATGTTCGATTCATATAAAAAAAAGGAAGGCACATACGTCCAAGAGTACACAAAAAACCATCCAAGTTCAAAATATTACAATGGCCATCCCTGCTAAGCAAAAAGGCAATCTTAGTCAAACACAAAGTTTACAAAGGAAAAAATCTAAGGAAATAGCTCATTATCTGGCGGAGTCGGCGGGAGAGAAGAACTGAGTGGGCCCATACTGCCCTGGTTGTCTTTTTTGTCGCCGACCAAAACACCTTGCTCGCCATCATCCGGAGCATTCCACTCACCGACAACCCGGGCATCCTGATCTTCCCCCGCATGACCGCTCTGCTCGACATCCACGATATTACCTTCTAGCTCGCTCTGGCATCTCTGCTCTTTAGGGTCACCAGTGGCCTCACCCTCCTGGTCGTCATCTTCATCAGATAGAGGATCCTCAACTTCAACCCCTTCGGGGAGTTTGGAGAAATCACACAAATCTTGGAGATCGGCCAATGGCAGATTGCGATCAGGAGGGTTGTCGGCCATGTATCTTTCAAGATCAATCTTGAACGGCGTAATTTGGTCGGCCAAAAGTGTTCACCTCGCTGTACGAAGGGCATCCGCAAAGGCACAAATGTAGGAATAGTTCGAGATCTAGTCAACATACTCCTCCATACACATCTTTGATTTCTTGAGGCCAAGCCGAGTGTTGGTCTCTTCTGCCGTGAGAAGGTGTTGGGCAAGCAAAACTTTCTCATGCTCAAGATTTTCATTTTCGAGTTTTAGTTTTCGAAGTTTGATGTTTTGCTCCTCTTGAAGTTCCTTAATCTTCCCCAACTCTTCCCTTTTCTGACGCAACTCTTCCTGGACCTGGTGCAACTCTTCCTTGGGCAGTCGAGCTTCTTCCCGGCCCCGATACGCTTCTTCCTGGGCCAGTTTCCTTTCCTTGCGAGCTTTGCTCAGCTCATCAACCTTCTCCTGGAAACTCGACATGAGTTGCAATTGCTGGGTATGGAGCTTGGCCATTGCCAAAAAGGCATTCTCCAGAAGTACAAGTGACTGGCCATGACGAACAAGGCCTAAGCGTATCCGTTCCAGCACCGATGGCCCATCGATCGCTTCTTCAAGATCGGTCATCCATGACCGGATGGGGGTCTCACAGGCTTTCTGAACGTGATCCAGTAACCCGGGAATATTGCACACTGTGGGAGAGAAATAGTAGTCTTTCAATTCCGGCATCAGAGGTGATCCCCTCGCAAGCATATTGAGAATCAAATGTTCAGGCGAGCTGGACGACCAAAATGAACCTAAAAAATAAATAGAAGACAAAACAAACAGAAATATCTGCTCGCCCGAATGGGATCCCATCCCAAGAAGGACTTGTCGTCGGGAGCGCAAACTCGGGAACTAGACGCCACCCGAAGCTAGGACTCACCGGTGGGGGTGCAATTATGCTTGTCCCCACTATAACAGCTTCAACGACAGGGGCTACCGGCGGAGGTATGGTTATATTCATCTCCACAGATGGGACCTCCTCCACAGCAGTAGACACGCTCGCCTGAACTGTTACGGTCTGCTCCCCACTTTGCCTCTTGGGCCATTTTGGCGAAGGGGCTTGCTCGCTTGCCCCTTGATCGGCAGACCGAGTTGTTCTCTTATGCCTGGTCGACTCGCCATGAGAGGTTCGTTGTGCCTCCCGTTCAGCTTGAATTCTAGCCATTTCGCTGGGTCTTTTCCTCCGGGCCATTTTGGTGTGCTCGGTAGTACTAACAACGATAGTAACGGTAGGAACGGCTACAATACAACAGAATGGTTTACCTTTAAGAGCCATACTCAAAGGAATAATGCGCAAAAGAATGCGGGATTAACACTTACCAGTAGGGTCAAGAGCGACCATGTGATGTGGGGGTACGTACAATCCTCTTTTCTTCTGCTGATCTGCATTGTTCAACGTTTTCACCGAGCGCTCCGAATAGGACTCGAGGTCAATTTGCCAAATGCTACTGAAATACTCGTCTTTCGCCTCTTTGTCCGTCGCCGCTTGGAGCCCTGAAACTGAAGAAGCAAGTTAATATCAATCCACTGAGTAAAATAGAAGAACAATTCACTTACTTCGACAGACTCCGAAATCAGTCGGGATATCAAAGCGACCATTCAGCTCACATCCCGAGGCAAGACTTTTCTAGTCGCCCCCGACAAACCAAAATTTCTCCTTCCAATCCTTGATTTTGTTTGGCACATCTTCAATAACCTTGCACTTTGTGTTCGCTTACCTAAACAACCACTCGTGCTCGCCTTTAGGTCGGGACAAGTGAACCAAACGAGTAAGCTCCGCTGCGGTGGGATAATAAATAGGTTTCATCTTGCCGAACAGAGTCAGGAAGCTCATTATCATATGCCACCCATTTGGCATCAACTGCGTGATAGTAATGTTCCACTCCACGAGCAAATGAGTAATTGCCGGGTGAAGGGGAAATCGAAGGCCTGCCTCCATGGTGTCCAAATTCACAGCTACACAACCTTTAGGAGGCTGGTTCGCTCGTTCATCAGGATCAGGCGCCCAGAAGAAAACATCTTCCGGAGTTTCATATGCCCGGTACAACTGACCAAGCATGTCCACATCAATCACACTGGAAATTTTGCTCGCTAAATACTCATTTTCGATGCCTACCCGATGGGGTTGTTCGGGCCATTCAAAATCGTAGCGAGCACTGTACTCGGCATACGTTGGACTATGGGGACAACCAACGGGGACTTCGTGGATCGGCTCATTACTGGGCTCAACATCCTGCTCGTTCTCAAGCACGACGCCCTGCTCGCCCCCAATTCCCCTGCTCGGCACGCTCCCACGTCCAATTTCTCTCCCAATTTCGAGACCCACACCTAGCCCGGCATCAGTTTCCCTATCCTGCGCACCCACAACCTCATCGCTATGCACGCCTTCGACAGTATGATCGCTGGACCCCTCGACATTTAGACCACCGATATCACGGTCACCCACAGCTCTGGCGTCTCCCCTTGAACGAAAACTCCCGTCGAAATCATCTAAGAAGTTGGATCGTGCTAATTCCCGGTCCAATTCATTTATAGCTTCGTCTAAATCCAAGGAGAGGATGGTGAACGGCTGTCGTACTTTCTGATGAGATCTCGGTCCAGAGGCCTCCACCCTCGACGAATCAATTCCACGACGAGTAATTGGGAAGCGAGACGAAGAAGCTGACCTGTGGGGGTATCTTGAATCCCTCGGAGCCAAGCAGAGAGTCGACGGAATGCGAACAAGAAGACATGGCTAAATTAAACGAGTGAAGAAGAAAATTGCCTGAAGGGATTCTTCGCCGGGGAAACCAGGCTCACCGGAATGTTAGAGAGAGAAATGAGGAAAGGAGAATCAGGAAAAGGAAAAGAAGGAGAAATGAAGCTAAAAGGGGTTTTTATAGTTTCTGGAATCAGGGTTTTTTATTTTAAATTTAAAAAAACCCTCTTGATTCTCGAATCTCGGCCCCCGTGCGCCGGATTTTTCCTTAAAATCTACAAGGGATGTCTCCCTCAAGGCACGCCCCACAGAAGTCGAGGCGACGCCTCGATTACTCCCAGGCATCCAACAATCGGGCCCCCGTGACGAACACAATGCGGCCCGATTGGGGGGTATTGTTGTGATCGATCAAACCATCCATCTGCCATGTGTTCACCCGACAACCACGTGGACCAGTTAACAGAAGTGCACGATAGCTTATCAAACCGGCACGCGCCAGCATGGCGGGCACCATGGTCGGCCACTCGTGCTCGCTAGCGTGGGAAGCATCTGGGTCGCCTACCCGTGCTCGTTTAACTCGAACCCCCAAAATGAACCTCCAAAGGTAACCGCGTGAAGGAAGGTCTGCTCGCCTGGCAAGCAGAGAAGGGAAAACCTGCTTGCCTCGATAGGCGAGCAAAAAGCACAGACCAAGACGCTTGGCCTAAGGCCGCGCCTCCTCGGCAAGTAGAATGGCCATTCAGGAATAAACATATTCCAGTGAACACTAAGTCCAGGTCACCTGCTAAGCCTATACCAACTGGATGACAAATTGGAGACCTCGCAAGCAAGCAAAGACAAATGTCAAGCAGATGGGCACGGTAGGAAACATGGCAGCACCCCGTATATTCTTGCATGATAAGAAACCGACAGCTCGTGTAGCCAAGGCAGCACAAGCTTGTCAAAACTCTATAAATAGACTCTCATAGGTCATGAATAGGGTTCAGAAATTTTCCAGATACGACTCTAGTACCAGCTCACCATCCCATATATCCAGTGTGCTCGACATAAGTACATTGTGATCGACACACCCCAAAGTTAAATAATATAACCCTGGCTTGGTACGCCCCTAGACGTAGTCAGCTTTGACGAACTGGGTCATCAAATCCTTATTGTCACCTCATATTACACCGTGCTCGCCACATATTCATCGTGCTCGCCACCCACGTCAAGTGTCCAACATGAAATCTATTTTGTTTGTTAAGTTGTCACGCACAACGCCACATCATATTTTCAACGCAACACGACGTACAACAATATGTTGAAGAATTTTGTTGGTTTGGTTATTATTTTTCTCGTGAGGTGTAAAACTTAAGATGTCAGATATTTATTAATTTTCTTTATTGGGTATAATATTTTTTTATTAGTTTGTATTATAATAAAAAACTAAATATAATGATGATAATGTACAAGGACTTAAAAATATAAGTATAACTTATACAATATGTTGTAAGGAGAAATAACCCGACTTGAAGGAAGCCGAGAATTGGGTCATCTTATGGTTAGCTTGTTGTCCGACATCATCCAGCTGGAGCAAGGCACGAAGCGACTTCGGAGTCTTGGTAAGTCGCTCGGAGCTCGGGAAGCTGCGAAGGTCCCGGAGGTGGCTTAGTGTGGTAAGGAGGCCGCGGGGCGACCTGGTAGAACCCGGAAGTCGGGACTGACTGAGTCCCGAGCTTAGTTGAAGATAAACATGGAAAGGATTCAGGTAGTTAGTGAGGCGGATTTCTCGGGATATAATCGGGGAATGTGTATCTGTAAGCACGACTTGTGGAACAAGAAAGGAAACCCTAGTTGGTCCACGAGAAGAAGCCCATAAAGATTGTAGCCCTAGTTCTGTGTCTATAAATATTACTTGTAATGTTCATTGTAAAGGATCAAACTTTTAGCATCCTAGGCAGAAAAATATACAATGAAATATCCTGGCTTGGTGCCCCCAGACGTAGTCTAGTTACGAACGAACTGGGTAATCAAATCGCATTCTCTTTTATTTGCTTTTGCCATTTCGATTGATCGGATTTAATCATTAAAATGTATTGTTCGTCAGTAATCAAACTGGGTGCAACATTTGGCACTGTCTGTGGGAAGTACAATTCCTACGAAATCAATATGTTCGAAGGAAAACCCATGTCATCTCTAATCAATTCCGATGGCGAGCAATCAAGTCAATCTAAACGAGCGAGATCTGGATGCCCGCGATGGGCCCGAGGCCTCTATGAGCTCTCAACGCTCAGGCTCCCATCGCGCTCACCAGCCAAGCCCGGTGAAGACTCCTGATTGGTGGAACTTAGTGTGGACCCCAGAGGACGCAAAGTCCATAATGGTCATCCTCAACAAAAATGCCTCGCGTTCGATGATGAGAACATGCAGCCCCCCCCAAGAAGGCCGCCCAGGAGACCGGACCCCCACAGGACAAGGAACAACGGGCCCAAAAGGGACATTCAGCAGGACAACTGGCCTATGATCCGGCGAGACACGCCTTGGTCCGCAATCGCCAACTCCTCAGAAAACCGGCGGGGTCGAACAACGTGTTCAACCGAATAGGCGACTTGAGGGCCCAGAAAGCCCCGAGAATCGCCGAAGATGAGGCTCAATCTGAGCCTCGGTGAGCCAATCAGGTAGAGCACGACCTGGCCCTGGCACTGAATCTCCACCACAACTACCTGCCGAGGGGATCAACCATACACCTCGACGACCCCCCGACAATGAAGGCAACAACAGACAGTCGCGACGCTCAGGTCGCTGCACTGACCCAGACGGTCCGACAACTGATGGAGCGTATGGAGGATCGGAGCGGGCTAGCGGGGTCAGACCCTTTCCTCGCTGTCCCGGACTCCCCACTCGGAACTCTGGTCACCTTAGCAGCTACACAAAGGAAGATTAATGTCGCGACCTTGGATCGCTACAGCGGAAACACGGACCCAAGAGTCCATGTAGCTAAGTACAATTCGTACATGGCCTCCATGGGTGCCACTGATACGACCAAATGTCGGCTCTTTTCTCTGACCCTGAGCAACCAGGCTCACCAATGGTTCACCTCTCTACCGACCCTGTCGGTGGACACCTTCAAGCAGCTCGCTCGCCTATTTCTGACACACTTTACTGCCCTGGCGCCCCGACCTGCGACCAGGCAGCGCTTGATGAACACCCAGCAGGGGAACACAGAATCTGATCGGTCCTATATGGAGAGGATCGACAAGCTAATTTTGGAAGGAGACCCCATTGGGGATGAAGCGAAGCTGATGTGGGTTGTATCCGGCCTCAAGAAGGGGACCAAACTATGGCTGCGCATGACGACCGATTACCCGACTAGTTACGCCGACTTCCAGAGGCGGGCTAGCGACTTGATACATATAGCAGAGCTCCTGGAGTCCCGACTCTCCGAGCCTAAGGAGGTCGCGGAGCCCAAGAAAAGCTCCAAGAAGGCCGCCTCACAGTACAAGCCACCTGGAAGTTTCAAGCCTTTTGAGGAGAGCATTCTGGTGAAGTTGATGGACGTACTAAGCATGACCCCCGGACACATCTTCACCCAGATCCGAGAGCGTGAGTTACTTCTCCCGCCACGCCCGGTAAAGAATAATGGCAAACAGAACCCCAACAAGTATTGCCACTTTCACGAGCAGACCGGACACTACACCAGTGAGTGTAAAGACCTGTTTCCCCAATTCTGGAGGTTGTACGAAGACGGCCTGCTTGACGAATTCATCAAGCGGCCTCAGAAGACCGGCGACCAGGCTCTGAGAGGTCGCCAGCAAGGAGAACGGGCCCCCAGGAATGACAACCAGGGAGCAAGGCAGGGGGAGTGACCTATCCCGCCCATGCCTGAAAATGAGGGGGATCGCATGATACACACCCTGTCTCCCGTAGGGACAGTAGGGGGACTAACCTCCAGCTCCTCCTCCAAGCGGAAGCTAAAGGCCGAAGTGAGGGAAATGGAGAACGCCAGGAAGATGGTGGTACCCGTCCTCGCCCTGGGTGAAGAATCCAGCACAATCGAGTTCGGAGAAAAGGATAAGGCCGGAGTAGTCTATCCCAATGTCGATCCCCTGGTGATCCGGGCCAATATCATGGGAACTACAGTGTGCCAACTTCTGATCGATGGGGGTGCCTTCTGCAACATCCTCTTCAAGAAAACCCTGGACCAGCTCGGGGAATACGATGTCTATATCACCCCGTGCGACCACGTCGTGAAGGGGTTTGGTGACGCTACTGTAAGGCCCACCGGGATGATCCGACTGGCCGTCGAGCTGGTCTCCACACTGAATAGCGAAGTTAGGGCGACTAGGCTGTTAGATTTTCTAGTAGTCGACCTCCCCAGCTTCTATAATGGTTTCCTGGGGAGGCCTTTTGAACATGAATTCGAGGCTGCGTACTCTACTTTCTATTTCTGTGTAAAATTCCCCACCAAAAGTGAGTTGGTCGGCACCGTTAAGGGCGACCAAGTCGATGCTAGAGGTTGTTTGATTTACTCCTTGTCTCTTTTCAAGTCCCACCAACTTCATCTTATTTTCTATGCGCCACGACCTGCAGTTAAGGCCCAGGCCCTGGCCGATTTCTTAGTGGAGCTTACATTCTCTTCTAAAGCAGAGAATTCGAGTGGTTTGCCGTGGGAGCTGTTCGTAGATGGGTCGGCAACCTCTCACAAGTCGGGAGCCGGCCTAGTCTTAATGAGTCCGGAGGGGATCTCATTCCAGAGCGCCATTACCTTTGATTTTCCCGCAACGAATAATGAGGCAGAATATGAGGCGCTCATCAGCGGTTTAGAAATGGCAACGGCCATGGGCGTCAAGAGATTGCAGGTCCATACCGACTCCCAGCTCGTGGCCTGCCAAGTTTTGAGGGAGTACGAGGCTAGGGATGATAGAATGACAGCCTATCAGGAAATTGTAAAGACACTGTGCCTGAAGTTCACACAGATCCATGTCAAGCTGATACCGAGGGAGCAAAACTCGCGAGCTGATGCTCTGGCCCGGCTGGCGACCTCCGAAGGATCACCAGACATGAAAGATATCACCATAATGTTGGGGAATTAATTGCCCGGATCTATTCAGGATGAATATTTAAATACAAATTTAATTCTAACAATTATTACTAGCATGAATTAATCCTATATTAATTCAAATAATAATTCAACAACAAATCATGCATATAAACAGTTCACATAAATCCTACGCATGAAAATTTCTACGGGTTTACGTGAACTAACCTCTTGGAATGGCAATGGACTCGGTTGGTAAGAACACACCAAAAAGCCTTCCCAAGTATTCTCTAGTCCTTGCTCGTCAATCCGGTGGAAGAAAACTCGAGAACAATTAACAAAAGAGAAAATAAAATATTTGTTGCACCACTTTTGTGGATTTACTAATTTTTCCAGCACATGGAATTGTACTTGGGAATGAAACATTCATCCCCTATTTATAGAGGGTGTTGGTCGAAAATTTTGTGCATGAATAAGATGGGAAAATCTTTTTCTTGATCTTCAAGAAATCTTGAATATATCCAATATATTCTTTTCTCCATATTTAAAATCTTCCACAAAATTCCAACTCCCTTTTGTTATGGTATTTTCGAAAATAATAAGGAGTAAGAATCCAAGATTTGGATCTTCTTGAATTTATGAGATATTCTTGTATTCCAAGAATACATATCTTCCATAATATATTTTCAAGAAAATCAAGAAAATCTTTCTTTCTTTATTTTCTTCATATTTTTCGAAAATCTCAAGATAAATAACCAAGTGGGAGATTTCTTGAATTTAATGAGATAATCTTGTATTCCAAGAATACTTATCCTCATTCCATAACAAAATTCAAAGAAAATCTTTCTCCCTCTTTTATTTACTATTTTCGAAATATTTAGGAAAAATAGCAACAAAAATTTATTTTATTTTTAAACACATTTTTCAGTTATTGGACTTTATGTTTGGGCTACTTGAGGAGCCTTTAGGAGAATTAAGATTGGACCTTCCAATGGATCTTGAATTATCAATATTGAGCCACAATATTATTCAAGCCCATAAATATTAATTAATCCCACTACATAATTAATATTGAACTATCCATCTTAACCCATATTACTGTTAATATGGCTCCCGGTTATTATTTCCCGTGTTTAAGATTATCTAGCCCATTAATTAATTCAAGCCACTGAAATAGCTTTCTTTTATCCTTGGTTAAGGAAAGGTTCAACATTATTATCCATACCGGAAACTAGTTCCACTTGCAAGATTTGGTATGATAAAACTTATGAACCTCCCAAGGGGGCAATCGAACAAAGCGTGCTTGCACCACGATTCTTCGATTAAATCTTAGCAATCGGATGTGACCAATAATATTGCCCAAGATATAAAGTATTGAATCTCGTTGATTCTCTACCCGTAATAAGTCAAAGCAATAATTACTAACCACACGCGATCCTATTTAAGGGGCGAAGATTAAGAAATAACGAACCACTGAGGTCTAATTCTTCCCGATTCGATCTTTGAAGAATTTGTCCTCCTCAGAGGTCCTATTCAATTACATCACCATCGATCATGCACTAGTGTAATCTCTTGGTCAAGACAAGCCAATCTGAGCCTTTACACTTCAACCTTTCACGATGGATTGTTCATTTCCATCTAGGTCGTGAATGGTGTACTTTTGTTACAAGGAACCGTTAATTTAATCTTCTCGTGATCCGGTATCACTAAATTAACTACAATGTAACACGTCTTATTTATTGAACAGTTATGCAAAGAAATATATGTAACATTCAATGATATTTAAAGCATCGATGATAAATAATTTATTTCAAGAAATAAGACGGAAATTCATGCGATTATACAAAGTAAAAGCATACTTTCCAAAGATAATCCCAACAATCTCCCACTTATACTCAAAGTCCGCTTTTAAGTATACTACAACATGTCTCGTGTAGTTCCTAATCGTGACATCTAATGTCACCTACACGAACCTAATAATATCTCTCACTTATACTCAAAGCAGTTAGCAAATCGGTCTTGACACCCATTCCTTCCACATGTCTCTAGAATGTATTCGAGAGCAGACCCTTTGTGAATGGATCTGCTAGGTTGTCTTCTGACGCGATCTTTGCCACCTCTATATCTCCTCTCTTAACGATTTCTCGTATAAGATGGTATTTTCTTTCAATGTGTTTGTTGGCCTTGTGGGCTCTTGGTTCCCTTGAATTTGCAATCGCCCAAGGCATTATCACAATAAATGATTGATTATCTTTGGGCACATTCTAACTACATCCAAGTCCACTAGGAAGGTCTTGAGCCAAACCGCTTCTTTCGCTGCCTCGCAATAAGCTACATATTCGGCTTCCATGGTAGAATCGGCGATGCATTTCTGCTTAACGCTTCTCCATGTCATGGCTCCTCCCCCCATGCAAAACACACTACCGGAGGTAGATTTTCTGGAATCTAAGTTTGATTGGAAATCCGAGTCCGTGTAGCCGATGGAGATTAGACTATCTGACTTATAAACCAACATTTTATCTCGAGTTCTTTTCAGATACTTCAGAATGTTTTTAACTGCCGTCCAATGTTCTTTCCCCGAGTTACTTTGATATCTTGCCACCATGCCAACGGCAAAGAAGATATCTGGTCTCGTACACAGCATTGCATACATAAGGCTTCCGATAACCGAAGCATAAGGAATGTCTTTCATGTCATCTATCTCTCTCTGTATCTTAGGGCACATTTCCTTTGATAGATCGATTCCATGCCTGAATGGTATGAAGCCTTTCTTGGAATCCTGCATGCTGAATCGCTTCAAGACAGTGTCTATATATGAAGCTTGCGATAAGCCTATCATCCTTTTCTTGCGATCTCGAGTGATCTTGATCCCAAGGATGTGCCCGGCTTCCCCTAAGTCCTTCATATCAAACTGTTTTGAAAGCCATGCACTTACGTCTGATAATACCTTTACATCATCTCCGATGAGCAGAATATCGTCTACGTATAGTACTAAGAATACCAATGCAGTTCCGACACGCTTCTTGTACACACAACTTTCGTATTCATTTTGATCAAACCCATAAGACTTTATTACATGATCAAAACATTGGTTCCAAGCTCTGGATGCTTGTTTGAGTCCGTAAATGGACTTCTAGAGCTTACAAACTAGGTTTTCTTGGCCTTTTTCAATGAAGCCTTGGGGTTGTTGCATATAGATCTCTTCATCAAGACTTTCGTTAAGGAAAGCCGTCTTGACATCCATTTGCCAGATTTCAAAGTCGAGATGTGCAGTAATCGACAAGAGAATACGGATGGACTTGAGCATTGCTACAGGCGAAAAAGTTTCCTCATAGTCGATCCCTTCTTTCTGAGTATAACCTTTCGCCACAAGCCTTGCCTTGAAGGTTTCCACCTTCCCATCCGGTCTTCTTTTTCTCTTGTATACCCACTTGCAACCAATGGGTTTGACCTCATTAAGTGGTTCGACTTGCTCCCACACTCTGTTATGATCCATAGAACCCATTTTGCCTTTCATTGTTGTTTGCCAAGAAACCGCATCCTTGTCTTGGATTGGCTCGTCATATGTCCATGGGTCTGATTCGTCTTGTCCGGGAATCAAGTCCGAGGACTCTCCTATCCCCATGAATCTCTTGGGCTGTCTCACAACCCTCCCACTACGACGAGGTTCCTGTTGTGTAAGTGTGTCGTTTGGTATGTCATCTTGTATAGTTGGCACTGAGGTTAGCCCCCTTAGCTCATTTAAGGTAATCTCACTTCTGGGTCTTCTTTCGTTCATATAGTCTTCTTCCAAAAATCTAAAGTGGGTGCTTATTACCACCTTTTGATCTTCGGGACCATAGAACATACACCCTTTTGTTCCCTCGGGGTATCCTTTATACAACCTTAATTCTGATCGAGGATCCAATTTCCCGGCTTCCTTGTCCAACACGTAGGCCAGACACCCCCAAATTCTCATGTGTCTCAAACTGGGCTTGCGCCCGGTCCACAATTCTTTGGGAGTTTTGGGAACCGATTTGGATGGCACCAAGTTCAGAATGTAAGCCGTTGTTTCCAATGCATGACCCCAGAACGACTTGGGTAGATCCGCACAACTCATCATTGATCTAACCATTTCTAAAAGAGTTTTGTTTCTTCGCTCTGCAACCCCGTTTTGTTGAGGGGTTCCGGGTGCAGTTAGCTGGGATACAATCCCTTCATCTGACAAGTAGTTCAAAAACTCATCGCTGAGGTACTCGCCTCCACGATCGGATCGTAGAGACTTGATACGTTTTTCCCTATGATTCTCTGCTTGAGCCTTAAATTCTTTGAATTTCTCAAAGGTCTCAGATTTATGCTTCATAAGGAAAATATAGTCGTACCTTGAGTAGTCATCAATAAAAGTGACGAAATACTCATAAACTCCTCTTGCTTTGGTTGACATTGGACCACATACGTCTGTGTGAACGATTTCTAACACTTTTTTGGCTCTATTCCCCTTGGCTCCGAATGCCCTCTTGGTCATTTTACCCTCCAAACATGATTCGCAGGTTGGAATTGGTTCAACTTGGAGAGACTCCAGTGAACCGTCTTCTACCAACCTTTGGATCCTCTTTGGATTAATATGTCCCAATCTTAGATGCCATAGAAGTGTCTCGTTCACGTCTGATGAACATTTTCTTTTATCGGAAACAGTTGATGTGTTATAGGATGCATTTCGTGAGTGGTGTGCACAGTTAATTGTATAGAGATTATTCGACAACGTTCCATGACAGATAAATTTATCATAAAGAGAAATGGTAACAACTTTATCAAAAGTAACCGAATATCCATCAAGGTAAAGTTTTGTAGGTCCCGAACGGGTTTTGTGAGGGTGAAAGTCTAGAGGGGAGGGGTGAATAGACTTCCAAAACTTTTCGTGCGGATCAGGTGTGAACTGCAGATTACCCGATCAGAGTGCTGGTGTATCAGTTTAGACTAATGTTCAATCTTAATGAGTGCCTGGAGGCAGATCAGCTTGATATCTGTCAGTTTAACTGAATGGTGCGGAAGCTTGTTTTACCCGTGTGAAAAACCAGTTTTATCAATCTGATTCTGAAGATAGTTTTCAACCAGTTGACTAAGGTGTCAATCTGATCAGATCAGTTGCTTGGTGCAGACTGAGCTTATCTTAGAATATGTATGTTGTTTAAAACCCAGTTGTGTGACTTGTGTAAAGCAATAAGAAAGCAAGTAAATGCACACAAGACTTTTTATAGTGGTTCAGACGAAACCCATCCTACGTCCATTCTTCCCTTAACACAGGGGAACCTTAACCTACTTTAACCTGAGGGACTTATATCCTTTTCAGGATGGCCGAGATGTTTACCAAGTTCTCACTCTTACAAACTTAACCTGCGGGACTTATATCCTTTTCAGGATGGCCGAGATGTTTACCGAGTTCCCACTCAAGCTTAACCTACGGGACTTATATCCTTTTCAGGATGGCCGAGATGTTTATTGAGTTCCCACTCTACAAACATAACCAGCGGGACTTATATCCTTAAAAAGGATAGCCGAGATGTTTAATGAGTTCGCACTCTACAGACTTAACCTAACTTGCGTTTGGGTAAAGAAAGTTTGAGGGTTCCAACTGGAAATCTATCCTGATGCTTTAGGTAGCAAAAATGCTAGTGGATAGGATTTCTTGCTAAGAACTAATGGGATGAACACTCTAAGAATAATCTTCAAATGTAGTATTCTTTGAACGGAGATTTTGCTGTAGCTTTAGCTTCTTTTGTTGTGTCTCCGTGTTTGTTCTTGCTTGTTTTCACTCGTTGGTGCTTGTTAATCACTGTTGGTCCTGCTTCTTCAAAGTGAAGATCGATCCCATTTATATACCCTCGAAATCAAAGAGCCGTTGGAGAGCAATTTGAATTTCGGGCTATATTAGGTAGGTTGTAGGATATGATTGTGGCGTGCTCCGATTATCGGCGTGGCCATAGGCATCATTAAGCGCCATTTTTGTCCGCATGACGTCGTATCCCGCAATGTCGACTCTTTTTTTGTACACGTGTCGCTTTTCTTCTTGGTTTCATGAGTACTTTAAGAATTTGTCCGTTAGGCGATTGATATTCCTTTTGTAGAAGATTCGCTTATGCGGTGTATCATTTTGATTGTCACCGGTGTGAGTCGACTTGATCGAATGTGATCGATCTACCTTGATTGAGTCTTTTTCGGATGCACATTGTCTTAGCTTCAATATGCGGGACTCTGCTTTGAATGTAGGTCTTGGTCTTTTGATCTTGGTGTCTCGAGCCTCGGTGTATTCATCGTCTTGAGTCTTGAGTTTGTTCTTTGAGTCTTGAGGCTTATCCGAGTCTTGAGTTCATCCGAGTCTTGAGTTCATCCGAGTCTTCGGTGTTTATCCGAGTCTTGACTTCATCCGAGTCTTGAGTTCATCCGAGTCTTGATGTCTTCTTGTCTTCACCGATCTTCTGACTTCTTGTCTTCTTAGTTGCGCTTAGTCTTCTGATCATCTGACCTTATCTGGGTCATCTGATACATCGACCTGACCTATACATATTGAGTTCCCCCTCAATATGTGACCTATCTTTTACTTGACTATCTATACATTTCAATTTGGTCATCTTAATCGATTATAAGTCATCGATCGACCAATGTGTCCGATTGGTCCTATTACAACCTGTTTTGGAACTTCCATCAAAACTAAGTTACATATTTCCCAACAAGTTTAGAAACTGAAATCAAATTCTTTCTAAAACTATGAACGTAAAGAACATCTCTTAAAATTAAAACTCTGTCTTCAAAAGACATGTGCACTTCTCCCATTTGCTTCATTTGTCACTCTCAATAAGATCGCCCGATGTGATGAGGATCTCACTCCCACTAAGTTGTCGGGTTCGCTTGAACCCCTGTAAAGTGAAACAAACATGATCAGTGGACCCCGTATCCACCACCCATAAATGGGAGGCATACGCCGCTAAGCAAGTTTCAACAACTAGTGCGTGAGAATTACCTTTCTTTCCATCCCTTCTGGGTTGGAACAGGCTGCCCTCCAATGTCCCTTTTCACCGCAGTTAAAACATTTTCCTTTTGGTACTTTCTTGACACCCATCCAGCTAGCTGTCTTTCTCTTACTTTTCTAAGTGATGAGTTTGCTTTGGATCTGACCACTTTTCTTTCCTTGAGTCTTGCCTTCCATTGGCCTAGATTTTGAGAAAAGACTTTTGGTCACCAATGCTTCGTCTTTCTTTCCTAAATGCTTCTCTATTTTCTCCAAGACTTCTTGTAGAATGTCCATAGTAAACATGTGATCACTCATCACAAAACTACAGTAAAACCCATCGAAGCACCTTGGAAGAGTTAGCAAAAGAAATTCGATTTGAGCCTCATCACAATACTTAGTACCGAGATAAGCCAGTTTATCAAAATGACATTTTATTCTGAGAACATGCTCCCTTACGGGTGTTCCCTCAGCCATCTTTAGCCTGGCCACGTCGTCATTTTTAAACTGATTGATCATGCGGTCTTTTGTTAAAAACATTTCTTCAAGACTTTGTATAATTTCTGCAGCAGACCCAACACCTACATGAATGTGTCTCAAATCATCAGACAGTGAAGTCAAGATTACACATTTCATGGGTTCATTGGCCTGCTCCCAAATATTATACAAGTGTCTTTCCGCATCAGTTGATCCATCAGTAGGCATATGAGGCTTGGGTACATCAAGAACCCAATGATGTTCTTGTGCCGGTAGGACAAAACTCATATTTCGTTTCCAAACAACATAGTTATCACCAGTTAATTGGTGTTCTTTGAGTGTATATAACAGTGGATTAAAAGGTTGCGACATGATGAACTGAAATAAATAATAATATGCATAAGCAGAAATATATCACAAAATTCGATCACATGTTTCATATTAAAATCTCAAAAAAAATATGAACATGCATCAGCCAACATCTCAAAACAGTTTAAATAAGCCATGTGGGGTGGGTCATTATTTAAACACATTCAAGCAGGTTACAAACAAGAACAGTTACAAACTTTTAATATCTAGATTAATAGTTGCCTCCCACTTGACCAATATAAAATTGACAGGGACTTCGGGGAAGTATATGCATATCAATTTTATACCTAAGTAATAACCATGATTAAATACAGAATTATTATTTCGCTTTGAACGAGCCTCGTGGGGAGGGTCATCGTTGCCACTAGTAATAATCCACAATCATCCATTTGAAATTTATTCATGTGAAAGCTATCTTTTGACCGTCCCGTGGGGGGAATTTCTACAAAAGAATTCACAAATAAATAAATCATGGAGGTCAAAAATTAATTCAATTTTATTATCCGGGATAAAATTGTCAATTAATTGTTTAAGCATACTTAGTAAATCTCGAAAGTGAGATTTTTCAAAACGTTTTCTCATGCATCGCAAATTTAAACACAATTTAAATAAGCATAAAATAATGCATAAACTTCAAAACAAAATTAAACACATTTGGCACATATATCCAATTGTCACGATTAATTTTTATCATGTCTTGATCTCGAGAAATCGTCTTCTTCGCCTTCATCGTTCGTCTTGAAAGGTTCGCCACGCCAAGTGACGTCATCGACCAGATCGCAGGTCGGAGTGCCAGCCTAGCACTCCCCCGGTCGTGTCGAGTGGAGTCCGTCTTGTAGCGCCTAAACACCGGACGCCGCGTCGCCCGTGAGCATGTCTCGCTTCGATAGCTCTAAGCGATCTCGGCAGTAGCCAAGAATTCCAGCCTTCCCATATCTGCCGATCCGCCTCCATCCCCGCCTCACTTTGCATCCCGTGGCGTGCCTCCGCCAAGATCTGCCCCCGATCGCGCCGCAGTCTTTAACGTCTTGCCCGTCGCAACGCCCGTGTCTTGATCGGCCGCAATCCGCGACGCTTGGCCTCGGCCTTGCCCAGCGCCGGTCGCCCCGTCCGGTTTCAGATCCATTCGTCTTTAATCCATCGTCTTCGTCTTGGCACACGATCCGATTTCAATTTATTTACGATAAATAAATAAACTTAGATCTAGACTAGTCTATTACATTGAACGAATCAAACAAATTCTAATCTACTCGTGCAAAGTAACTGTGACAACATTAGAAACCCCAGTGTGGAACTGGATGACACCCATCATGGACTATCTGATAAACGGCCTCCCAATTTTAAAAGGGTCCAGTTCGGCGATTCCAGATTCGCGAGCATGATACACAATGATCACGGAGAGTTATACAAAACGAGCCGGCGATGCCCCTACTTCGATGTATTACGCCTGAACAAGGTTAAATCATTCTTCGAGAAATACACGAAGGGGCATGCGGAAACCACACTAGGGGGGAGTCACTGGCCCACAAGACCACAAGGTAGGGATATTTTTTGCCAACCTTAAGGGCCGATGCCATTGTTTTCGCCCGCAAATGCGACAAATGTCAGATCTATGCTCCCTCCATCAAAATTGCACCAGAAGAGCTCACAAGCATCCTCAGTCCTTGGCCTTTTGCAAAGTGGGGGATAGACATCATTGGGCCGCTCCCAACGGCCCCGGGATCAGTCAAGTATGCCCTGGTAGCGGTAGATTACTTCACAAAATGGGCAGAGGCTGAGGCATTGGCGACCATAGACCAAGATCATGTCATCAGGTTCATATGGCGAAACATTATCTGCAGGTTCGGGCTACCGCAGGCGATTATATCAGACAATGGAAAGCAGTTCGACAGTATTAAGATCGATGCCTTCTTCAAAAAATGGAAGATCACAAAGTTGTTCTCTACCCTATACCACCCTCAGTCAAACGGTCAGGTCGAGGCCGTGAACAAAATCATAAAGCACACGCTCAAGGCCAAGATCGAGGGGGGAAAAGGGAAATGGGCTAGCGAGCTCCCAGATGTGTTGTGGGCATACAGAACGACCTGCAGAAACTCAACGGGCGAAACCCCTTACTCGCTAGCTTTTGGAACTGAGGCAGTTGTGCCCACGGAAGTCGACTTCCCAACCTTCCGAACCAGCCAGGTCTTTTTCGACCATAACGACAAGGCCCTAGAAAGGAACCTCGACTTACTCGAAGAAAAGAGACTGGAGGCTAACATGAGAAATGCCAGATACAAGCAGAGGTCTGAGAGATATTACAACTCTAAGGTGCGACTTCGACGCTTCAAGGTCGGAGACCTGGTGCTGAAAAAGATACTCGGAGACTCAAAAGGTGCCCTCGGTCCAAACTAGGAGGGCCCATTCCAGATATCGAAAGTCCTCCCAAACGGGGCATACGAGCTCGAGAAAGCGGATGGGACCAAGGCCCAATACCCATGGAATGCGACTCACCTGAAGAAATACTATCAATAGATTTACACCTTTGTACTGATCACATCGTTGTAAACAAATACTGTTGGTAGCATTAATTCTCTATTATGTTTAAAAGAAAAAGTTCCTATGTGTAGAAACCAAGCGGGTCGCACGAAAGACATATGATCGATGAAATGCATGCCACATGAAAGACATGATCGATAACATGCAGGTCGCATGAAAGACATGATCGATAACATGCAGGTCGCATAAAAGACATGACTGATAATGTGTGAACCCTAGGTGTGACTTTAGAAATACTGGAGGCGAGACCCGCCACCCTAGTGGTGCGGTCATCCCCCGACTTTGTAAGACGATTACGCAAATGTCCAAGAAACAAGTCGCATAGAAAATAAGACGACAAGGACTAAGCAAAAATCGCATAAGGAAATCGAGTCAACACAAGGAATTAAAAAGGAGAATTTTATTAATAAAGACCCGGAGGTCGGGGAGAGCCCCATTACAATAGACCCGGAGGTCGGTAAAAGGAAGCATTCTAGTACAAAACAAGCGACCTGGTCTATACTGCGGAGCTACTCGAACTAGCGACTTGGTCTATACTACGGAGGTACTCGAGCTAATGGTCGTCTGTTACGAAAGAGGTCGCTGAGGAAGATGCTGCAAAACTATCAGAAAAGGATGTTCTGACATCTGAGAAGTGTCAGATGCTGCAATGGGACTTCCCGCGTTAAATGAACACGAGTGTCATACATGTGGTGCAAAAAATTCAAGGGATTGTGAAGGGCATTTTGGCTTGCTCGGATTCGCATATACAATACAAAATCCCTACATGTCAGAAAATGTCCATCACCACTAATCCCGTCATCACGATCGGCGCCCAAAGCACAGAGGGCCCGGGGCATCTCCATCATGGCGGGCGGCAGATTCGCCACCCGGGTGGTAGCAAAGCTTGGCAATGGCCGTATGGTCATCCTCTGATGAAGGCAACATCAGAAATGGGGGGAACTCAGGGATGGACTGAGTGACGAAAGCCAGAAGTACAGAGCAGGGGAAGCCCATCGCCGGAGGGTACCTCAAGGTAGGAAGTTCACCGGAGTTGCCCATACCAAGTTTGAGGACGATATATGAGGAGATCATAGGGGGATAATGCGCATCATCCACCTGAAATCCCACTCTATTTATAGAAGAAAGGCAGGGGTCAAGTTGCAAGTCTCGACTCTCGAGGGCCCCATAAAGAAATTGGCACCGCACGAGCAGCGTGTGGGCAGTACGCGACTTCTGGTTGGTCTAACTTAAGGCGCTCGGCGCCACCAAATACCCAGGCCATCATTGTGGATCTGTCAAACGTCACACCACTTCGGAAAATCGAGGCAACGGTTCACCTCACCGAGGAGGAGGTTTCGGCGTAGGCACATCTCCCGAGTCTGACCTGTCAGAAGTCAATAGGAAGTACGAGTTCAAGTCAAAGCCCCAAGACGAGCTTGCGACCTCGACTTGGGGGGGATGAAATATGGGGGTTTTATTTTAACAGTAAGATAAACACCAGACGAGACAGAAAACAAAGTAACTTCTTTCATTGATAAAGGACCTGAAGGTCGGGAGGTAATGCATTGCAAATCAAGGCCTGAAGGCCGGTACAATGATAAAAGAAAAATAAAAATAGGCCGGTAGGGCGGCATCTTCAATCCTTCTCCGCAGGGGCAATTGAGGATGGGTTTTTGACCGTCCCGAAAGGAGGGTCCTGCTGTGTAAGCGCCGGTGGATCGACCTCCGAGCTCGACACCTTCTCCACAGCGGGCTCGGAAGGCATGTCAACTGCCGGGGGAACCACCTCCGAGCTCGGCACTTCCTCCACAATAGGCTCGGAGGGAACGACAACTGCGGAGAGGGCGACTTCCAAGCCCGGTACCTCCTCCACGCGGGGTTCAAAAGATATAACAGCAGAGGGGTCATCCTCTTCAGGATCTGGGAGGGGGTGCATGAGCCGACTGGGATCAGGAAAGAAAGAAAGATCGATTCCCATGCCCTCCAGGTCCTTGATCTCTAGCAGGACATCGGGAGCCAGGGGTTTGTCACAGACATATGTTGTGAGCTCGGCGACAAGCCCGCTGAGGTCGCCGAAGGGGTTCTCCTTATAGCAGGTCCGGATGGCACCCGCGAATGCCATCATGAACGCAAAGTTGACGTTCACCTCCTCAGCAGCCTTAAACTGTGCCTCTCTGGTATCCAGCTCCCCCTTAATTTCGACCAGCTCCGCCTTCACCCCAACCAGGTCGGCCTCCACCTCGGCCACTTTTCCCTCCGCCCGAGCCGTTTTTAACTTCTCGGCAGCCAGCGCGGCCTCCGCCTCAACCTGCCGCCCTTCTGCACGAACCGACCTCAATCTCTGGGCGGCCAACCCACCCTCGGCTTCAGCCAAGCGACCTTCAAGGGTTGAGATCCGCAGAAGGTTCTCCAATTTGGATCTCTCCAGGTCTTTCTGAGCCTCGGCCACCGCCAGGATCGACTTGGCTTGATCAGCAACCCGAGCTCGCGACTCCCGGAGGTGCCTGAGCTCGATCTCCAGCTGGGCGCTAGATTTCTCCAGGAACAAGGCCGCCTTTTGGGAATGGACCATGGCCGAGTACAAGTTGCCCGTCACCTTCTGGCGACGTGAGTTAGCATGATCAGTACGAGTCCACCCCCGGGGGAGATTCTGCAGGCTATGGGAGAGGTAACCGGGCCACTTCTCAGGGATCTTGTCCAGTTGGACCGGTGAGCACCGGAGGAAGCTGACCACCTCCGGGGAAAACTCGGCTGGCCTGTAGTCGGGGCTGAAAAAGAGGATAAACCATCGGATAAATAAAGGGTAAAGAAAGGATTTGGAAGAACAGGACTAGGACTTACTCATCCACCTGGACCGCATCCCAGCCTAGATATGAGTCATCATCTTTGTGGCGACGGGAGCGGGGTTGATGTAGCCAGTTGCGATGTGGGGAGGACTCGGTCAGACCTCCCCAGCCCCCTATTGATTTCCGACCGGTAGGTCATGATCTCCTCCCTCACTTTCTTCCGAGCAGGCTCGAAAGCGGGCGGAGTCGGATCCGCAACTTTCCTCTTACCATTGTCAGCGGCGGAGGAGTCGGCGGGGTCCAAACTTGGAGGAGTGGCCTCCACGGGGGTCAATTCCGGAAGAGCGACCTTGGAAGTCGCCACTCGCCTCATCTGCTTAAGAACGGATTTCTTGCGGGAGGCCATAACGTCCGCAGGGGGCTAGCGCCAGTAAACGGGGATATTGGGGTATGCAAAGATAATAAAATTGTGGTCGGTCAGACAGGGCGACGATGAAAAGTTGATAAGCACGCGGCGAGGATACTTACAAGGGATCTTCAAATGACGCGGGTACGTGTTTAAGCCGGCCTTGAGATGGTCGAGCTCTGAGTTCAGAGCATTGACGTCCCGGCAGCTCGGAGGGGTATCACGGACTAGATTGAAGGCCTCCAAGAAGTCCCAATACAGGTCGGATTTTTGAGGCGTGAACACTGCAAAAGAAAACGAGAATTAGATCAGTACGACTTCGGAACCAAGAGCATAAGATTTACCATGTTCTACTCGGTTCACATAATCTGTCGGGACGTGAATGGGCAGAGTGCTTGAAGGGTCCACAGACTCCCACGCCCCTCCAACGAACCACCACTTCCTGTACCAACCATCGACTTTGTTAGGGATCCCACTCACGAGCTCCCTGCCCCAATGAAGTCGTACGGCATTGTAGCCGCCGGCTTGGGCAATGGGCATCATCACGAAAGATATTTCTCCAGGGTTTAGCAGCCGATATAACCCGGCCTGTCCCAGCACAGTTATGGTGGAGAGAATGTAACTCCAGCCGTTCGGGGTTATTTTCGTAAGGCTTTGGTTCCAGGCCGCGAGCAGGTGAGAAATAGCCAGGTGCAACGGGAATCTAATCTCGGCCTCCATGGTATGTTTGTTCACGGCTATCATCCCGGCCGGTGGCTGGTCGGCACTTTCGTCGGAGGTCGCTCCATAAAAGTGCACATCCCGGGTCACCTTGTATAAGAAACAAAGGGAGCGCATGTATTGATCGGACAACACTGACCGATTCTTTTCCTGAGAAGCCACAAAGTCCGACCTGACCGACTTTTGATAGCTGCGCTCAGGTCGCTTGTATGGAGCTCGAAGGTGATAGGAGTTGTAATCGAAGACTCATTCAAAGGCCCCATACCTGAGGGCCGGGTCGGAGGGACCCGATGTCGCCGTCTCCTCCGACGCAGCGGCGCGTAGGGGGCTGGGATTTAGTACTGGGAGGTGAATGATTTCCTCCAACTCTGCCAAGAATTGCTCATCGTCGTCATTACCCCCTTCATCCTTGTTGACAATCGGGGCACTGGTAGACGAAGACACCCCCGTGTTGAGGGCGGCGGAGCCGGGGCCGAGGCGACGATGAAGGTGAGATATGGCCACATCATCGTCATCCGAAGATGACGAAACTAGAAATTGAGGTGGCGCGGGAGCAGATGGTGAATTGGAGGCCATAGGAAGGTTTGAGAAAGGGTGAATGCGTTACCTGGGTCAGCTTCGTTCGGAAGTTCGGAAGCTCGCCGAAAAACTCTAGAGCGAAGGTTCAGCTGCACGAAGGTTGAGGGTAAAGGGTTTATGCCTAAAACCCTCGCCCTTTTTATAGAGGAGAGGGGGGTCGAAATGTAATATGAATATAGTCAGGACCCCCCCGAAGGAAATTTTTAGTCCCAGTGCTAACGAGTTTCACACGTGTATGGGGGGGGAATACATGTGTTCAGTGATTTTTAAAACTTTTCTTTCACTGAGGTCAGATGGGTCAGGTTATCCTGGTGATTTTGCCTCGAAAGCACGGATTGCCTGAGTCAAAGTCTCTTCGAGACAATGATCTGGAGCCGCTTTGAAGCTTCAGATTAGCCCAACTGGACCTGAGTTTATCAGAGATCCTGAGGCGCTTGGATCAGATAATTATCTTACTGAACCCTCAGTAGAGTTAGTTCAGTTTGGTAACTATCTGTTCTAGCTACTCAAGTGTGCGGAATGGTTGGCCCTAAGTTTATACTCGTTTTAGCTTTCTTTGAAATATCTTTCCTTCAATAAAACAAAGATTAAGGTTGTGATCAATTTGATGCAAGTTCGATTGGATTGGTTCCAACCAATATCGATGAAATATGCTTTCGATGAAAAACATGCAATGATATAATAATGCAAGATGTAAAGCAAAACAACACAACAATTATAGTGGTTCGTAGACTCAAGCTCCCTCGTCCACTCTCTCGATCTTCGGAGAAATTCCTTAACCACTTCCTAAAGCTTTCAGGCTAACTCAATCAGAGCTTACTCACTTTTCTACCTTGAGTTTTTTCGTCGACTCACTTTGCAGACTTACTAACTCAAAACACACACAAGTGTTCGGACTACCACAAGTAGCTTACTAACTTCTTCTCTAGAGTTTTTCGGCTAACTCAACTCGTGTAGCTTACTAACTCTTTACAACTCTAACTCACCAACAAATCACACACAAACTACCTTAACAAAGGGTTTAGGTTTTGGGTTGGTTTCCAACTAGGGTGAGATATCCTTTACAATAAGAACTAATGCAAAGGCTAGGATATCTCTTCTAAGCTTTGGATATATCTATCACTCTAGGCTTAAAATAGTGAGCTCTCTCAATGTGAAATACTTAGGAAATTCTAGGGTTTTTTGAAAGTGCTTCAATTTGCAATAATACGAATGAGCTCTTGAGTTGCTTTGAAATTTCCTGTGACCTCTCAATGTAGAAGGTCACTGGTATTTATAGGCAACCTTCACCAAGGTCACTCTTGAAAAACTATCTGTTGGAGGAGATAGTATCAAGGGTTTCCTCTTCTGGTGTTTGATGAACGGCTATATTTAGGGTTTGAACACTCCCTTGCATGTTTTAGGAAATATGCAGTCATTGTAGCCAATCACCAATTTTTGCAGTCTGGAACTTAGTACTACTGACATGATTCAGGTCCTGTCGCTTTTCGGTGTCGATGAAATGTACGATGTTGTCTTCCTCTGATTGGTTCTTGTCTTTAGTGAATGTAGACAAACAAAACGGCTCTTTTTGGTCAATCTCTCTGAATGAGACAACCTTAAACAACACTTAGACTTAGTTCCTTTTGTCTGCATATGAATGTTTTGGGCAATATCTACTTTTCTGAATATTTGCATTTTTCTCAGTTTTTGTAATCTTCAGATAGATATTATTCAGTGCCTCTGAACATTCAGGTTATACTGAGTATTCAGTATCTTATTGAGTCTTCATAACTCATCGAGTCTTGATGTCTTGACAACTTCTTGAGTCTTGATGTCTTGATTACTTCTTGAGTCTTGATGTCTTGATTTACTTCTTGAGTCTTGATGTCTTGATGACATCTTGAGTCTTGATGTCTTTAGTGACATCTTTGAGTCTTGATGTCTTTAAGATCTAACCTGATCTATAATCACGACTATACATGGTGCGAGATAACTTCTGAACAATGTATCTTTGAAACCCCGACTTCGATCTATCAAGATTATCCTAAACATGTCATACTCAGGGGTTTTGGGATCTAATCAAAACTTCTTTATTAAATTCATCTCCCAACAGAAATAAAGTCGCACGGGCAGCGCGTGGTCGATACCACATCTACAAAGTTATGAAGCTCATGACATGACGACACCTCGTCGCCCAAGCCATCATGACAGACGGTCATACCCTCCGCCTATTCAAGGAATCGATCAAATGATTCGCCTCCCCAAAGGAAGACGATGCGCTTTCGCACGTATCCCGAGATCGACTTACCGTAGGGGTAAAAATCAAACGGTTCAAGATAAGATCCCAAAGCAAGCTTGGCGACCTCATCTTGAGGGGCAATTGTTGTAAGGAGAAATAACCCGACTTGAAGGAAGCCGAATTGGGTCGTCTTATGGTTAGCTTGTTGTCCCGACATCATCCAAATTGAGCAAGCACGGGTTTACTTTCGAGTCTTGGTAAGTCATTGGAGCTCGAAGTCGCGAAGGTCCAGGAGGCGGCTTAGTGTGGTAAAGAGACCGACTGAGTCCCGAGCTTAGTTGAAGATAAACATGGAAAGGATTCGGGTAGTTAGTGAGGCGGATTTCTCAGGATATAATCGGGGAATGTGTATCTGTAAGCACGACTTGTGGAACAAGAAAGGAAACCCTAGTTAGTCCACGAGAAGAAGCCCATTAAGATTGTAGCCCTAGTTCTGTGTCTATAAATATTACTTGTAATGTTCATTGTAAAGGATCGAATTTTTAGCATCCTAGGCAGAAAAACATACAGTGAAATATCCTGGCTTGGTGCCCCCAGACGTAGTCTAGTTACGGACAAACTGGGTAATCAAATAGCATTCTCTTTTATTTGCTTTCGCCATTTCGATTGATCGGATTTAATCATTAAAATTGTTTGTTCGTCGGTAATCAAACCGGGTGTAACACAATATTATTAAATATGCATTGAAATAATACTTTAATAATGTGAATACAACAAATATTGAACCAACATGATATACAATTGCATATATATGATGTTTAAGAATAAATTTAGTTTATAAATTAGAATAAGAAATGTAAATATATTACATGCACAATATTAAAAAATAGTATAAAAGTATTTTTTTTTTAACTTTCATTAATTTTGATTTTAGTCCGCTAGCTTGTTTCAACTTTATAAAGTATACCGAATTCAATTTTTTTGTCCTTGAACTAGCTAAAATAGGTTTATCATATTCAACCTTTTCATCCTTAATTTTAACCAGCTAAAAGGACGTAAAAGTTGAATTTGGTACTTAATTTCCATCCATGTTTAATAATTTTTTCCCTTTTTTTTGTTGGATTAAATAAGACACGTCAACGATTGCCTTTTCATATAAAATAAGATTAAGGTTAGGATTATGATAACTGTTGGGATATTTTAGTTTTGATGAATTATGCCAAAATATTATCAACTTGTGTTATTGAAGCTAATTTACAGATAACAAGTTGAGGGGGAACGAGAGAACAAGTTGAGGGGGAACTCACGGAATCAGACGTAGATGATCGAGATCAGACGAGGCTACAGACGAGATTGATCGAGATCAGATGAGTTAGATGAGTTCCGAGTCAACTGATGAGCTGTACAAAATCAGAAGAGAAGATAAGCTAAGCCAGCTGATCAGAAGAATCAGAAGGTCAAAAGATCAGATGACCAGAACAGACCTGATCAGAAGAAGAGTCGAGCTGATATGGTGATCAGAAGAATACCAAGCCGACGAAAGAAACCGACCGTAGATCGTAAGAGAAGGTTGCGATCGTAAGAGGAGAGAAGAGATCGACGAGATCGACGTGATCGAGATCGATATGAAGATGAGCGGATGATCAAGATCGACGTGATTGAGATCGGATGTGATAAACCCGATATGCTAACTTTGATGTAATCGACCGATCTTGAATCGAAGATATGATGATCCGATCGGTCGAAAGCAGATCGGATCGGCAAAGAAGAAATCGATAGCTCGAGTCAAAGTAACTCAAGGTCGATGTCTCAATTCAGAGAATCGAACTCACCACTCTGAAGTGTCGAGATGCTCGACGTATAAGGTCCGTGAAAGAGAAGCCTAATCAAGTAACTCAAGGCTCGAATGAATCAAGACACCGAGACTCGAGAATCTGAATGATTCCAAGGCGAGGAATCTGAGGAATATAGCCGTTAGAATCAGCTGACGTGGACCAATGAGAGGAAGACAACCAGCCTGGAAAAGCTGCAAGAAGCTACAGAATAGTATGGATTTGAATGTGACTCCATCCAACGGTAACATTCAAATCCACACTATAAATACAAGTTCTTCCTTCATTATCAGGTGTGGAATGTGGATATGTGGAGAAGATAACACACGAGATGCTACAGAGCCAAAGAGAGTTATACCCAAAGCATTCCCACCCTAGAACACAAGCCCGTAGATATACAAATATGTTCAAGAGTGTTCTAGAACCCAATCTAAGCAACCCACGATGTATCCTAAGCTTAGAGAGATTTTCCCAACCTTAGCATTGAGGCTAAACAAATGTAAGGGAAAATCTCAACCTAGTTGGAAACCAAACAAACCTTACCCAAATCAGTTGGTTAAGTTTGTAGGTGAGTGTGAACTCGTTAAACATCTAGCAATCCCGGAAGGGAGGGCAGGCAATCCCGAGTGAGGGTGATAAGTCCCGATTGGAGTGTGAACTCGGTAAACATCTGTAGGCAATCCCGTGGAGGGTGATAAGTCCCGATTGGAGTGAATTTCCCTAGGAACAGGGAGAGTGGATGTAGGAGCTTGAGTCTCCGAACCACTATATATTGTTGTGTTGTTTACTGCTTTATGTTCTTATATTGTCATACGCATTCGTTTATAAGCAAAACACAACACATGAGCTTAAAACGCAAAAAATCTGTAATCACTCTGCCCTCACCCCTGTTTTTATATGCATCGAATGAACTATTTTGCTTCCGCACGCGCAAAATGGGGTTTCCATCGGGACCAACAATAACCATAAATTTTCTTCCTTTTCCTTGCCATTTTTTTGGGGATAGCTAAAGAAAGCAGTTTATGCAAAAACAGTTAGTCAAGTACATGTTCTTTGTAATAAAATATTTATTTGAGACTTAAAATAAGATTCATAATCTAATTTTAGGTACTAAAAACTAATTACTTTGGTTCTGTCATGGAAATTTTTCATACATTTCACCTTATTAAACATTCACAGAAAGATTCTCTACGAAATTTAAAATTGGAATGTCTTTGGATCTATCAAGGTGGGATAAATGAACAACACAAGAAAATTCAGATTTTTTTTCTAAAACTGCCTCTAAATTAAATGTGAGACTTTTACATTCTTGCAAATTCACTACGCTTGATTTTCGCTCTTATTGTTTAACAACCAAATATTTTGAAATTTTCGATGAATTTGTTTACAAGTATTTTTTAAAGTAAATGTCGCAGCTTGAGTTCTTGGACGATGAAAAATTATTCCAAATTTGAGAATGAATACACTTATTTCATCTTTGTATGTGTTGCAAGTCATTTTTTTAATGAGAATACTATGTGACTAATTTTAAAACAACTCACAAACAAAATAAGTACGTGTACAATATTACAGTAAAGAACAAGAAATTGTTGACCCAGTTCATCAATAAATGACTACTCTGGGGGCATTCCAAGCCAGGGATGTTATATTGCGAGGTTCAAGTATACAGTACACAATACTACTCGTGGTGAAAACTTCCTTCTACGAAAGATGGTGAATTGGAGAATATATGTGTGAGTACTTGGGAATTTTTTGAACCCTCTTTTTGTTCTTTTTGATTCTACTTATAGTACTTTGACAAGCATGTGCTGGTTTGGCAAGCATGAGCTGGAGATTTCGTGTCTTACAAGAACTCATGTGATGCTGCCACGTTTTCAACTTCGTATTTCTGGTTAACCATTGGATTTACTTGCTTATAAAGCATTCTTCTTGTCGTCCAAATGGTTCAGTAAGTGACTTAGCTTTTATGTCATATGCCCTTTGTATCGATTTTTGCTCGGCCGATTGCTCTGCTCGCCCCTTCGACCATATCGATTTTGTACAGGAACATTGTCCTTAACGAGAATACAAGAAAGAATATAATGCTCGCCAGATTTGGCGAGCACACTTGTATGGTTAGCAAGGCGAGCATACTTGTATGGTTGGCAGGGCGAGCACACTTGTATGGTTGACAATCATTATCTAGGCGAACACCTCTCCATCGGTGCCACTTTTATAGTTGGCAAGGAGAGCATACTTGTGTGGTTATTTTAATAATTTATCGATACACGTGTCCCTCTGACGTGTACAAATAAATCAAGGCAAAAACATCGATCACAACAGTATGTTTCTTTATAATTTTTTTAATCATTTATGCTTAAATTTGTGTTTCCAATTTCAGTACATAAATTGATTTTTTTTTTCGATTTTGTGGTTTATTTGACGCATGACTAGGGGTGGAGGAAATACCGAAAATACCGGTATATAGCACTTACCGTACCAAAAAATATTAATTTTATCGAAATTTTCGGTATGGTACCGTACCGAAAATTTCTGTACGATAACGGTATGAAAATATAGAAAATTTCGGTATACCGGAAAAATTTCCGGTATACCGAAAATATTTCGGTATACCGGTATATATTGAAATTTCGGTACGATATTGGTATATAATATCGGCACCGAAATTTTGGTATACTGAATTTTCGGTACGACAACGGTATGAAATTTTTCGGTATTGAAAATTTTGGTACGGTAACAGTATGGCGAGAAAAATTTTGGTATGTCGTACCGTCCACCCCTACGCATGACAGGAGATTTTTATCCTTTAGACGTACACTAAGAAAATATGCAAGTGGCATTTGGTTGGTTAATCCTGATTTTAACTCTTATTGTTGAACAACAAAATAGCTTGGAAGTTTCGATGAATGTATTTACAATATTTTTTTAAAGCCGATGTCGCACCTTGAGGTTCTTACTAGACAATGAAATGATTTCAATTGCGTCAAATTTGAGAATAGATACACTTAATTTCATTTTTGTACGTGCTTTTCTTATTTTGTAATCATTCATGTGTCAATTTGTGTTTTCAATTTCAGTACATAAATTGATATTTTTTTTCAATTTTGTGGTTTATTTGCTGCATGGATCGGGTGATTTTGGTCCTTCAGACACTAAGAAAATATTCAAGTTACACTTGGTTGGTTGTGCCCATGAAAAGGAGAGGCAAGTACACGATTTGGTCTCCAAATGGATGTTGGTTGGTGAGTCTGCAATTTCTAGGTTTGTCATTTCAATTAATGCTACCAAAGATTCTACTTGCAATATTAATCATTATAGTCATCTTGTCGAGCTTTCGATTGGAGACTGATCTCATAATATAGGATGAAGCTCCAATGATAAATAGAAGTTGTATTGAAGCTCTTGATACTACTTTGAAGGATATTATGTAGTTGGCCGATTGATTATCTTTTGGATTACATTTTTGTGATAAGATTGTTGTGTTTGGAGGCGATTCTGCCAGATATTGCAGGTTATTCCAAAAGGAATGAGACATAATATTGTTCACGTTACAATATCTTCATCTCTTTTTTGGAAATGATTGTATCTTACTGAAACTTACAATGAACATGCGGTTGTAGAATTTGGAATTGGCTGATGGCTTACACAAATTGAGAGTTTTTTTTATTTCTTATTGGCTAACATCTATGTTAGTGTTAGTGTCCTACAGACAATCTATTGTAAGGACATAATACTCGATGATATTCATTTTGATTTAATATTATAGTTCACTTAATATTAATGTATGGCAATACACTTGTTTGATTGTTTGCATTTATTCATGCAAGTGTTCCCATGAGTTTCCTAACTCTGTTCGGCAAAACGAAACCTGTGTACTACCCAACAGCAGCAAAACTTACTCGATTAGTTCATTTGTCTTAACCCAAAGGCGAACACTGATGGTTGTTCATGCAAGCGAATGCAAAGTGTAAGGTCATCGAGGATGTGCCTAATAAGATCACGGATTGGAAAGAGAAGTTTTGGTTCGTCGGGGGTGATTGGAAAAGTCCTGCTTCAGGATGTGAACCAAATGCCCGTTTAGACATCCCCACTGATTTCGGAATTTATCGAAGTAAGTATTTTTGTTATTTTACTCTCCTCAGTGAACTGATTTTAACTTATTTCCTCAATCTCAGGAATTCAAGCAGCCACAGACAAAGAGACAAAAGATGGTTATTTCAGTAGTATCTGGCAAATCGACCTTGAGCTATACTCAGAACGCTAGGTGAAAACGTTGAACACTGCTGACCAAAGGAAGAAAGGAGGATTGTACATGCCCCCTCACCATTTAGTTGCCCTCAATCCAACTGGTAAGGATTGTCTTTTACACTTGTGAATATGTTGTGCCTTTTGTACTCGGTTTTTTCCTTTTTTAATAAATTCTTCTGTCTACAGCTTTCCCTGTCGTAACTATTATCGTAAGCACAGCCAAACATACTGAAATGGCTCGAACCAAGAGACCCCAAGAGCTTGCTCGGATCCAGGCCGAGAGAGATGCTCAACGAGCAAACCGAGGGGAGGCGAGCCGTCCTACCGCGCCCGGACCAGGCGAGTCGAGTTGGCAGAAAAGGACAACTCGTCCTGTCGAGCAGGGATCGAGCGACCAGGCTTCCTCACCAAAGAGATCCAAAGGGCTACCTGACGATCAAAATCCAATTGCCCCATCGAGCACCGATGTTGTTAATGAGGCGATCCCTACTGCTGATACGACCAGAATAACTGCCTCTGTGGTCGGTCCGATCACACACATTGCCGAAATGGAGGTCGATACATCTACTCCACCCCCTGCTGGACCCGAACCTGGACTCCTTTAAGTTCCCAGCTCCGTTCTCCCGAGGATAAGTCATTTATAGGATGGGACCCTGCTCGGGTGAACAGGTATGTTTGCTCGCCTATTGGAGTGTCTCTTTGTTCTATCTGATTTGGTCGTTTAATCATATCTATTTTTAACGTGTAGGTTGAACAGATTGTCGCCTCTGATGCCAGAGTTGAAAGACTATTATTGCTCCCCTTCTGTCCGCAACATTCCTGGCCTTCCCGAGCATGTCCAGAAAGCGTGTGAGACCCCCATCCGAGCATGGACTACTGAACTCGAAGAGGCCACCAAGGGTCCAACAACTTTGGAAACCATGCGACTTGGCCTAGTGCGCCATGGCCAATCTTTGGTTCTCCTTGAAAAAGCTTATACCGAGTCCGCCCAACTTCACGCCAAATATGTGACTCTTATCTCAATTTTCCAAGAGAAGGTGAACGAGCTGACCAGAGCCCAAGATGAAATGAAGCTGGTTCAAGAACAAGTATCCTCAGCCCAAGCAGAGGCTCGTAAAGCTCAAGAAGATGCTCGCCTAGCTCAGGAAGATGCTCGCCGGGCCAGAGAAGAGCTACGCCTTGCTCGGGATGAGTTACACTGTAATAGAGAAGAGGTGGCAAGCATCAGGAAGGTTCAGGATGAGCTGAACATTGAGCTCCGAAAGCTTAAAATAGGTATTGAGGTCGTAGAGTGCGAGAAAGCTCTGCTCGCCCAACAACTCCTCACCGCTGAAGAGACCAACACTCGTCTGGGTCTTGAAAATTCAAAACTGCACACTGAAGAGTATGTTGATTCCATGTCCAATTTCTCCTATATATGCGCCTTTGCAAATGTCATCCGTTCTGCTAGACAAACACTTACTGCTGACCAGATTACCCCGCTCATAGCCCATCTCGAGAAGTACCTGCTCGACAACCCCCCGGATCTCAACTTTCCAATATCTGATTTGAGTGATCTATGCGATTTCTCCAATCTTCCTGATGGGATCGAAATTGATGACCCAATACTGGATGAAGAAGATGGTCCGGATGATGATGTTGAAGGATCCCCTGCTCAACCTCTTCAAGCCGAGCATGGAGTTGATCAGGTGTAGGACGAGCAAGATGGTTTGTCTGATGCCGAACAGCGTGCACCTGTCGAGGAACCTACTGTTCAAAATGATACCCAGGGAGATGCTCCTGAAGGGACCGAGCAGACGATGCAAGGGGTGCTCGATCAGTCACTTCCTCCGATCCCAAACAATGAATTTTTCCCCTGATTTTTACATGTATAATTTTTACTTCTGCTTTTGAACAATTTGCTGTTTCCGTTGTGCTTGCTTGTTGAATAATTTTCTCTGATTCGATCGTAGAGGGCAAATTTTGCTGATGAATAGATGATGTTTGTTTTGTTTCCTACTTTATGTCGTTTGTCTTCTGAATGAAATCGAACATGATATGTGCCTATGTTTCAACCTGACTTCTTTGGTTTTTCAATCGTCTTATTTAGTTGCGATTGGATTGGTCGTCTTATTTCGCTGCAACCAGATGGGTTAACTTATGTGCAAAACCCCCTCTTTCTTTCGTGATCGCCTTATGTTTGCTGTGATCACTATTCTGCTTGGGTCGTCTTATTTAGTTGCGACCTCGTACCCATCACTCGCTTTGTTGCGGGTATCTGTAAGTACAAATTGTTTCGTCGGGTGAACATAAACTTCTGCTCGTTCATCTTTGTTCGGGTCGTCCGGCTTAGGTGCGACCATTCATAGGCTTTAACTAGAAAAACTTAACAAACAAAAATGCTTCGCAACACGTTGCTATTCTATTACAACTTTTACATTTGGAGAAGACTGTTTCTATTACACATAGCTATAGACATCAGACTATCATTTTGCTAGATTCAAAACCTCATCTTGAAATAGACATGAGCTGACCTCATCTCATCCGCGGAATTGATGTTGACAAGTATGAGGCGGATCAGTCTGTCTACTTTTCTTCAAGTAATATGCTAGAGCAGCAGCAGCATTAGCGTTTGCCCCTCCTGGACAAGTTGTGATTATGCGAACTGCTGTCTGCATGAGCATATGGCGAGCACGCATGCTCGCCTATATCAGGCGCGGCAAAAGCCTATGCTCGTACCATTCTATCCCCTTGGAGGATGCCTGAGCATCAGCGTCCGCGCGTCGTTTCGTGCGCATGCCATGACATCCCACCCCCTCGGAGGAGATTTATGGGATGCGTAGGGGACTAGTGATTTACTACTGCATAAGCAGTGGATAAGGTGGAGTGGCAACCATGACTCTGCCAAGCATCTTGAGTCCGTAACGAGCACCATTCTGTGCTTGGAGTGACAATACCCTGTTTAGAAGAAAATACTTCTCCCGATTTGGATTGGCTTTCCCAAATCGAAGGGAAAGTATTTTCCTTCGTGACTGCGATACGGGGAATAAAGCTCGTACTAGAGCAAGCACCAGGACACATGATTGAGTCAGTAAAATGACAGCTGAATCGAGTGTCGAAAATTTCGTCTGGAGGCATACCAAACAACTATCTCCCGATAACTGAATTTTCTTCTAATATGTTTGCAGTATTTTTTCCTTTTTCTCTCTTTTTCTTCCCCCTTCTTCAGCTATCAATATGCCTATTTATACTACTATCCCAAACAGGTGCTAGCATAGCTAGTTGGTGTTGGCCTTCTTGCTTTAAATCCTCATTTTGACATATGTCCTTGTCTTTGCCAGTTCTAATTCAAGGATTGACACGTACTTCTTTTGGTTGCCACCACTTCTCATCTTGTTCTGACACGTATCTTCTATCTTTTAATACTGCTGACCAAAACTCCTTCTAAAAGATTCCGAAATTTGTGTCAGACGCTATGTGTTCGTCCTTCGTGTTCATCCTGCTCGTCTTAGCACTAGCTAGCGCTTTGACCTCTGAATATCAGTTGTGCTCGCCGTTACTGATAATACCCACTAGCTAGCACTTTAATATCTGACTATCAGTTGTGCTCGCCGTTACTGATAATACCTTTTCAGATTTGACGCATTCCACGAATAGGACAACGGAACTCCATTCAAGTCTTCCAAATCATATGCCCCGTTTGACAAACGTTCTGTTACTCTGAATGGACCTTCCCATTCTCGGCCGAACATACCACTTGGTACCCCCGTTGCTCGTCTTAGAACCAGCTCGCCTACGTTGAACCTGCGTGTTCGGACTTTGGAGTTGTAGAACTTTTCTGATCTTTTTTTATACATAGCGTTCCTGAAATCGGCCCCCATCCTTCTCTCTTCCAACAGATCTGCACTTAGGGCGAGCGCCTGGTCATTAATGTGCTCTCCAAAACTCATTGTCCGATGGCTCGGAATCTTTACTTCTGCCAGTATAACAGCTTCCATACCAAATGTCAGGGCAAATGGGGTTTCCGCAGTTGATGTTCTGAAAGTAGTACGATATGCCCATAATATTTCTGGTAACTCTTCAGCCCATCCTCCCCCCTTGGAATTATCAAGTTTAGCCTTGAGAGTATGCTTAATAATTTTATTGACAGCTTCAACTTGTCCGTTTGACTGGGGGTAATACGGAGTAGAGTAATGTTTTTTTATGCCCCAACGAGCACAATTCTATCGGAATTCACTTCCATCGAATTGTTTGCCATTATCTGTTACCAATGACTGGGGAAGGCCAAAACGACAAATGATATTTTTCCAAATAAAATTCCACATTCTTAGTTTGGTGGCTTTAACAATGGCTTCAGCTTCCGCCCATTTAGTGTAGTAATCAACGGCAACCACGGCATATTTTACTCCCGATGTGCCAGTAGGAAACAGGCCAATCAAATCGATTCCCCATTTAGCAAATGGCCACGGGCTGTAAACAGATACTAGTTCTTCGGGTGGGCTATGGATAAGTGGGGTGTATACCTGACACTTATGGCATGCGCGGGCATACGCGAGTGAATTTTTCTTGAGAGTAGGCCAATAGTAACCTTGTCTGACAATTTTATATGCCAAGACAAGTCCACCTGTATGGTTTCCACATACCCCATCATGAATCTGTTCCAGAATCACATGACCCTCTTCAGGAGTAATACATTTCAATAATGGAAGAGAGAAACTTATTTTATACAAATGCCCGTCTAGGATAGTATATCGAGCAGCTTGTAATCTGAGGTGAGTAGCTTGTGCTTTATTTTCAGGGAGAAACCCTTTTTGTAAGTAGCTTAAAATTGGAGTCATCCAGGTTTCTTGTTCGCCTGTCACATGGGCGACCACAACTCTGGGAATTGATGGCGAACAAGTTGTGACGACCACAATGTCCGTCGTGTTCGTCACTCCTTCTGCTGTTGCCAATCGCGCCAAGGCATCAGCAAATGAATTATCCAATCGTGGTAATTGTTCTATGTAAACTTGTTCGAATTGCTCAAGCAGCTCCTTTACTAGTTGTTGATATTGTGCCATCTGTTCACCTCGTGCTTCGTACTCGCCTAATACTTGGTATACGATTATTTGGGATCGTTATAAATCATCAGCCTCTAAATTCTCATTGTCATAGCCATGTGTAATCCAGCAATCAAAGCTTTGTGCTCGGCTTCATTATTTGTGGCTGGGAAATCAAAACGGATGGCTGTCGTGAAAGTTTGTCGAGTTGGGCTGATGAGAACCACGCCCACTCCGGCTCTTGAACTTGTTGATGAACCGTCTACATACATGTGACATGGTTGGTCAACACCTCTTTCGGGTATTTGCGGATATGTCAATTCAACCATGAAATCGGCCATAGCCTGGCCCTTCATTGTTGTTCGTGGGGCGAACGTAATGCCAAATTGGCCTAACTCCACCGCCCACTTGAGTAACCTGCTCGCAGTGTCTGGTCGGTGGAGAACTTGTCGTAATGGGAATGTGGTTAGCACCTCGACCGAGTGATCGAAAAAATATGGTCGCAGTTTTCGGACACTCATAACGAGAGCATACGCGAGTTTTTCCAATGGAGGGTACCGGAGCTCGGCTTCTTTGAGTACCTGACTTACATAATAAATAGGCAAATGTGTTTCCCCCTCTGCTCGAACGAGCACAGCGCTAATTGCATGCTCTGACGCGGCAAGATACAAATAAAGTTGTTCGCCTGGAAAAGGCTTAGATAATGTTTGAGTATCCGCAAGGTATTGCTTTAATGACTCAAACGCATTTTGGCAATTCTCTGTCCACTGGAATCTCCCTTTCTTTAATGCGTCAAAGAAAGGTTTGCATTTATCTCCAGTTCGTGATATAAACTGGTTTACAGAAGCCAAACGTCCAGTTAATTTTTGAACTTCTTTCACACTTCTGGGGGCCTGCATATCGAGCATAGCTTGAATCTTTGATGGGTTCGCTTCGATCCCCCGTTGACTGACCATATGTCCTAGGAATTTTCCCGAATGAACCCCAAAACTGCATTTCTTCGGATTTAACTTCATGTTATACTCCCTGAGAATATCAAACGTCTGTGCCAGGTGGGTAATGTGATCTTCCTTATGCTCGCTTTTTACACAATGTCATCAATGTACACCTCAATTGTTCGACCTATATGTTCGTCGAACATCTTTTTCATCAAACGTTGATACGTTGCTCCAGCATTCTTTAATCTGAACGGCATGCGTTACCAACAATACATGTTCTTTTCGCTGCAGAAAGCCATATTCTTTTGATTGTCTGGATGCATGGATATTTGTTGATACCTAGCAAATGCATCCATGAAAGTCATGAGCTCATGTCCTGTTGTGTTATTGACCAAATAATCGATATGTGGCATCGGGAAATTGTCTTTCGGGCATGCTTTGTTTAAGTCAGTGAAATCTATGCATAACCTCCAAGCTCCATTAGATTTGCGGACGAGCATGGGGTTAGCAAGCCATCTTGGGCACTTTACTTCTCGAATCAATTTATTATCGAGCAATTTCTTAATTTCAATATCCATAGCTGCATATTTCTCCGGACTGAATTTTCTCCGCTTCTGGATTATTGGAATTTGTGTTGGGTCAAGGTTAAGAGAGTGACATGCATGTTTAGGATCAACGCCGACCATGTCCTCATGTGACCAAGCAAACACATCTAAATTTGCTCGAAGATACACGATCATTTCTGTTCGGAATGGTTCCGGTAATTCTGAACCAATGAACACTTCTAATTCTTGTCTGATCGGGTCGATATTGACAGACTCCAATTGTTCAACAGGCGTTGCTCGCCTCTTTTTTTGCTTCCATCGAGGATCTTCGATCAACCCCCGGTGCTCATCATCTACCTCCATAGGATCAAAACCTATACGAGGTTCTAAGTCCGGTAGCTCGTTTTGTGGATCAATGTTCATTAGATCCGGAATATGAGTAATCATTCTGGGTTTTGTGTTCACCCGTGAAGATGTGCTCGACAGAGGAGGTATAAGCGTCCTCGGTAATATGTTCGCCTGTTGGCTTGATTCTCCGGTCTCCCATGTTTGCTCCATCATGTTAACGATATTTTGCTTTTCTGGCACTCATGACAGCAAACAATCTCGAGCTTTTTTCTGGTCGCCTTTTACGCTACCCGTCCCTTCTTGGGTTGGAAACTTAACACAATAGTAATAAGTCGAACAGGCAGCTTTGAATTCCTGAATAAACGGGCGACCTAAAAACCCGTTATAAGTAGACAAGCATCGACGATTACAAAGTCTAACATTCTAGTTCGTCGAATCTCCGGATTATTAGTTGACTCTAACTCAACTCCTAGCTTAATCATTCCATATGGTCGAGTTATAGATTCCCCGAAACCCATTATGGTGTGATCACAGGGCTCGATATAACAACTTAGATCACCCATTTGTTTCTCCATCTGATGTAGAGTGTTGACGAACAAAATGTTCGCATATGCCCCGGTATCTACAAGGAGTCGATGTACTTTCAACCCAAGGAGTCGGGCACTTATCGTTAGCGAATCATTGTGAGGGGTGATGATACCATCAAGGTCGTCTTCTGAAAACAAAATTTGGTGAGAGAGTGGTATGCTCGCTGAGGTGCTCGCCACGTTCACCTGATGTATGCTTTGCATGGCGCGCATTTCCATCTTCTTCCGCCTGTTTGATAACGTCGGTGCCTGATAGCATCCACCCACTGGCCCATAGTCTGGGCGAATCATGTTGATTTCTTGACTCTCTCGACCTCTGCTCATGGTAGGAGCTCCTCTCTTGGGTAATTCCAACTTCTTGCGGGATTCCTCAGGATCACTATCAGATACTTCTTCTGCCTTACGCTTACCCCTACGATCACCCGATTTTTTAGTTCGGGAGTCTCTGTTCGCCGGCTTTTTGAGGAACTGAGTAAGACGATTCTCTTCATATAACTTCCAAAGTTGACGAAGTAAATCGCGACATTCATCGGTATTATGTCCGATGTACCCATGATAATTACAAAACTTGGAAGCATTAAGCCGATTTTTATCTCTTACAATTCTTCGTGGCTTATCTAACATGTCCCGATCCTTAATTTGATTAAATATCGTCTCTGCTGAAACGCCTAGAAGACTAATTAGTGCATGTGCTTCTGCTCCTTCTTCAAAAGGTTTGAAAGATCCTGGGGGTTTATACCCCCCCATTCATTACTCTTTAACCAACGACTCTTTTTGTTGCTACTTCTTGGCCTAACCATGATTGGGCAAGCAGATCCTGCATAGCTATAATCTTGGTTGCTCGCTCTCGAAATTCGGCATATGTGTTCGGCCAATCCTGATGCATGGCTTTCCACATATCCGTATTTAGGGTCAAGCCCCCACCACCGTGAGGATTTTAGCATCCTTTTCTACTGGGGCTCCATCGTATAAACACTTGTCAAATCTTTCAATATATGCTCAATCTGATTCACCCTTTAGCTGGGAGAAATGTGCCAACCTCTGTTTTGGTGTTGGGCGAGCACACATGGATGAAAAGTGGGATTGAAATTTTTTTCCCAGCTGTGCGAAGGACGTGATGGACGCAGCGGGCAGAGTTGAAAACCACCTGTGTGCCCGGTCACCCAAGGTCATGGGAAAAGACCGGCACTGAGTTGCGTCAGTGGCACCCATTGCGATCACATAATCTGAATATTTACTAAGGTGAACATAAGGATCCACTCCGCATCGAACACTGGTATGGGTGGCCGATTCTTTACCACCTTTTCTTGTATTTCTGTTGACACGATAGCTGGGGCGAGCGGCGAGCATGGGACTGTGCTCGCTCGAGTGATCCCTTTAGTAGCTGCAAGATCGGCCTGCAAACTCTCTATTGCCTTTTGCATCTCCGCCAGTTTTGCGGAACTGATTGACCCGGAACGAGGCTGGATTCCATCTTGAGGACCTGGTCTGTCATGCTCAGGATTGGACAGTCCCCCTTTCCGTATTGATTCCCAATTACCCATTCGATGATGAATAGACAATCTAGTTCCGATTGACTTTTCAGGATCACGAGGCCGTTCATGATGTGGACGATCATGATGTTTCACTTGGGAATCTTGAGGTCGTTTATGCAGTGGACGATCATAATGTTCCACTCGGGAATCTTGTGGTCGTTTATGTAGTGGGCAATCATAATGTTCCACTTGGGAATCTTGTGGTCGTTTACGTAGTGGGCGATCATAATGTTCCACTTGGGTCACTGTGTTTGCATGATATTTTTTTCCAGGATCTCGACGTCTATGCTCGCCAATACGCTCTTTTGCTAATACTCTCAGAAGTTCAAATGTTGATTGCCTGGAAGCTTGGGATTGTTCTCCATCCGACTGACTTCCTGCCTCTTTTTCAACCTGCGTTTGTGCAACTTTCTTTTTGACTTGATCGCTATCAAAAGTTTTTGATCGCCGATCATCATCATTTGGAGCTTTTAACTTGGCCAACTCTTTATCAGTTCTTTCTTTTTGCGCTTTTAGCAAAAAAGTAATGGCTTTTGTCGTTGTTGTTGAATCACTGGCAATTTCTACCAGCCTGATGGTTTCCACCATCTCGTTTTCTTGAGGTTGTGCTTGAATTTCTTTAAAATTGTGAAATCGGTTGTGTCCCGATTTCTCCGTTTTAGTATTCCTAGATTGAGGCATTATATTTATTTTTTCTGCCTCGGCTATCTACCCTCCTTCTAGCGCCAATTGTTGCAAGTCATTTTTTTAATGAGAATACTATGTGACTAATTTTAAAACAACTCACAAACAAAATAAGTATGTGTACAATATTACAGTAAAGAACAAGAAATTGTTGACCCAGTTCATCAATAAATGACTACTCTGGGGGCATTCCAAGCCAGGGATGTTATATTGCGAGGTTCAAGTATACAGTACACAATACTACGCGTGGTGAAAACTTCCTTCTACGAAAGATGGTGAATTGGAGAATATATGTGTGAGTACTTGGGAATTTTTCTGAACCCTCTTTTTGTTCTTTTTTATTCTACTTATAGTACTTTGACAAGCATGTGCTGGTTTGGCAAGCATGAGCTGGAGATTTCGTGTCTTACAAGAACTCATGTGTTGCTGCCACGTTTTCAACTTCATCTTTCTGGTTGACCTTTGGATTTACTTGCTTATAAACCATTCTTCTTGTCGTCCAGATGGTTCAGTAAGTGACTTGACTTTTATGTCATATGACCTTTGTATCGATTTTTGTTCGGCCGATTGCTCTGCTCGCCCCTTCGACGATATCGATTTTGTACAGGAACATTGTCCTTAACGAGAATACAAGAATGACTATAATGCTCGCCAGATTTGGCGAGCAAACTTGTATGGTTAGCAAGGCGAGCATACTTGTATGGTTGGCAGGGCGAGCACACTTGTATGGTTGACAATCATTATCTAGGCGAACACCTCTCCATCGGTGCCACTTGTATAGTTGGCAAGGCGAGCATACTTGTGTGGTTATTTTAATAATTTATCGATACATGTGTCCCTCTGACGTGTACAAATAAATCTAGGCAAAAACATCGATCACAACAGTATGTTTCTTTATAATTTTTTTAATCATTTATGCTTAAATTTGTGTTTCCAATTTCAGTACATAAATTGATTTTTTTTTCGATTTTGTGGTTTATTTGACGCATGACTAGGGGTGGAGAAAATACCGAAAATACCGGTATACCGCACTTACCGTACCAAAAAATATTAATTTTATCAAAATTTTCGGTATGGTACCGTACAGAAAATTTTGGTACGATAACGGTATGAAAATATAGAAAATTTCGGTATACCGGAAAAATTTCCGGTATACCGAAAATATTTCGGTATATCGGTATATATTGAAATTTTGGTACGGTATCGGTATGTAATATCGGCACCAAAATTTTGGTATACTGAATTTTCGGTACGACAACAGTATGGAATTTTTTGGTATCGAAAATTTCGGTACGGTAACGGTATGGAGAGAAAATTTTTGGTATGTCGTACCGTCCACCCCTACGCATGACAGGAGGTTTTTGTCCTTTAGACGTACACTAAGAAAATATGCAAGTGGCACTTGGCTGGTTAATCCTGATTTTAACTCTTATTGTTGAACAACCAAATATCTTGGAAGTTTCGATGAATGTATTTACAAGATTTTTTTAAAGCCGATGTCACACCTTGAGGTTCTTACTAAACGATGAAATGATTTCAATTGCGTCAAATTTGAGAATAGATACACTTAATTTCATTTTTGTACGTGCTTTTCTTATTTTGTAATCATTCATGTGTCAATTTGTGTTTTCAATTTCAGTACATAAATTGATATTTTTTTTCAATTTCGTGGTTTATTTGCTGCATGGATCGGGTGATTTTGGTCCTTCAGACACTAAGAAAATATTTAAGTTACACTTGGTTGGTTGTGCCCATAAAAAGGAGAGGCAAGTGCACGATTTGGTCTCCAAAATGGATGTTGGTTGGTGAGTCTGCAATTTCTAGGTTTGTCATTTCAATTAATGCTACCAAAGATTCTACTTGCAATATTAATCATTATAGTCATCTTGTCGAGCTTTCGATTTGAGACTGATCTCATAATATAGGATGAAGCTCCAATGATAAATAGAAGTTGTATTGAAGCTCTTGATACTACTTTGAAGGATATTATGTTGTTGGCCGATCGATTATCTTTTGGATTACATTTTTTGTGATAAGATTGTTGTGTTTGGAGGCTATTCTGTCAGATATTGCAGGTTATTCCAAAAGGAATGAGACATAATATTGTTCACGTTACAATATCTTCATCTCTTTTTTGGAAATGATTGTATCTTACTGAAACTTACAATAAACATGCGGTTGTAGAATTTGGAATTGGCTGATGGCTTACACAAATTGAGAGTTTTTTTTATTTCTTATTGGCTAACATCTATGTTAGTGTTAGTGTCCTAGAGACAATCTATTGTAAGGACATAATACTCGATGATATTCAGTTTGATTTAATATTATATTTCACTTAATATTAATGTATGGCAATACACTTGTTTGAATATTATGTTTGATTGTTTGCATTTATTCATGCAAGTGTTCCCATGAGTCATTGCTGTCATTGAGGTTGTGAGAACTCAGATGACTTAAGTATGATTCTCAAATAGCCCCGATCAAGGATCATCAAGAATGGGATATTGATGATACAATGGAAATTGGTGTGCGATCTGCATCATAGTCTTAGAGAGTGTAGTAAGATCTCACGTACTACGAGATACTAGGTTGTTAGGATTTAAGCAGCAATTATAGAGAAAATAATGAAAACAAGAATTAAGGAACACACAATTTGGTTACCCAGTTCGTCAGGAATGACTACGTCTGGGGGCACTACCAAGCCAGGAGATCTACTATTTTCGTGTATTTTTCGTACTACTATGATATAAACAAGTTAAAGAGTATTTAAATGAAACCCTAAATTAGGCCCATCGGGGTGCTCGACCGTGCCCCGTGGTCAAGCAGGTGTGCTCGACCGAGCCCTGTGGTCGAGCGCCTTCACTTCCCTGAATCTGCCGCCACTCGATCACCTTTGGTCGAGCACTTTTGCTCGACCAAGCCCCCTGGTCGAGCGCCTTGAGCGCGCTGCATCCATCTCCGACTCAAGCTCCATAAATCCAACAATCTCCCACCTGGAGACTGACTCCAATAAATTAACTTGTCTGCTCCGTTTCAACGGTCTCTCTCACTGGTAGTAGTGTCGGGCCTTATTCTCAGTTTTCAAGGCCAATTGAAGTCATGCATAACTTCAACTTCTCTAAGGTCACAACCTTAGTCAACATGTCAGCAGGATTCTCACTTCCCCAGATCTTCTTCAGTTGTAAGATCTTGTTCTCAATGAGGTAACGTATGTAATGATACATCAACTCAATGTGCTTCGTCCTCGAGTGAAAGGCCGAATTCTTTGCCAAGTGAATAGCACTCTGACTGTCACTATACAGAATACTATCCTTTTTCTCCTTCCCCAACTCACACGAAAGATTTTGCAACCAAACCATTTCTTTACTAGCCTCAGTAACTGCAACGTACTCTGCTTCTGCAGTGGGCTGAGCTACGATCTTTTGCAACTTAGAAGCCCAAGAAATTGTTGTACCACCAAAAGTAAACACATACCCGGTTGTACTCCTCCTTTTTTTGAGATCATTTGATGTCAAGTCTGCATCAACATATCCTGCCAACTCAATGTTTTTGCCCTCAAAGCACAAAGCTTGTTCAGTAGTACCTCTCAAGTACCTAAGGATCCACTTCACTGCCTCCCAATGTTGCTTTCCCGGATTGCCCATAAACCGGCTAACAACTCCCACCGCCTGTGCAATGTCTAGTCTTGGACACACCATAGCATACATCAAACTGTCAATTGTTGAAGCATACAGGGTGTTTTGCATGTAGGTTCGCTCCTCTTCGCTACTAGGTGAGTCCTTGTTGGATAGCTTGAACTGACTTCCCAACGGGACTCGAACTGGCTTTGCATCTTCCATACTAAATCTCCCCAAGACTTTCTTTATGTATTCAGCCTGTGAAAGATACAACTTTCCTGCCACCTTATCACGATTGATTCGCATACCTAAGATTTGCTTGGCCTCTCTAAGGTCCTTCATAGCAAACCTTTCAGATAATTTTTTCTTCAACTTACTCACCTCCCGAGCACTAGAGTCTGCTATCAACATGTCATCAACATATAATAGCAAAATGATATAACCACCAGCATACCTCTTGAAGTAACAGCAATGGTCAGCTTCACACCTATTGATCTCAATCTCGTGCATGAACCCATCAAACTTCTTGTACCACTGTAATGGAGCTTGTTTCAAACCATACAAGCTCTTCTTCAATTTACAAACAAGTTCACTATTCCCCTTAGACAACTACTCTTCCGGTTGCTTCATGTAGATGTCCTCATCTAAGTCACCATGAAGGAAGGCTATTTTCACATCCATCTGTTCTAACACCAAATTTTCTGCAGCCACCAAACTCGGAACTAATCGAATGGTAGTTAGTTTCACCACTGGAGTAAAAAGATCAGTATAATCGATACCATGTTTCTGCTGAAATCCCTTCACAACCAGTCTTGTCTTGTAGCGTTTGCTTCCATCAGCCTCCTCTTTGATTATGTAAACCCACTTATTATGCAGTGATTTCTTGCCCTTAGGGAGCTCAACTAGTTCCCAGGTTCCGTTGGTCATCAACGAATTCATCTCATCATCCATCGCAAGTTTCCACTTGCTCACCGCTCACTACGATATAGCCTCGATAACATTCAGGTTCACCACCATCAGTCAACAATAAATAATGAAGAGAAGGTGAATACCTATCAGGAGATCTCCGTTCTCTCGTGGATCTCCACAGCAGAATTGTTGGTGGTGGTGTACTAGGTTCTTCCTCAACAATCACCTGATCATCTTGAACCTCCTTGCTCCCACCCGAGTTCGAAATGTCTAACTCCACAACCTGAGTCTTAGAACAACCTTCTTTGGATATCCCCCAACCTGTCTTTGTACAACACCTGCTCATTAAATATGACATCTCGACTACGAATTATCTTTCGGTTTTCCTCATCCCAAAATTGATAGCCAAATTCATCATCGACATATCCAACAAACGTACACTTAATAGATTTAGTATCCAATTTATTTCTACTCATAGCATCAACATGAACATATAAAACACACCCACATACTCGAAGAAAAGACAGATTTACCTCCTTACCCGACCAGGCCTCCTCTGGTATGCCATTTTCCAAAGGAGTTGGGGGTCCTCTGTTTATCAAGTAAGCTGCAGTGTTAACTGCCTCTGCCCAAAACATCTTTGGCAGTCCACACTTCAATCTCATGCTTCTAGCACGTTCACATAGCGTTCTGTTCATACGTTCTGCCACACCGTTCTGCTGGGGGGTTCCTCTCACGGTTTTCTCCATCCGAATTCCATTCGCCTCACAGAATTCTTTGAACTCACGGAGCTCGTACTCTCCACCATTATCGGATCTCAAACACTTCACCTTGAGACATGTCTCAGTTTCTACAAGAGTCTTCCACTTCCTGAAAGCATTAAAGGCATCAGACTTATTTTTTATAAAATAAACTCATACCTTCCTCGTAGAGTCGTAAATGAAAGTCATGTAATATGATGCTCCACCAAGAGATGTTACTGGTGTTGGACCCCACAAGTCACTGTGGACTAACTCCAGCTTCTGCTTCTTCAAAGTTCTGCCTCCCTTCGAAAAACTCACCCTTTTATGTTTTCCGAATACACAGTCCTCACATAACCCGATGTCAATTGTCTTGAGGTCTGGCAGTTTACCCTTTGAACACATAACTTTCATCCCTTTCTCACTCATGTGGCCAAGACGACAATGCCACAAATCTACATTCCCCTTTTCACCTGCAAGAGCAATGTTGTCTCGGGTGTTGCCTGTCATATACAACGTTCCCTCATTATTGCCTCGAGCCACTACCATGACACCTTTGGATATCTTCCACGTGTTACACCCAAAAGTCACCTTGTAGCCCTCATCATCAAGCTGCCCAACTGAAATCAAATTCTTCTTCAATCCAGGAATATGTCTCACATCTTTCAACTGCAAAACAGTCTCATTTGGTGTCTTAATCTGAACATTCCCCTTCCCTTTGATTTACAAAGGCTCATCATCAGCTAGATAAACCTTCCCGAAGTTCCCGGAAGTGTACTTCTCCATCACGTCAGCACTGCTGCACGAATGAAACGATGCTCCAGAATCTAACACCCACGATTCCAATGGACTGCTTACGCTCAAGATTAATGCATCTGAGCCCTCATCAGTGGCGGCGTTTGCTGAGTTGTCATTCTTCTTTGGTTCATTCCCTTGTGCCTTGCACTCCATTTTGTAATGACCAAGTTCATGACACTTGTAACACTCAACTTGACTCTTATCCTTCTTGGGCTTATCTTTGCCCCTTGACTTTTATCTACCCCGATTTGGCTTCCCCTTGGATTCAAATCTGTCTCTGTTGCCCGCACTCAAGGCTGATCATGTGGCCACACCCAATTCTTTCCTACGAATTTCTTCGCTCCTCATCAAATTTAAGTTTCACTTTACCTGCTGAAGCACTAACAACCGTTACCGTCCTACTCCAACTTTCTGGTAAAGAAGACAACAAAATTAGGGCTTGAACCTCATCATCAAAATCAATCTCAACCGAGCTCAATTGGGCTATGACCATATTGAACTCGTTTAGATGATTGGCTACCACAGTATCCTCTGCCATCCTCAGGTTGAATAACCTCCGCATCAGATGCACCTTGTTTGTTGCAGACGATTTTTCATACATCTCAGTCAAAATCTCCAGCATCTCCTTTGTGGTTTTTGCTTTCACCGTATGTAGGGCGATGTTCCTGGATAATGACAGACGAATCACACTCATCACCTTCCTGTCCAGCAACTTCCACTCGTCGTCCTTCATATCTTCAGGCTGTGAACCCAAAGGTTGATATAGATCTTTACCGTACAGGTAATCCTCGATCTGCAATTTCCAGAATCCAAAATCCATTCCATCAAACTTCTCAACAGGCGATTTCCCTTCAGCCATCATAATTGCTCCCACCAGATCCCTTGAACCCGATGCTCTAGATACCAGTTGTTAGGATTTAAGCAGCAATTATAGAGAAAATAATGAAAACAAGAATTAAGGAACACACAATTTGGTTACCCAGTTCGTCAGGAATGACTACGTCTGGGGGCACTACCAAGCCAGGAGATCTACTATTTTCGTGTATTTTTCGTACTACTATGATACAAACAAGTTAAAGAGTATTTAAACGAAACCCTAAATCAGGCCCATCGGGGCGCTCGACCGAGCCCCGTGGTCGAGCAAATGTGCTCGACCGAGCTCCTTGGTAGAGCGCCTTCACTTCCCTGGATCTGCCGCCGCTCGATCACCTTTGGTCGAGCACTTTTGCTCGACCAAACCCCCTAGTCGAGCGCCTTGAGCGCGCTGCATCTATCTCCGACTCAGGCTCCATAAACCCAACATAGGTATCTCATGATGGATGCACAAATACCTTAGAGGGTATTAGTATACCCATCCGAGAAACCGTTTGATGTATTTCCACTATATGTGTCTATGGGTGTCTATGTTAGTGGGAGCGATGCGATACTCCTTTGACTTGAGGTCAATACGCACGACATGTGTGGGATGATGAACTTTGACCATGACCAATGCTTGCACCCTAGCCATGGGTAGATACGGCTTGGATTGGGTTCATCACGAAGTGCATGTGTGTGGTAGTTGAGCCAAGAATATGATTCATTCCTCAAAGTGGATTTAGAGAGAATACTCATCTTCTCATCATAATTGGATCAAAGTCATCGGCCGATGCACGTCAACTTAGACTTTATGGCTAAGTGTGACATACATGATCAATTAGTGATTGGAGATAACATGATTAAGTTATTTTAATAGACACTTCATCATGTTCAAGACTTAATCGAGTATTCGCGAATGAAAAGAGGAAATCGTAATAGCCCATGTTTCAGTTACAGGTAGTTGCACGTTTCTCGCAACGTACCTCATATATTGAGAATGTCTAATTTATTGTCTAGGGTTCAATTAAGACCGTTAGTTTGACTAATCGCTCGATATATGAGGGTCTATGGGTCACACAACAAGTAGTTTCTTTTTACGGATTATAGTTGATTGATTAAGTGTTAAATTGGATTTAATATTTAATTTATGGAGAAGTAATTAATAATAATTTGGAATTAATTATATTAATATTTAATTAAATTGGATTTAATTAAATAAGAATTCCCAATAATTATATTTGGAATATAATTGTAGGATTTAATGTATATGGAAATAAATCGTAGAGATTTTCATATAAGGCATTTAAATTCGTAGAGATTTTATATGTGGGAAATAAATCTTAAAGATTTATTTAAATAAAGATTAGGGATTTTATTTCCCAATCAGGTTAGCTTAAGATTTAAACTAAGTCTCTCCTATATATATGAGCTCTTGGGAATCCATAATACGGTTGTTCAAATTCTCTCCATAAAATCTAGAATAAGAATTTTCCTAGCAAATTCCGTCTCAGATTCAACGCTGGCAAATCTGTGCAAGTCCGTGAACGGGGATTACGTGGATACCATAGTAGAGAAATATGCGTACGATTTACTGTAAGATTTCTCTTTATGTTTACACGTATTTAATTATGCAATTATATGTTCGTTGTTGGTAAACTGTTTAATTTCACTACGCATGTATTACGTGTTTACGTGCCTCTAAATTCCAACAGTGGTATCAGAGCTCAGTCTCTTGATTTAATTGCTTAATTGAATGATTTATAAATATATTTTTTTTTATAAATTTGTTGGGGTGCGGTTGATTTTATCGTGACCCATTGATTATCATCTGAGTGTGTTAGACACATAAATTATTATGTCTCGGGGTGTGACCCATCCCTATGTTATATGTTATGTTTGTTTATTGAAACAACACACCCCCTTTTGGTCTTGGATCGTTGCCTCTCTCTCTCATCACAACTTGGTTAGGGTTTTCTGGGATAACCCTTCGCCGCTACCGTCATGAGCCAGCGCCGCCTCCTTACTCCTTGCGAGTCATCTGCGACATCGCTTGAGTCGGCGGCCTTGACGCCGCGACTCGCGATGGACGCGTGATACCGTAATCGTACGATTCACAGTGGATTAGATCCACGGCGGCGCGACCCATACCGCAGTGATTTCAAGGCGGCGTTCGTCATATCTCTTCGTCCATTGCAGCGCATCCTCGTCTCGTAATCGATTCGTTGGACAAGCCCCTAGATCGATGCGATTCACGGCGGGATGCCACCGAGTCACATTGGCGGTGCGATTGTGGAGATGCCTTTCGGCTTGGGGTTGTACCCTGCATTGCTTCGCGATTGTCAGTGGGGCTCCGCCATCTCGCTCTCGAATCGTGGCCGTCGTCTTCGATATGTTTCTAGATGATGCATCGTGGCTCTATTGTGTGCTCTCTGAACCGTCTGTAGCGGCGAGTCGCCCGCACACGCCTAGCGGCGGCGGGGACTCGTCTGCACGCGCCGTGCTCATGCTTTCGTTTTGGGGCTTAATTCTGTACATTTTGTTGCTACTGATTTCAGGCTCTTTTGGGTTTGATTGGGACTGCTTCGAGCACTTGTTGAATCTGAATCCCAAAGTTAACTGTTCTATGATTAATTAGATTGAATCTGATGAACTGATGTTGAACTGTTGGTTTCGGTTGTCCCGATTGAAAAGACGGTGTTGGGCTGTGATGAGGGAAGGGCTGTTATGCAAATTCGATTTCGAGCAGGCCTTTCTGTGCAATTTTAGAATTTTGCACTTGAGCCCTTGATAAATTTAATAATCGAACTTGATTAATTGTTTTTGGTATAATACAATTATTGGTTGGACCAATATTAAAATAAGATTGAAATTAAGTTGGACTTTTGATTAAAAATTAATTGGATTAATTTGTTTAATAATTGGTTAATGTTATTAAATCTGATTTTCTAAAATTTGATTTTGGAAATATTAATTTTAATTAATAATTATTAAATCCCACTCCGCTAACTTATTTGTTTAAATTCATCAACGTCTTTATAGTCCGCATTATAATTGTTTGGGTAGACGGCGCCCAATACTTATCGGACAGTATTAATTATTTGGGTAGACGGTGCCAATATAAATGTTAGTTCGTGTAAATCATGTTTGGGTAGGCGGCGCCCAATAATTGCTCAAATGTGATGTAGATTAATATGTTGGATCTCGATTAAGCAATTAATACCCCACATTTAAAACGTTTCACACTAAAATATGGTTTTCTCATTAATTTGATAAGATGTCATCCATCAAAATTAAAAGTAAACCGGAGATTTCGTTCTAATGAGTACTTAAAGACCCTCGTCTTTTGCTCGGATCTACATTTAACGGGACTTTTATTGGGACATGTAATGTCGCCTCTTGATGGTTGTAAACCAACTTAACTTTGTTTCGCTAGCCCTCGCGAGGAACAAAGGGTAAGAGATATAAGTCGAACTAGGTTCGACAAACTAGGAATTGCAGTTTTGCAATTGGTTTGGAAACCTACCAGTTATGTTATTGTAATGATCAGCCATCGCTGGGATTATGATAGTAGTAATGTGGATCATGGTCCATTATGATTTATATTAGACATAAATTCGTATTCTTCCGATGAGGTCGTTGAATATGTGAAAATAATGGAAACAAAATAAACACAAAATAAAGGTCATGTTTATTTTGATTGCTGAATATTGATCATAGGAATTATGTGTTTTAATTCCCGTTTTATTTTATTTCTCTTGGTTAGTTGAAATATATAACTGTTATTGAGATATGTTTTGGAAACAAACAAATTGGCTAGGCCAAATTTTCTGGACTGACACCGAAACATGTGTTTGGTGCTAAGGTAAGAAAAGATTGAGTACGTGTTGGACACGTCTATCCCGGTTACTCTTAAATATGGTACTCTGAGGCAGCCACGTTTGACGTAGCAGCTCAGAAGAAGCATCAAAATGATGCTTCCCAGGCTCAGTGTGTGATGTTGCTCGGCATGACTCCCAATATGCTTAAGGCAACATGAGAAAATGGGTATCTTCTAAATGCTCAAGCATCTGAAGGATCTCTTTGATTCTGAATCTCGTTCTGAGATTTATGAAGTGATGAGAGATCTGTTCAAATGCCGGTTAGCTATAGAAGAGAAGATTTCACCTCATGTGCTTAAGATGATAGGCCTAATTGATAAACTTGGTAATTTAGGTTTTGAGCTAAAATACCAACATTTTCATTTATGCTATCCCCTAGTCGCTCTCGGATTCATATTTTTGCTTCATTGTGAACTACAATATGAATAGGACGGATGCGACCATGTCTGAACTTCACAACGTGCTCAAGACTTTTGAGTTCATTATCACTAAGATGGTGTTCAAAAGAAGGAGCTGGTAGACAAGGATGTGTGCCTCTACTATAAGTAGAAGAGGGCACTGGAAGAAGGACTATAAGGTTCTGGTTGCTAAAAGGAAGGCACTGGGTGCTTCTGGCACTAGAACATGTATGTTTGTTATTAAGATAGATATATCCACAAATAGTGCTAATTGTTTTGTATTAGATACCGGATATGGCTCACACATTTGTATGAATGTGAAGGGACTCATATGTCTTAGGACAGTTAGGCCGGGTGAAGTCGTCTTACACGTGGAAATGAAGCAAGAGTTGCTAACTGAACGTGTGGGGACTTATGTGTTAGACTCACCCTTTGGGTTTAGATTAGAATTTAATGATTGTCATCTAGTTCTTTCTATTACTCGCAACATGTATTTGTTGCATTGTGGATATGATGTTTTTAATATACAAAATAAAAGACTCAAACTTAGTAATCATGAAAACCCGACTTACTTGTGGCATTGTAGACTTGATCATGTAAACGAAAAAAGAATTACAAGGTTAAGAAAGTTAGACTACTTAACCCCATTCGACTGTGAGTCTTATGGAGATTGTGAATCTTATCTGAAGGGCAAGATGATCAACAGACCCTTTTCTGGGAAAGGGGTGCATGCCAAAGAAGTTCTAGAGTTGATCAACAACGATGTTTGTGGACCATTGCCCACTCTAGCCAGGGGTCACTACGGATACTTCATCACTTTTACTGATGATTTCTCAAGATACGGATATGTGTATCTTATGAAACACAAATTCGAATCTTTTGAGAAATCCAAAGAGTTTAAGATTGAAGTAGAGAAGTAACTTGGTAAAAGTATCAAGACTCTTTGATCAGATCGAAGAGGTGAATACCTTAGCCATGAATTCACTGATTACTTGAAGTTACATGAAATCCAGTCACAATGGACTCCTCCCAGAATACCTTACATGAATGGTGTGTCCTAGAGGAGAAATCGAACCCTGTTAGACATGGTGAGGTCCATGATGAGCTTTTCCTGTCTTCCAACATTCTTATGGGATACGCGTTACAAACCTCAATTTACATTCTGAATAGGATTCCATCTAAATCGGTTGAGCATACACCATATGAACCATGGTGTGGCAAGAAGCCAACTTTTACACATATCGAACATGGGGTTGCCCCGTGATTGTGAAAAAGGATGCTTACCGACAAGTTGGAATCCAAAGGTGAAAAGGGTTACTTTGTGGGATATCCTAAGGAAATTAAAGGATATTACTTCTATCTACCTGAGAAACAATCAGTGATTATTTCTAGGCAGACCAATTTCCTCGAAGAAGACTATGTCTTTAAGGAACAAGGTCGTAAGCTGATAGAACTTGAAGAAATTCAAGAACCACAAATTAACAAAGAGACTGACATCTTGTCAAAGCAACATGACAAGGAATCAGTGGGAGCATTCAGCAACTTTCACGGTGGGAGTCTTTCACTAGGTGATCGTCTTTCAGCCAGTGGGAGCGTAATTGGAGTGTGCTTGCCAGTGCAAGAACCTCCAAGTGGGCTGAATGAGAACAACATAGTTCAAACTCCCGCCCAAGAGACATTTAAAAATGCAGCTCTTGAGGACTCTCCGGACATTGATGAAATCAATGCACCACAAAATTTTCACGATCAGAATGTACAGCCTGCACAACCACAGCTCTGTAAGTCAATAAGGAATCGTAATCCGCCCATTATATACGGTTACCTCTTGGAGGAACTCAATAATGTGGACATACCGGATAAGGACGATCCTAATACTTATTCTGAAGCAATATCAGATATTGATTCAGGGAAGTGGCATGATGTCATGAAATTCGAGATGGACACGATGTACACCAATCAAGTCTGGGACTTGGTTGAGTTGCCTGAAGGGTTAGACCCATAAGTTGCGATTGGGTCTTCAAGAACAAGACCAATGCAAATGGCAAAGTACAAACCTACAAAGCTAGGTTGGTAGTGAAGGGTTATAGTCAACGCGAAGACATTGACTATGACGAGACCTTCTTACCAGTTGCAAAGATCAAGTCCATTCTAATTTTACTTGCGATAGCAGCACACTATGATTATGAGATTTGCAGATGGAAGTCAAAACAGCTTTCCTCAATGGAGACATTGATAAGGAAGTGTTTATGACTTAACCGAAAGGCTTTATATCTAAGTCAAATTCTAATCTAGTATGCAAACTAAATATATCCATTTATGGATTGAGGCAAACTTCTAGGAGTTGGAATATCCGATTTGATGAAGCTATCAAGTCTTTTGACTTCATCAGAAATTCGGAAGATCCTTGCGTTTATTGTAAACGCAGCGGGAAGAATATTGTTTTCATAATCGTGTATGTAGATGACATAGCGATTTTGGGAAACAATATCCCGTTAAATGCAGTCCATTAAAGATTTGTTGTTAAAGACCTTCATGATGAAGGGTCTTGGTGAAGCCTGCTACATCCTAGGGATAGATCCAAGAGAATGTTGGGGCTGTCACAGTCCACCTATGTAGACAAGGTGTTGAAGCGTTTTGCGATGGAAAACTCTAAGAGAGGATCTCTATCGGCAGATCATGGGATAAAGCTATCAAAGAAGGATTGTCCTTCTGTTGAAGCTGATATCAAGCACATGAAAGATGTCCCATATGCACATGCAATTGGGTCAATCATGTACGTCATGACTTGCACTAGGTCAAACGTGGCCTAAGCTATCAACATCACTGGTAGATACCAACAGAATCCTGGTGAGCCTCACTGGATTGCTGTCAAGACCATTCTGAAGTATCTTAGACGAACTAAAGAATGTTTCCTTGTCTATGGTGGACAGTCAGAACTAGTAGTGACTGGTTATGCTGACGCAAGTTTCCAATCCGACTGTGATGATTACAAATCACAGTCAGGTTACGTTTCACTCTCAATGATGGGAGGGCAGTTAGAATAGTTCCAAGCAAGAGACGACCGTAGATTCGACAATCGAAGCTGAGTACATTGTTGTATCAGAAGCCTCAAGGAGGCTTTCTGGATTTTATAGTTCTTAAGAGAACTAGGGGTAGTTCCGAGTGCCAGTTGTCTAATAAACTTGTATTGAGACAACGTTGGTGCGATTGAACAAGCAAATGAACCGAGATCAATAAGCAGTACCAGGCTTATCATTTGATCCGATAGATCATAACTATAGGAGAAATATAATTAAAATGTATTCCCACATATTTAATTTGGCAGATCCTTTCACCATAACACTGGGTGTTCATATACACACTAGACATTCGATGGTCTAGGGGTTAGACATGTAGGTGATTGACTCTAGTCCAAGTGGGAGATTGTTAGTGTTAGTGTCCTAGAGATAATCTATTGTAAGGACATAATACTCGATGATATTCAGTTTGATTTAATATTATAGTTCACTTAATATTAATGTATGGCAATAAACTTGTTTGAATATTATGTTTGATTGTTTGCATTTATTCATGCAAGTGTTCCCATGAGTCATTGTTGTCATTGAGGTTGTGAAAACTCAGATGACAAAAGTATGATTCTCAAATAGCTCCGATCAAGGATCATCAAGAATGGGATATTGATGATACAATGGAGATTGGTATGCGATCTGCATCATACTCTTAGAGAGTGTAGTAAGATCTCACTTACTACGAGATACTACGTATCTCATGATGGATGCACAAATACCTTAGAGGGTATTGGTATACCCAACCGAGAAACTGTTTGATGTATTTCCACTATATGTGTCTGCGGGTGTCTCGGTTAGTGGGAGCGATGTGATACTCCTTTGACTTGAGGTATATACTCACGACATGTGTGGGATGATGAACTTTGACCATGACCAATGCTTGCACCCTAACCATGGGTAGATACGGCTTGGATTGGATTCATCACGAAGTGCATGTGCGTGGTAGTTGAGCCAGGAATAGGATTCATTCCTCAAAGTAGATTTAGAGAGAATACTCATCTTCTCATCATAATTGGATCAAAGTCATCGGTCGATGCACGTCAACTTAGACTTTGTGGCTAAGTGTGACATACATGATCAATTAGTGATTGGAGATAACATGATTAATTTATTTGAATAGACACTTCATCATGTTCAAGACTTAATCGAGTATTCGCGAATGAAAGGAGGAAATCGTAATAGCCCATGTTTCAGTTACAGGTAGTTGCACGTTTCTCGCAACGTACCTCATATATTGAGAATGTCTGATTTATTGTCTAGGGTTCAATTAAGACCGTTAGTTTGACTAATCGCTCGATATATGAGGGCCTATGGGTCACACAACAAGTAGTTCCTTTTTACGGATTATAGTTGGTTGATTAAATGGTAAATTGGATTTAATATTTAATTTATGGAGAAGTAATTAATAATAGATTAATTTGGAATTAATTATAATTAATATTTAATTAAATTAGATTTAATTAAATAAGAATTCCCAATAATTATATTTGGAATATAATGGTAGAATTTAATGTATATGGAAATAAATTGTAGAGATTTTCATATAAGGCATTTAAATCCGTAGAGATTTTATATGTGGAAAATAAATCTTAGAGATTTATTTAAATAAAGATTAGGGATTTTATTTCCCAATCAGGTTAGCTTAAGATTTAAGCTAAGTCTCTCCTATATATATGAGCTCTTGGGAATCCATAATACGGTTGTTCAAATTCTCTCCATAAAATCTAGAATAGGAATTTTCCTAGTAAATTCCGTCTCAGATTCAACGCTGGCAAATCTGTGCAAGTCCGTGAACGAGGATTACGTGGATACCATAGTAATGAAATATGTGTATGATTTACTGTAAGATTTCTCTTTATGTTTACACATATTTAATTATGCAATTATATGTTCGTTGTTGGTAAACTGTTTAATTCCGCTGCGCATGTATTACGTGTTTACGTGCCTCTAAATTCCAACAATCTATTGGTAATTGAAGTGTAGGATCACAAACTAAGTATGATTTTGATGTACAAAATCCAAATAATACTCTTTTTAGAGGTAGTGAGGATTTGATTGGTCGTATTTTTTATATTATTTATCCTGATTTTAAGAACATGATGGACGATCACAATTATTTGCAGAACAAAGCAATTCTTAATCATACGTTGGATGTTGTTATTGTTGGTGAATAAATTGCACAGATCTATTCGGGATGAATATTTAAATACAAATTTAATTCTTATAATTATTACTAGCATGAATTAATCCTATATTAATTCAAATAATAATCCAACAACAAATCATGCATATAATTAAATCACGTAAAAACTACGCATGCGGAAATTCTACGAGTTTACGTGAACGTACCTCTTGGGACGGCAATGGCTTTGTTTGTTAGACACACCAAAAGAACTTCCCAAGTATTCCCTTAATCCTTGCTCGACTATCAAGTGGTAGGACACTTGCGAACAATTAACAAAAGGAAAAAAAATTATGTTGCACCACCTTTGTGGATTTACTAATTTTTCCAGCACATGGAATTGTACTTGGGAATGAAAGAGTCATCCCCTATTTATAGAGCATAGGTGATCGAAAATTTTGGGCAAAAAATAATGTGGGAAAATCTTTTCTTGATCTCCAAGAAATCTTGAATATATCTCCTATATTCTTTTTCCCATAATTATAATATTCCACAAAATCCCACCTACTCTTTGTTATGGAGTATATTTCGAAAATTATAGGGCAAGATTCCAAGATTTGGATCTTCTTGAATTTATGAGATATTCTTGTATTTCAAGAAATACATATCTTCCATAATATATTTTCAAGAAAATCAAGAAAATCTTTCTTTCCCTTAATTATCAAAATTTTCGAAATTTCCCTATGGATAACCAAGTGGGAGATTTCTTGAATTTAATGAGATAATCTTGTATTCCAAGAATACATATCTTCATTCCATAACAAAATTCAAAGAAAATCTTTCTCCCCTTTTATCCATAAATTTCAAAATTAATGAGGAAAAATAAGCAACAATATTTATTTTATTTTAAACACATTTTTCAGTTATTGGACTATATGTTGGGCTACTTAGGGGGCCTTTAGGAGAATTAAGATTGGATCTTCCAATGGATCTTGAATTATCAATATTAAGCCACAATATTATTCAAGCCCATAAATATTAATTAATCCCACTACATAATTAATATTGCACTATCCATCTTAACCCATATTACGACCAATATGGCTCCTAAGTATTATTTCCCGTGTTTAAGATTATCTAGCCCATTAATTAATTCAAGCCACTGAAATAGCTTTCCGTTAATTAATATCTTTTGTCCTTGGTCAAGGAACGGTTCAACATTATTATCCATACCGGAAACTAGTTCCACTTGCAAGATTTGGTATGATAAAGCTTATGAACCTCCCAAGGGGGCAAATCGAACAAACAAAGCGTTTTGCACACGATTCTCCGTATTAAATCTTAGCAATCACATGTGACCAATAATATTGCCCAAGATAAAAAGTATTGAATCTCGTTGATTCTCTACCCATGATAAGTTAAAGCAATAGTTACCAACCACACGTGATCCTATTTAAGGAACGAAGATTAAGAAATAACGAACCACCGAGGTCTAATTCTTCCTTGTTGTTGTTCGAGAAGAATTTTTCCTCCTGTGAGGTCCTATTCAAAGGCATCACCATGCACTAGTGTAATCTCTTGGTCAAGACAAGCCAATTCGAGCCTTACACTTCAACCTTTCACGATGGGTTGTTCATTTCCATCTAGGTCGTGAATGGTGTACTTTTTTTGTTACAAAGACCGTTAATTTAATCTTCTGCGATCTGGTATCACTAAATTAACTACAATGTAACACGTCACGATTTATTGAATTGTTATGCAAGAAATATATGTAACATTCAATGATATTTAAAGCATCAGTGATAAACAATTTATTTCAGTAAATAAGTCCGAAATTCAGTTTTGATTATACAAAGTAAAAAGCATACTTTCCAGTATAATCCCAACAATCTCCCACTTATACTCAAAGTCTGCTTTTAAGTATACTACAACATGTCTCGTGTAGTTCCTAATTCGTGACATCTAATGTCACCTACACGAACCTAATAATTTCTCCCACTTATACTCAAAGCAGATTAGCAAATGCAGATTGACACCCATTCCTTCCACATGTCTCTCGAATGTATTCAGAGGCGCACCTTTGTGAATGGATCTGCTAGGTTGTCTTCTGACGCTATCTTTGCCACATCTATATCTCCTCTCTTAACGATATCTCGTATAAGATGGTATTTCCTTTCAATGTGTTTGCTGGCTTTGTGGGCTCTTGGTTCCCTTGAATTTGCAAATCGCTTCCTAAGATTGTCACAATAAAATGATGATTCTCATTGGGTAAATTCGAACTACATTCAAGTCCACTAGGAAGTTCTTGAGCGAAACCGCTTTTTTCATTTGCCTCAAGCGAGCCTACATATTCGCTTCCATGGTAGAATTTATGACGCATTTACTTTGACGCTTCTACATGTCACACTCCTCCCCCATGCAAAAATAAACTACCGGAGGTAGATTTTCTGGAGTCTATGTCTGATTGGAAATCCGAGTCCGTGTAGCCAATGGGGATTGGACTATCCGACCGATCGATAAATTAACATTTTATCACGAAGTTCTTTTCGAGATACTTGAGAATGTTTTTAACTGTCATCCAATGTTCTTTCCCCGGTTACTTTGATATCTTGCCACCATGCCAACCAAGCAAAGCGGATATCCTGGCTCGTATACAAAGATTGCATGCATAAGGCTTCCGACGAATAAGCATATGGAATGCCTCTCATGTCATCTATCTCCTTTTTTGAGTCTTAGGGCACATTTTCTTAGATAGATGGATTCCATGTCCGAAAAGTACGGAGCCTTTCTTGGAATCTGCATCTTTGAATCGTTTCAAGACAGTGTCTATATATGAAGCTTGCGATAAGCCTATCATCCTTTTCTTGCGATCTCGAGTGATCTTGATCCCAAGGATGTGTGCGGCTTCCCCTAAGTCCTTCATATCAAATTGTTTTGAAAGCCATGCCCTTATGTCTGATAACACCTTTACATCGTTCCCGATGATCAGAATGTCGTCTACGTATAGTACTAAGAATACCAATGCAGTTTCGACACGCTTTTTGTACACACAACTTTCGTACTCGTTTTGATCGAACCCATAAGACTTTATAACATGATCAAAACATTGGTTCCAAGCTCTGGATGCCTGTTTGAGTCTGTAAATGGACTTCATGAGCTTACAAACTAGGTGTTCTTGGCCTTTTTCAATGAAGCCTTGGGGTTGTTGCATATAGATCTCTTCATCAAGACTTCCGTTAAGGAAAGCTGTCTTGACATCCATTTGCCAGATTTCAAAGTCGAGATGCGCAGCAATCGATAAGAGAATTCGGATGGACTTAAGCATGGCTACGGGCGAAAAAGTTTTCTCATAATCGATCCCTTCTTTCTGAGTATAACCTTTCGCCACAAGTCTTGCCTTGAAGGTTTCCACCTTCCCGTCCGGTCCTCTTTTTCTCTTATACACCCACTTGCAACCAATGGGTTTGGCCTCATTAAGTGGTTCGACTAGCTCCCACACTCTGTTATAAAACATAGAACCCATTTTGGCTTTCATTACTATTTGCCAAGAATCTACATCCTTGTCTTGGATTGCCTCGTCATATGTCCATGGGTCTGATTCATCTTGTCCGGGAATCAAGTCCGAGGACTCTCCTATTCCCATGAATCTCTCGGGCTGTTTCACAACCCTCCCACTACGACGAGGTTCCGGTTGTGTAAGTGTGTCGTTTGGTATGTCATCTTGTACAGTTGGCACTGAGGTTAGCCCTCTTAGCTCATTTAAGGTAATCTCACTTCTGGGTCTTCTTTCGTTCATATAGTCTTCTTCCAAAAATCTAAAGTGGGTGCTTATTACCACCTTTTGATCTTCGGGACCATAGAACATACACCATTTTGTTCCCTCGGGGTATCCCACAAACAACCTTAATTCTGATCGAGGATCCAATTTTTCGGCTTCCTTGTCCAACACTTAGGCCGGACACCCCCAAATCCTCATGTGTCTCAAACTAGGCTTGGGCCCGGTCCACAATTCTTTGGGAGTTTTGGGAACCGATTTGGATGGCACCAAGTTCAGAATGTAGGCTGTTGTTTCCAAGGCATGACCACAGAACGACTTGGGAAGATCCGCATAACTCATCATAGATCTAACCATTTCCAAAAGAGTTCTGTTTCTTCGCTCTGCAACCCCGTTTTGTTGAGGGGTTCCGGGTGCAGTGAGCTGGGATGCAATCCCTTCATCAGATAAGTAGTTCAAAAACTCATCGCTGAGGTATTCGCCTCCACGATCGGATCGTAGAGACTTGATACGTTTTTCCCTATGATTCTCTGCTTGAGCCTTAAATTCTTTGAATTTCTCAAAGGTCTCAGATTTATGCTTCATAAGGAAAATATAACCGTACCTTGAGTAATCATCAATAAAAGTGACGAAACACTCATAACCTCCTCTTGCTTTGGTTGACATTGGACCACATACATTTGTGTGAACGATCTCTAACACTTCTTTGGCTCTATTCCCCTTGGCTCCAAATGCCCTCTTGGTCATTTTACCCTCCAAACATGATTTGCAATTTGGAATTGGTTCAACTTGGAGAAACTCCAGTGAACCGTCCTTCACCAACCTTTGGATCCTCTTTGGATTTATATGACCCAATCTTAGATGCCACAGAAGTGTCTCGTTCACGTCTGATGAACATTTTCTCTTATCTAAAATTGATTGATGTGTTATAGGATGCATTTAAGTGAGTGGTGTGCACAATTAATTGTATAGAGATTATTCGATAACGTTCCATGACAGATAAATTTATCAAAAAGAGAAATGGTAACAACTTTATTAAAAGTAACCGAATATCCATCAAGAAAAAGTTTAGAAATTGAAATTAAATTCTTTCTAAAATTCGGAACGTAAAGAACATCTCTTAGAATTAAAACTCTGTCTTCAAAAGACAGGTGCACTTCTCCCACTGCTTCAGCTGCCACTCTCGTAGCATCGCCAAGTGTGATGAGGATCTCACTCCCACTAAGTTGTCGGGTCCGCTTGAACCCTCAGAAAGTGAAACAAACATGATCGATGGATCCCAGATCCACTACCCATAAATGGGAGGCATACGCCGCTAAACAAGTTTCAACAACTAAGACGTGAGAATTACCTTTCTTTCCATTCTTTTTTGGTTTTGAATAGGTCGACCTCCAATGTCCTTTTCACCGCAGCTTAAAGTACTTCCCTTTAGTCGGCTTGTTCACTCCTTTTTACCTTCCTTCACCTTTTTCTTTTGCCATTGGAAACGCTTGAGTTCACTTGCTTATGGCTTTTGTCTTTTTTCTTGTTCTTACCACCCCTTGGCCTAGAAGAAGAAGAAGGACCATTTGCCACCAAGGCTTGGCTCTTTTGCCCCAATATCGCCTCCGCCGAGACTAAAGCTTGCAACAGATCAGGCATCGAGAACTTCGATTATTCATCCGTAGTTCAAATGAATTGTTCAAAACTTTTCGGCAGAGAGTGGAGCACAAAATCGATTTGGGTCTCGATGTCATATTCAAATACCAAGTACCTCAAGTTTATTAAGGTGGGCCATCATCCGGAGAACGTGCTCCCTTCGCGTTCCTCCACCATTTTCATATAGAGCAAGTCCTCATGGTGATCCGACGAGCAACACAGCCTACGATGTTGAAACATCGCTTTAAGACTAGTCATGATGTCTGCAGCGGTCTCAACGTTCTGGTGTTGGTGTTGCAACACATCTGACATAGAAGCCAAGATGGTACACTTTGCCATTTCATTGGAACGCTCCCAACAAGATACTCTTTCTTAACCGCTTTTAGTTGACTCATCTTTTGGCTTTTCTGGTTTAGGTGTAGTGAGAACCCAGTTATGGCTTTGTGCAGTGAGGACAATAGTAAGTTTACGATTCCAATCAACAAAGTTTTCACCAGTAAACAAATTGTCTTTAAGTATATTGAATAATGGATTAAAACGTTGCGACATGATGAACTGAAATAAACAATAATGTGCATAAGCACAAATATATCACAAGGTTCGATCATATGCATCATATTAAAATCTCAAAAAAATATGAACATGCATCAGCCAACATCTCAAAACAGTTTAAATAAGTCACGTGGGGTGAGTCATTATTTAAACACATTCAAGCAGGTTACAAACAAGAACAGTTACAAACCTTTAATATCCAGATTAATAGTTGGCTCCCACTTGACCAATATAAAATTGACAGGGACTTCGGGGAAGTATATGCATATCAATTTTATACCTAAGTAATAACCATGATTAAATACAGGATTATTATTTCGCTTTGATCGAGCCTCGTGGGGAGGGTCATCGTCGCCACTAGTAATAATCCACAATCATCCATTTGGAATTCATTCATGTGAAAGCTAACTTTTGACCGTCCCGTGGGGGGAATTTCTCCAAAAGAATTCCCAAATAAATAAATCATGGAGGTCAAAATTAATTCAATTTTATTGTCCGGAATAAAATTGTCAATTAATTATTTAAACATACTTAGTAATTTTTTTTTGATGGTGAGATTTTTCATTGGGCAACTCTCATGCAAACACATTTAAACAAATTAAATAAAGCATAAGATAACACAATAATAAATCAAGCAAAGCAGAAAAATAAACATATTGGGCACAAATTATCCAATTGTCATGGTTTGATTTTTCTTGGCTTGATTTTGAAGAAACGCCGTCTTGAATTTCTCCCACTCGATCGTCTCGAAAAGAACTCCGTCTCGAAACGTCACGCCAAGTAGCTCGCAGTCGGGATGCACGCCCAAGATCCGCCGCCCCACTGGAAACACCGCTTCCCCGCCGCACAACGCCGCGATCGTCCTTCAGCCCATTTCTTTCTGGCTCGGCAGCATAGCGTCACGTCCTTTCAGCGAGGTTTCGGCGGCAGATGCCATGCATACCCGTCTTATCCACGCCTTCGCCGCTAACTTTCGCCGCGGAACTTAGCGTAGCCAGACGCCCCCGTCACTTGCGTCTGTATCACGACTTCTGCTCTCGGGCTTGACGATGCGTTCGCCAAGACGCCTATTACCGGCCCCTCGCGCAGCGCCCGCCTGCGTGCACCATGGCAGCGCTCGGCGTCGCGTGTGTGCCCTCCCTTGGCACGTTTTTGCGCGACGCGACGCCGCTTATGCCCTGTTTTTTGATTTTATCTTTAATTTTCGCTCGCATCCTCCGTTTCGATCCTAAGTATAATTTATTTACAAAAATAAATAAACTGAGATTCTAGACTAGTCTATTACATTGATCAAATCAAACAAATTCTAATCTACTCGTGGATTTTCTCACGAGGAAAAATGAATCCGAACGAATCGAATTAAAAACCACAATTTATATGCATGCATAAATAAACACATTAAATTCCATGACAATTGGATACCTGCAAAAAAGATCTAGCAATTCTACTATCCAATTTCAAATTTAATGACAATGAATTAAATTACAATTTAAAAAATTCAGAGCCCGAAACCGTGGCTTTGATACCAGTTGTTGGTGAATAAATTGCACAGATCTATTCGGGATGAATATTTAAATACAAATTTAATTCTTATAATTATTACTAGCATGAATTAATCCTATATTAATTCAAATAATAATCCAACAACAAATCATGCATATAATTAAATCACGTAAAACCTATGCATGCGGAAATTCTATGAGTTTACGTGAACGTACCTCTTGGGACGGCAATGGCTTTGTTTGTTAGACACACCAAAAGAACTTCCCAAGTATTCCCTTAATCCTTGCTCGACTATCCGGTGGTAGGACACTTGCGAACAATTAACAAAAGGAAAATAAATTATGTTGCACCACCTTTGTGATTTACTAATTTTTCCAGCACATGGAATTGTACTTGGGAATGAAAGAGTCATCCCCTATTTATAGAGCATAGGTGATCGAAAATGTTGGGCAAAAATAATGTGGGAAAATATTTCTTGATCTCCAAGAAATCTTGAATATATCTCCTATGTTCTTTTTCTCATAATTATAATATTCCACAAAATCCCACCTACTCTTTGTTATGGAGTATATTTCGAAAATTATAGGGCAAGATTCCAAGATTTGGATCTTCTTGAATTTATGAGATATTCTTGTATTTCAAGAAATACATATCTTCCATAATATATTTTCAAGAAAATCAAGAAAATCTTTCTTTCCCTTAATTATCAAAATTTTCGAAATTTCCCTATGGATAACCAAGTGGGAGATTTCTTGAATTTAATGAGATAATCTTGTATTCCAAGAATATATATCTTCATTCCATAACAAAATTCAAAGAAAATCTTTCTCCCCTTTTATCCATAAATTTCAAAATTAATGAGGAAAAATAAGCAACAATATTTATTTTATTTTAAACACCTTTTTCAGTTATTAGACTATATGTTGGGCTACTGAGGGGGTCTTTAGGAGAATTAAGATTGGACCTTCCAATGGATCTTGAATTATCAATATTGAGCCACAATATTATTCAAGCCCATAAATATTAATTAATCTCACTACATAATTAATATTGCACTATCCATCTTAACCCATATTACAGTCAATATGGCTCCCGGTTATTATTTCCCGTGTTTAAGATTATCTAGCCCATTAATTAATTCAAGCCACTGAAATAGCTTTCCATTAATTAATATCTTTTGTTCTTGGTCAAGGAACGGTTCAACATTATTATCCATACCGGAAACTAGTTCCACTTGCAAGATTTGGTATGATAAAGCTTATGAACCTCCCAAGGGGGCAAATCGAACAAGCGTACTTGCACACGATTCTCCGTATAAAATCTTAGCAATCACATGTGACCAATAATATTGTCCAAGATAAAAAGTATTGAATCTCGTTGATTCTCTACCCATGATAAGTCAAAGCAATAGTTACCAACCACACGTGATCCTATTTAAGGAACGAAGATTAAGAAATAACGAACCACTGAGGTCTAATTCTTCCTTGTTCAGTTCTGAAAAAATTTTCCTCCTGTAGGTCCTATTCAGTGCATCAGTCATGCACTAGTGTAATCTCTTGGTTAAGACAAGTCAATCCGAGCCTTACACTTCAACCTTTCACGATGGGTTGTTCATTTCCATCTAGGTCGTGAATGGTGTACGTTTAGTTACAAGGGACTGTTAATTTAATCTTCTGTGATCTGATATCACTAAATTAACTACAATGTAACACGTACGATTTATTGAACAGTTATGCAGTAAATATATGTAACATTCAATGATATTTAAAGCATCAGTGATAAACAATTTATATCAGTAAATAAGTCCGAAATTCAGTTTTGATTATACAAAGTAAAAAGCATATTTTCCAGTATAATCCCAACAGTTATGTCCATAAAAGATCACATGATTCAGGTTAATGAAAATGAATCACGTACTTATTTGATCTCTAATAATCATTGCCTTGTTGATTAAAATGTTGACATCTTTCTGATGTGCATACACCTGAATTCTTGAATAATCTAAAGTGTTTGGGTGTTCTTGATCATGAACTGAATCTCAAACTTGGAACTTTTGTAATGTAATTTAGAAATATTGATCACTCAAGGGGTTTGTGCAATGGAACCAGGTTAATTTGGACTTTTAATATTATCTTTAAAAAAAATCTCATCTTTTAAAGGTTGAATATGTATTAATTCATTAAATTTGTAGTGAAATATTTTTTTTCTTCCAATATATAGGTTTGGGATAAGTGATATAATTCTTGAAGCTAAGGTTCTAACGAGAAGTAATCGAATAGTTAACTTTGATACCTAGACTTACGTTAACTCCTTCTGGTCATAGATTGTCATTCAAAATTTCAAAGGAGATAGTTTTCGTTGGTTGCTTTATATGGTATGTCTATATGTTAAAGTCAAGAACAATCGTTTTCTCATGTAGGAGAATTTTTGCAGAAGTTCATTTTTAGTCATGGACAATTGTATGTAATTTTTTCCCTGATAACAAACCTCTAAGGTTTGGGTTCGAAAATCCTATTGAGTCTTGATGATAATCGTGATTGTAGTATCACGAAAAATGTAATTTTTCATGAAGATTTTAGGAATTATATAATTATGTAATCATAAATATTCAAATGTCACAACTTTTTTATAACATTTTATTTTTGTTAAAGCCCTTTTCACATAGAATTTTATAATATTAATTATTTGAATTATTATACATAAATGAATTGTTATATTTTCTCTAACATGAAAATATTAAATATCTTATATACCTAAATATATATTTTTGTGAATTTTTATATTATAACAAGACACTGATATAAAATATATGTTGTAAATTTCCTAAATTTATTTTAGTATATATGTCAAAATTATATTTTTTTAAAAATTAATCGATATTTTTATCATGAATATAATTATTACATCAATATTTGAACTTTGTTATAGATACATCATAACATTAAATACAACAAATGTAAAAAAAAATTTACCATCAATTACAACATATCATTTTTTTCCTTTGCAATCCAAGATATTACCTTTTTAAAATTTTGCAATTTGAAGAGTTTGCCCATTTTTTGGCAATAATTAAATAATGTGATTCTTAGAGCTACTACATAAATGTCCATGTAAGATGTCACGACTGATGAATAAAATATTTGTTTTCATTATTTTTTTTTTAACAAAAACAATATCTAAAAAGATGTTTATAAAATTTAGAAATAGAACCCCGAAAACTCATCCTGGCAAGAATAAGCTCTTATTATTTCTCCCTAAAAATTTAAAAGAAGAATGTTAAATTGTCCACCACATCGCAACTCCAAATTGTTGAATATTTAAAAATATTTTTAGATATTATTTTTTTTTAAACTTTATTTTTAAATTTAAAAAAAATATTTTATTCATCAGTCTTCACATCGTCCATGAAAATTTATGTCAACTTCGGCAGCCACGACACTTAATTATTGCCAAAAAATTGAAATTGCTTTGAATAACATAACTTTAAAATGTGGGGTCTCGAATTGTAAAAAAAGAAAATGTTGTAATTAATAAAATCTTAAGGGTGGTGATATTTTTTGCAATTAATCCAAAAAAATACTCTAAAGTGAAGAATATTAATAAAATTAATTTTTTTTGTAGTCCAGCATTTTTGCATCGTTTTAAATTTGATCCCGATTGAATTGAATTTTTTATTTTTGGTCTGGTAAATTTTCAAAAAATTTAAAATATGTCTTTTAACCTGCTGTGGTAGGTCACCAAATAGGTAAACATCACATATGTAATTATTTTCTTTTTCTTTTTAATTTCGAAGCATCACCTGGACTTTTTTAATTCTAATAATTTTGGATCGGGTTTTGGGTCGGGATTAAAGACAACCTGAATATTATTAGACAAAGCGAATATAGTTTGTTTACCAGGTCTAAATTGACCCGAAAATTTAAAAATATACCATAGTACGCAAAAATTACCCTTCCTTCTTAAAAATCACGCATAAAAATTCTGACCTGAAATTATTAGGACTAAAAAAGTCTAAGTGACAATTAGAAATTAAAAGAAAATAAATTAATTACACATTTGATGGTTACCTGTTTGGTGACCTGTTGCAACAAGTAATTTTTAAAAAAAAAGTTAAAATTATAGGACCAAAATAAAAAAGTCAAAACAAATCGGGATCAATTTAAAAAAGAAATATAATTATTGTACTACAAAAAATTTAATCCGAATATTAATTCTTCTTTTCAAAGAATTTACTTCTGCAGATCACATTGTTATGAATAAAATTAAATGTAATTTTAAAAATATTAAAATTTTAATTAATGATTATAAATATTATAACAAGATGTCAATATAAAATTTTTAATTTTATATTTATTCAAAATAATATTTTAACATCTAAAATATTTGATAACAACAATGATCGTGCACTAGCACGGGTGCAGTACTAGTTACATATTATTATACAATAATCAAGCTACATGTGTTCTCGCGCTCAAAAAAAAAAAAAAAAAGCTACATGTGTTCTTTATTGGGTAAAATACCATTTCGTCCCTATAATTATTCATTTTCCATTTTTGATTTGGGTCCCTCTCTTTCATTAGCAATTAAGTTTGATTTTAAAAGTACACATTTATTTACATTATTGGTTCCACCATTAATTAATTGTCTGCTAACTAACCTAATTAACTATTTAAAGTATTTCTTTTTAAAGATTAAATATTTGACTATTGCTATACATGTATGTAAGTACAAATTTTTTTAAAATAAAATTTACAGTTAACTATTTGAAAATTTGAATATAGCATTCATCATATTTTAGTTCGATCTAAACATAAAATGATAATACTAGGAAAATAATTTATATAAAATCGTCTCAGAAGATGTATTTGATACGATGTAGGAACAAATAATAATTTCTAAATAAATATGTGTGGGTTTTCACTGTATTTCGGAACACTTTATCAGTGAATTACCGAGTCAGGGAATCAGCCTGCAAATTCACTCAATCGCTCGAGATATCCCAATCCAAATCACCGAGAAAAAAGTAGGTGAATCAATTAAAATAAAAGAGGTGATAATGTGAAAATTATGAAAAAGTCCCCGAAAATGTTTTTTTTACAGGGGCCACAGCCTTAATATCATGTATCTATCTAAAAATTACCTTTCAAAGCATCATAAGAGTCACACAACCACTCAATTAAGAGGGCAAACTTGCGTGAGACGGAATATCATTTTGGACATTGAGGTTTTAACGCTTCGAAAGGAGTGGATGTTGATTTGGGCTAGTTTGTACCCCGTCTCATGTATGAGTTCTTCTCATATGAGTTTTTGTCCTAAAAAATTAAAGTTGTTGCCCTTGAAATAGCAGCATCAGCTGCAGTCTTTGGGATCTCAAAACACTCATGTTATGAAGTTCTTCCAAAATACCAATAAAACCATTCGCGGTTCTCCCTGGATCTGCACCTGCATACATTTCGAAACCGAGCCTTATAGCTTCTTCGACAGTACGTTTGACATCAAAGGCATCACTTCCAAACGATTCCTCCACGTGATTAAGATAGCCCCCGAATAAAATCTGACACTCACTTAGTTCGTTGATGGATGAATTGACATCATTAATGGGAATGGGATCAAGTGGTGGCATTGCAAATATATGAGACGATGAGGGCATTATAGTCTGCTTCATTAGATTTTCTTGAGCAGAAAGGTTGAGTTTGAACTTGAAGGTTTTGGAAGCACTGAGTGGGAATGACTCATCAGCTTTCGAACCTGATCCTCTTTTGTGACTATACCATTTGTAGTCTCTAATATTGAACTTATCTTGCCCGATGCAAATTAATGAACACTCTAATGCAAGAACATCGATTTTCCAGCTGTCAAATGGGGCGTTGGTTTTGTGATTGATATGAATTTCACCATCAAGCTGTAGCATGGTGCTTGCATTCTGTAAGAATCCACGGACTAGATTCTTGTGCATCCTGTAAACAAAATCAAGTATCAGTGATGCAAAGAAAGGGAAAAAGAAACTCATAAAAACTTTAAAATAACAGAAAAATGTGGATTTTTGTACTCGGGCAATTTGTACATCATGATATGAAGATAATCTTATGTTGAAAATAAAGTACAGCCAAATTCAATAAGAATGTGTAATAACATATTAGCAAAACAATGTATATAAGATTAGGCACACACTAAATCAATGTACAAACTAAACTAATACAAGTCAGAGTGATTCCTGGATTACAAGTTACTTTCTAGTTGCAAATAATTAACCAGAACCTAAGATAGTTAACATAGCTTGTGCACACATATCAAGCAGATTGTAGATGTTCACAGCATTACTTTCAGTTTCAAATGGTATCCTATTTCCCTTTAGAACTTGGGAAGTTCTTAAAGATAATTTTCGAGAGATTTTTGCAATAAAAAAACTGATAACCTTACGATTATGTTATCATTAAACACAGAAATGCCTAGAATTACAGCAAACGTATATAGTTTGATCATCCTCACATTTTTTACAAGAAAAGAGGCTTACATAATTAATTTTGGATCATCTTCCTTGCCAAAGAAACCGGCATGAGGGAAGTTATAAACAATTCTGTCAAACTTCTTCCACCAGAGATCAGGGTGATTCTTCATTTGGGTCGCGTCCACTCGATACCATATTGATGCCCCCAGGGCAATCAACATATCCACATTTTCTCGTGCATCCTTGTATTTTCTGATCAATGCATCTGATTCAGTAAAATAAATTCCAATTAGAACTGAGTGAAAACAGCAAGCAGGATCACACATGGCAAAGGATAAGCAAGAAAAACAGCCAAATTGCTAACTTAGAAAGAAAATCACGTGGTAAATAAGAATTGCAAAGATATAAAGATCAGAATGCATAATAGAATCACCAATTTCAAATTATAGGGCATGAAATCTTGCGTTCTGGTGCTATTTACAATCCCCTTGAATAGATTCTTCCACTTATGACACCACAGATTACATAAACCTAAAGTTACTCTTTGCAAACACTCTAATAATTCCCATTCCTTACATGAATCAAATAAGCAATTCTCACGGAAATAGAAAATGTCACAACTCTGTTTAACTTCAAAACGGTATGAATATAAGGCCGATGCGTAACTACACTAGATAAAAACGATCAAATAGCCAAAACAAGAAAAGGGGGGAAAAACAAGTTCCAGCGATAAAAGTAAGAGAGAAGGAAAAATAAACGACGATGAAAGAGAAAACAGAAAATACCATAAGAATCGAGCGTAGTGGCAACGATGTTAGTTGCAGAACCAAACGCCATGGCCAAAGACAGAGAGAAGGAGAAATCTCCTTCCCCCACTAACAGTATCCTATGGCCGGATGAATAATTTTTAATCCATCGCTCATAAATTCCCGCAATTCCGTTCATCATCATCATCACTCCCACAACCAAAAAAAAATGTTTATACTGAATTGATGGATTTCACTTTTGGCTCTGAAAATGTCAGGCTTTATGGAAGGATTGTTTCAAAATATTCATGGGTTCTCCAAGAAAATGGTTACAGGCTTTCGGAAGTCCGCCTTTGGAAAAATCATTTAAAAACAGTGAAAAGTTTGATCTGTGTTTTAGTTTATTTATTTATTTCTTTTTTGTGCGAAGTTTCTTTGAAGTGAGTGGTTTATGGAGACGGTTCTGTGTGGGCCATAGGTACAAATACTTGGTATGGCCAACTGGACAATACCTTAACTTAAAGAAGGGAGTACAAATTTGTTGATTCTGAAAATAATTTAATTGAAGAGCCAAATTCACCGATTTTGAATCCTTCGTTTTTTTCATTTCATAAAATCAATCAATCACCTAAAATGGTTTTTTTTTTTATCGGGCAACAATCACCTAAAATCGTGATGAAAAGATACTAATACTTTTTTTTTTGACCGAAAAAAATAATAAAAAAAGATACTAATACTATGATATGGGAATCTTATGACAATAGTTAATTATTTAATTAAACCCAAATAAAATATAGTAACAAATTTATCGATATTTAATTAATAAAAATCGTGATGAAAAGATACTAATATTATGATATGGGAATCTTATAACAATAGTTCAAATTATTCAATTAAACCCAAATAAAATATAGTAACAAATTTATCGATATTTAATTAATAAAAATATAAGAAATCAGAATATATGTTCATGTCAATCACTTTTAGGCTACATTATCATTGGGAATGATGATTAAACTAATGATTGTAGAAGACATATTAAAATTTACACACTATTTAAAATTATTTATAAAAAAAAATTAAAGCATACGATGTGAAAGTAATGTTTTCCTTGAAAAAATACAGACAAAAACAGAAAAAAATAATTTCAGTCTTAAGAAATTTGGAAATCAAAGGATATATACAATTATTAGAACCATTACTTACAAAAACTCATATGGGACGATCTCATATATGACTGTACGAGATGGGTACAACTTAACACAAATCAACATTCATCCCTCCCAAAATATTAAAACGTCAATGTATAAATTATGTTCCGTCTCATTGTGATACATTCTCACGCAAGTGTGTCTCTCTATTTACAATGGTGTGCTAATACTAAATTGAAAAATATGTATACTTCTTGAATTTGAGTTCCAACTACTCCACTAAGAAGAAATGTTATAAAAAAGTTGCTTTCAAAAGTCTTTCTTTAGTTGCTTTCAAAAAAAGTCTTGTAATTATGGAAGACTTTACTCTTGGTGGAAAGACTCTCTCTTAGTGGAAAAGTAAAGTCTTTCTTTAATTGCTTTCAAAAAAAGTCTTTCTTTAGCTTTTATTTTCCACATTTATTGAATTTTAAGTTGATTTTGCGCTGAATATTCTGCTTGATAAATTATGGAAGGTTTGGATATGTTTTGATGTCTAACCATGTTTAAAATCCTAAGTTTAAGGAGTAATTTTCTCCCACTTTTTAAGTAATTTTGAAGAGTGGAAAATATGAATTCTGTGAGCAGTTAACGGGAGATGGATATTCCTGTCAAAAAAAAAAAAATGGGAGATGGATATTTTAGGTAATATTTCAAAGAAATTGGCATAGGGTTGTAGACTCGTAGGTCACGTTTGTTTTTGATTTGATGTAGATGGGGCAAATCCGGATGAAGAATAAGTTGGATTGGGCAAATCTTATGAATAATAATTTGTGTTTGTTTTGTGTTAGATGTGGTAGAGATTGATGAGGTTTTATGTCAAATTAATATTTTTTTAATTATGATGATGTATTAATTTATTATTGTTAGTTAGTGTGATAATAATTGTATAAAATAAAAGTGTAAGAAAAGTAGTAGAGATAATAAATTATTGTAAGAAAATTAATTATATGATAGTTTTAGGGTATATGTATATAATATGAATGAATGTGTATATAAATGGAGGATGAGATGTGCAAATTCAAAAAATAACCGAAATAGGGGAAGCCCATCCTCCATCCTGATCCCCCAATGGAAAACAAACATGTCCGTATAGTGATATGGATAAACTGGAATTTCATCTTCTATTTTATCAAAAAAGACTCTCATGTGAACTTTATTCTTTCATTATCTTATAAATTGATGTATCCCCCTATACACTATTAGAGAGTTTTTTTTTTTGTGATGTGTCAACTTCACATGGATTTAATCTATGTGTCATTCTATGAGAAGTTTAATGGACATGTCATTAAAAAAAACTATATGTGTTATCTCATGTGTCATTCTATTTCAATACATCTTAAACAAAATCTAAATTTTTTGTTTAGGCATCTCACGTCATTCTTTCCGCCTCCATCGTCCAACCGTTCCTTCTCTCATCGCCTCGCATACATCATGCCTTTTTTCGATGTCGGGTCTTCCGCCCTCGCCTCTCGGTTCTCTACATGGTTGTTAGCAGTCTCAATTTCTGAATCGGTTTGCTTAGTTTAAACTTTCTATTTTTATTACTTTTTATGTTACAAGTTCATTCACTTCCCCTTATACGTGTTTTCATTAAGTGAATAAAAAAATTGTGTTTTCATTATACGTGTCTTGATTTAAGATTAACTATTGTACAAATTAATTACATCTATATTAATTTATATTTTACTTTATAATACAAAATTTATATTATAATATTGTTATAATAATTTGTCATACAAAGTAAAATGTTAAAATTTATATTAACTAAGTTAAAAGAAATTTTTAATATTATAACTTTTTTTAATTTATTTAAAATTTCGTGTAATACACTGGTTCTACACTAGTAATATATTAAAATCTAGTCAGTTTCAGAACTATTTGTGTATGTTTGTTTCGGGACTCATCCGAATGGACTTAGGACTTTGAAAACCACGTTCCATTATAGTTTGAGATTTAAAATTAGACTTCAAAATATTCTCCTATAAAATACACCTATACCCCTATTTTTCACAAAATTTAATACAATCACATTACTATTTTTTACACTCTCAACACAATATAATAATATCATATCAATCATTATTAAACATTGATTTGACATAAAGTAAAATCACACCTTATTAAAATCTCAAAACAAACACATATTTTTTTTACTATTCACCAAGATTTTCAAATCCATAGAATTTTGAAGTCATGACTTCCCCCGCACACCTAAATCACGAAACAAACATACCTTTTGTGTCATATGCCCAAAAAAATATTCATTTGACTTGTTTGATGTTAATTAATACTCCCTCCGTCCCATAATTATTGTCCGATTTACTGTATGCTCGGTTTTTAAGAAAAAATGATAAAGTGTTAAAGTGTAAGGGGTAGAATTGGTAAATCAATTTTATTGTAAAGTGAAAAAGTGATAAAGTGTTAAAGTGTAAGGGGTTAAGTGAGTGACAATTGGTGTAATTTATATGTATTGTAAAGAGTGTTTATATTGATGAAACTTTCCATTTTAGGAAAGTGGACAAAAATTGTGGGAAGCTCAAAATAGAATACTGGACAATAATTTTGGGACGGATGGAGTATAATTAAGAAAAAAGCCAAATGATATGTTATTTGTTAAATTGTAGTGACATTTAGGATGCGTTTGTTTTATGATTTAAGTGTGCGGAACAAGTCAATGTTTTAGAATCCAGAAATTTAGAACCTTTGATGAATAGTAAATGTATGTGTTTATTTTGAGATTTGAGTAGAGTGAGATTTAACTTTATGTCAAATTAATATTTAATAATGATTGATATTGTATTATTATATTATATTGAAAATAGTAATAAAGTGTATAAAGTAATAAATTTTATAGGTATATGTAGGTGTGGATGGAATGTGGGATTTGAAAACCAGACTCTAAATCCCAAACTCGTATGAGACGGAGAGCGCAAAGTCCTAAGTCTATCCGTGTGAGTCCCAAAACAAATGCAGCCTTTGTCCTTTAGGGTATGTTCGTTTCGCGACTATCCCGGTGGACTTTGGACTTTGGACTTTACAATCTCAAACCCCATTTGTTTTGAGAATTAAAGTAAGGATTTTGAAATCCTATTAATCCTACTCTACCTCATAACCTACTACTACTTTATATTTTATTCTCTCAATACACTCACATCATCTACTTTTTTATTCTCTCAATACACTCAAAATAATATAATAATATCACATCAATCATCTTTTCCACCATCCCACCCTATAAAATCTCATAACAAACATACATCTTAACTATTCATCAAGATTTTGAAATCCTAAGACTTCAAAGTTCGAATTTCTCACACCCACTGTAAGCCCGAAACGAACATACCCTTAATGTCTCAATAAAAGACTAGATAATCAAACCTGACATGGTAGTTATTTAGATAAGTTTAGTTAGTGGGGAAATATGAAGATTAATTTGAAGGAATGTTTAATTTTCGAAGCAAGATAAACAAAATAAATTAAATTAAATAGTGAGGCAGAAGACTTCATTGGGAAGACATCATAAAAAGCAATGGAGGAGTCATTTTATTTGCTTTTCTTTTGTTGGACTGTCCCCTCTCAATATTAAAAAGATATAGTCCACGAGGTCATGCTCCGTACAACATAAGGTCTTCCACTAATCAATTGCCTAGTCATATAATATTCTGTAAGCCACTTGAAGTTATTACATTGTTTAAAATAAAAAAAAAAAAAAAAGTAACAACAACAATAATGATAGGAATAGAATAAAGGGAATGTAGGTTAATAATTACGGAGTTTTTAACTTTACTATTCTAATACGATGATTGTATAAATATATCAGAGTTTTTAACTTTACTATTCTAATACGATGATTATATAAACTATAAATATATGAGCAATTTTTTTTTTTTTCATTAGATATACCGTGCAGCTTAAATATATTTTTAAAGTATGTTTTTAATTTTTTTGAAACGTTCAATTTTTTTGAACTAAGAGTGTTGAATATATTGAATATTTCAATATAAAAAAGTTGACGTTTAAAAATAAATAAATTACACGTTCCACAAATACATTTGAACTACAGGATATATTTTTGCACGCTTCACATGTACACTGCAACTGCACGATATACATGGTACATGGAAGACTTTATCTAAATATATATGTTTGGCATTGTTCCAAATATACATACGTTCGTGCGTCCTCGGAAATGAGGTTTAATTTTTATTATCGTGTCCTATAATTTTTTTAAGGTGGTCATTCTTTTAATATTGTAGTTTTACTTTTTAAAATAATATATTCCCTTTGTTCCATATTTGTTTACCATTTTTTTTATACTTGTTTATTCATTTTCGTAAAAGACAATAAAACAAATATACCCTTTTCAACTATCTCCCAACATCTATAAATTACATTCAATGTAATTATATATACCCACAAAAAGTCATCTATTTTAATAATAAAATAAAGAGGATTGTAATATCTCAATTAAAAGTCACTTTATATTTTTAATTACTAATAAACAACTGTTCATTAATGCTCCCTCGTAAATACCCGCGCCGGAATGAATTGGGTAATAAGTATGGAATGGTGAGAGTATTTCTCTTTTTATTTCCCCACCTCGACTCTGTTTTTTTAATAGAAGACTCTACTCATGTTCGCAGCTTAGGGAACCTTTATCAATTATCACTAGCACACACCATACAATTAAAGTTAATTGCCATTAAATTAGTAAAATCAACAAATTATGAAGATTCAAGATACACATTACATTTACATATATTTACTAGATTATTTTTTAAAAAAAAGTACAATTTGAAAAGTAATGTTCTTTTCTGAAATGGAGGGAAGTTAAAATAATATATTTACCACAATAAATATAAATAAGCACAAGAAAACACCCCATAGATTGCAGTAGTTTTTTACCATAGAACTCAGCATGGACACTATAAACACAAGGCAAGTACAAAACAAGCATATTTTTTATAGATAGCATATTCACAAACATGTGTTATTCAACTAAAAATGCAATATAGACCGGTGTTGTACAAACATATATTTTGTGAAAAGAAGTATTTTGTTTACCGTGAATATGGTGAGGCCGAGATTCCACTATATATAATCCATGTACAATAGAATTTATAAATTTAAACGGGAAAGTGATCACAACAAACTTACATAAATATATACAATGATTCACTCTTATCTTAATTAAGGAATATCTCTAAATTCTCTAGAATGTTCCCTATTATCCCCCTTCAAGCGAAGTGTGGAATTCTCATCAACACGAAGCTTGAAACGTAGAAACTCGAACAAAGGTCGAGCGAGACTCTTAGTGAATATATCAGCGACTTGGAGATTGGAAGGGACGTAGCGAGTATCCAACTTCCAAGTGGAGAAGAGCTCACGAATGAAGTGACAATCTATGTCTATATGTTTTGCACGTTTATGAGCAACGGGATTTTGACTCAAAAACAATGCACTCTTGTTATCACATAGGAGCAAAGGTCGCGAGGGGGGTAGTGCACGAAGCTCACGGAGCAAGTGAGTTAGCCATATCATCTCTAGAGCAGTGTTGGCAAGTGCACAATATTCAGACTCGCAACTTGAACGAGCAACTGTTGGCTGTTTCTTGACACTCCAGGAGACCAAGTTGCCTCCTAAGAAAATCGAGTAGCCATAAGTGGAGCGACGTGTTTCCACACAACGGACTCAATCCTCATTAGAATATCCAAGGATTGTATAATCCGATGTAGGAGTAAATGTTAGGCCAAAATGGATGGTACCCTTAACATAATGAAGAATTCGCTTCACAGCCATGAAGTGATCAACAGTGGGGAACCGCAAAAATTGGTTGACATGATTTACAGCATATGATAAGTCCGGACGAGTAATTGTGAGGTACTGAAGTGCACCCACAAAAGAGTGACATAATGTTGGATCCTTGAAAGGTTCACCAGTGCGAACAAGTGATTCCCCTGAAGCCAATGGAGTGGAACCGACTTCGAGTCAAGCAACGTGCATGGCTCGAGTTAAGATGTCATGAGCATGCCGGGTGATGTACATACGGGAAACTTTAGGATCGTAACATCGAAAACTCTTATGTATACTACTATATCCAAGAAAAATGCACGCCTGACTACGAGGAGCCAATTTACTAGGCGCATAATTACGAAGATAAGGAAAAACACGAAAACCAAACACCTTAAAATTAACATAATTGGGAACCGAACCAAAAAGAATTTCAAAAGGGGACTTATTTTCTAACAAGCTTGAAGGCAATCTATTGATAACATAAACGGCTGTAGAAAAAGCATCAACCCAATATTTAGCAGGAGCATGAACATGAAATAGTAGGGAAAGACCAGTTTCAATTATGTGTCTATGTTTTCTTTCTGCACGACCATTTTGTTGTGGAGTATATGGACAAGAAAAATGATGCAAAATGCCACGAGAAGTAAAAAACTCATGGACACGATGATTAGTAAACTCAGTGCCACCACCACTTTGAAAAACTTTGATATTCAAGTTGAACTGATTGCAAACAAGTGCAGTAAATCTTTGAAGCACATTAAAGAATTCAGATTTTGCATGCATAGGGTATAACCAAGAAAAACGAGAATAATCATCCACAAACACAACATAATATCGATAACCATCACAAGAATCAACGGGGGCGGGTCCCCATAGATCACAATGAACCGAACTTAACACATTCGAAGTACGCTTTTCATTTAAGGAAAAAGATAAACGTTTACTTTTAGCCAACTGACAAGAAGAACAAACTGAAGGTTTTGGCAGAACATAAGTAACAGCCTAGTGACCTAATTTATTTAGCAACTGAATTACGGAAACAGAAACATGTCCTAAACGTAAATGCCAAAGTTCGAAAGAAGACTTTAAAGCATGAGAAAATAAAGCAGCAATCAGGGCCGAAGTGCCATGTTCCAGAACATAAAGACCATCTTTACATCTGCCCTTTGCTAGGATTTCCTTTGCCGCCCGAGTCTGAATGATAAACGATTGATTAGAAAATAAAAACATCAACAAACAAATCAGTAGTTAATTTACTAATGAGGCCCGAGACCAAGTAAGAACCAATGGCCCTTGTCGACATCGGAAACAGGATGGCCTATGGCAGCCAATTGATCGCAAGCTTTTGAACGACCTGCCGTAATCAGAGACAGATGAGGTTCCACGACTGAGTAGTTGAAGCTCATCTCGGATATGATGAGCACGTGAGGGAGAAGAGTGACTGAAGGCAGCCTCCAACGTGACCCAGACGTCACGGACCTTGGTTAATCCGACAACCTCGGACATTGATTCCTCGGTTAAAGAAGAGAGAAGAATGCTCAGAACACGATCATGTTTCGTATTCCAAGTGATGAAGGCAGGACTGGGGCCGTCTTCATCCAAGGTGTTTTTGACAGTCGGCGGTGGTTCAACGCCGCTGCCATTGACAAAGGATAACAAGTTATCACAACAAAGCATTGGTTCAACTTGACTGCGCCAGAGGAGATGGTTCATGGATGATAACTTGATTGTTATCATATGAATCAAGGTAGCGAGTGGGATAGTTTCAGCGGCCATGGTGGAAAAGGGGAAAGAAAAGAGATGGGAAATAAAGTGAAGAAGGAGATAGGGATCGGAATTAGACGCAGTCGAATCATTGTATATATTTATGTAAGTTTGTTGTGATCATTTTCTCTTGTAAATCTGTAAATTCTGTTGTACATGGGTTATATATAGTGGAATCTCAGCCTCACCATATTCACGATGAACAAAATACTTCTTTTCATGGTATCAGAGCCTCTGGTTCAGCCCAGATTTTGGGTTCGATTCCCGTGGGAAGCACTCCACCCATTTAAAAATTGTCCACTCGTTGGGCCTCCTTCCCAGAGGGCAGAGACAATGATTCGGCCCACGAGTGAGGGGGAGTATTGAGGGAAATTAAATAAACGAATTAATTTTGCACCTCTCTACAAGTTCGGACTTTTAGATGAGACGAAATTCTTTCATTTTTTTATAAGTCTATGTGCATAGCACGGTGTTGTACAACACATGATCCAAATCCCAAAATAGGCGAGCAAAGTTATACACGAACATTTAACAATGTGTAAAATAGCTTGTCAACTATTTCAGCTCGGATTAAGGATGAGGGTTCCAAAAACTAGAGGCGAAACTTGTAGGTTTTGCCAGGATAGCAATTGAAGTTATTATCGCCCCCAAATCTGCACTTGGTGTTGTACCCTGGATACTCGAGATGATTGAAATCGACTGCCTCCACAACCCTAAGCCTGCAGGAATAAGCAATGGACTCTGTTGATGTTGCACGGATGTTGTTCCATATGTTGGACAACATTATGCACAACATCATAAATTTGTCATTTCTCCTAACACTGACTCCATTTTAATAGATGCATTTTTCTATGTTTCCTACACTGCAGGTTGAAGACAAATTGGAATATTGTCAAGCGGCTGCATTGTGGTGGAGTGAGAATAGAAAGATCATAGGTGGTTACACCAAGATCATGGAGATAGTGGAGGAGATGTTCAAGGATATCAAAGTCAAGTGGATAGGACAATGCAGTTGATCTCCAAGTCTATAAATACACTGCATTGGTCGACATTCAAGTTTGAGAAAAAGTGAAATACTATTTGCTCTACTCCAAACTTTAGAGAATAACATCCGAGACACAACCGAAAATACAACCTGGAGTGTTTGTATCCAGTAGGAATGTGAGGGTCGTTGTTATTCTATTTGTACTGGTCGAGAGAATACAATCTCTCCCATCAGTATTGATTTTATCTTATTAGATCAAGTTTTAGGTTGAATAAAATCACTAGTTACTTGATTGAATAGATTGATTTTTGGTGTGTGGTTTTTCACTACACCTTTTAGGATCTTGTAAGAGGTTCTTGTGTATCTCACTACTTGTTATAGTGATGTTTTTAACCATGAGGTTCGTATAGTCTGGATTACAGACTATACAAAGTTTTGAAATCCTTTGCACTGCGTTTTTATACCTCTGTTGTCATATGTTGTTCTACATGTTGCATAACATTTTCAACAACACTGAAAATACTGCGCGACACACACCGCCGACTCCACTTTCCACTCCATGTGAAATCTGTTGGTCTTGTGTGTTATGTGAATTTCTCCGTTTTCACTTATCATTTCTTTTGATAAGTAATGAGTTCATGTTGATGAAATGTTGCATCCCTAATAATGGTTATGGAACTTCCCTGAAATGTCCTTGAAAAAATCCGAATAAGATAAACATTGATATAATGTTGATAAAAATTAATTCTATTGATGTTGCTTGATAGGTTTGATACATTGATAATGAGAATAGAAGTAAGTAATTGATTACCCCCACCTACTTTTGCAACTCACCCATTTTCACATGATAACATCATTGTTGATGTTGTAACCAAGCAATAACAATGCAATCAATAACTCTTATTGATTGACCCCTCAATGATACCCATTTTCATTATCATTCCATAGTCATACCAAGCGTGTCCTAAAAACACCTTGAGAATCGAGAGAGGTGGCGATCATATTGGACGCCCAACCAAATGCTGCTGCTAAACAAGTAGAAAATGAGAAATCGCCATCCCCCACGACCAGTATCCGATGGCAGCTGCTGTAATGCTTAATCCATCTAATTCCCTCTGCATTCACCACATTGTCTACTCGCTGTTTTCCAGTCCTGTTTTCATTTTGAAGTGTATTTTGATTGATAAAAACGGTTGAACTTTTCAGTTTGTTTTTGTTCACACTTGTATTGTATGAATTTACTAAAGTAATGGGACTTTCCTCTTCATTAGATTCACTGCTCCAATATTTCAAAACACTTTGCAGGATTCCCATTTTGTTGGATGAGTGAAAAATTAACTGAAAAGGAAAAGGGTTTGATATAAGAACCAAAATGAAATTATTAAAGCAGCTTCTCGACTCTCAAACTCAACACTTTGATTTCCCATAATATCCCCTTCAAACATCTCTCGAATATCGAAATTATATTACTGGATATAAGGGCAGTTAATTACACACATGGATATTTGACGGATACACTTCCTTTGTTTAACCGAGTTATAATAATAATTCAACGATGACAAAATCTTCTCATATACATATACTACATAAAAGAAAAACACAATTTAATTTCAACTCTTATTATGATTAACAAGATGAATTGAAAACAGATACTCCCTCCGTCCCAGAAGACTCTGCGCCTGCAAAAATATACAACTAAAACAGAGAGAGGTAAAGAAAACGAAAAGAGAATCTGGTAGCTCACAGTGAGTGTAGAAACAAACGATCAGGATTCGGGAACCAAAATCATATCCTCCTTTGATATTATTATTATACATCCTTCAATTTCCGAAAATTACTGGAGAAACAAGATTTTAGAGGATGGAGAAGAAAAGTAGAAAGACTTGGGAAATCGGGTCAATGGGTGGGACCCAAACAAAAGAAAAGTCATTTATTTCGATTTATATAATTAATTAATGTGCTACTGTTGATAGTCGATGGAAATTATCTTGCGACTCTCTACATTCTACCTGTTTCGGTATCATCTATTAACCGTGGATTAGATTTTCAGTACGTATTACTGGTTCATTTTAATTCGAAACAATTAGAATCAATTCATTTAACGTCACTTGATTTTGTGTTCAAGATTGATTTGGATAGTGATGTGTGTCGTGTCCAAACCAACACATTACCAAAAGAGCTATTCCAGAAAGCAATATCCCAAAAAATAGGAAATAAAAATATGTAGACAAGATTAAATAAATTCATAATAAAGAATCATCTTACAAGTACTAATATTGTATTAAATGATCTTACAGCTTTTAAAAATATGTATGTGTGTGTATATACACATGATGGTTACGACGACGGATATGCCATTGCCATTGCCATTGGAAGGTTTTTAAAAGCGTGATGCGTTCGTCCAGTCACACCCGCGGCTTTACCCCTTTCTTAGTTGCCAAGTTAATAATGACTATCGTGTGCCTCGTTTGGTTGTACCTTGTTTTGTCGTTTTTCCTTTTTTAATTGCCTCATTAGTATCCCGGAATCTATCACTCCTTCGCCTTTCTTTAATCTGCATTATTGCTCTTTTCCTTATCTCTTACTATTAGACTCTAATTTTTATTTTATTTTAGCTATTTTCACATATTTTCTTCCCAATTTACTTCATCCAAACATCTATAAAAAAATAAAAAATTAGATCTCCGGTGTACATCGTGTACTATATAGTGTATTTTAGAAATTTACAACTTATTGCACTGAAACATACAAATGTGTTTGTAAAATACAATTGCATATTTTAATGTAACAAGTTGCATATCTCAATGCAACAAATTTCTAAAATACACTATGCAATGCACACAAGACATAACCCTAAAAAAAATAATTAAGAATATTTTAATTATTCATTTCACATATCTTTATTATAAAATATTTATTTCTAATTAGAAATTAATAAAGGGTAAAATCATAAAATAAAAATGAAGTTATTTTTATTTAATTTAAATAGCTAAAAAATATTTAATAAAGAACTTTGGGAGTATAATTAGCTTCTTATCAAAGTGTGTTTAAAACAACTTTTAGCTTCTCTTTATAAAGTGTTGGACAAGTAATAAGCTGAAGAAAAGTTTGTGTTCACATTTTCTCCATTGTTGGTTAGATGTTTGGGATCCTATAAACAATATTCTAATTGTAATTGGAATAGTAGAATATTCTTGTAATAGGATCTAGAATGAGAATTTTAAAATACACTGCCACAGTAGAACATAAAAAATTAATGCAGAACCCCTTTATGAGGATTACTCATTATTTAATGTGAAACCGGATAACATTAAACATACGAAGTAAGAACACAAAATCAAGCCAATATTAGAAACATAAACCACAATCAAGAAGAAATGAAAACTATTACATATAAACACGGAACATTTTTCATGCTGTGAACAAGAAGTTAATAATGCTGGATCTTTTTTGATGCCAAATTTCTTCGGATTAAGTGAAACGTTTAAGTTCGGGTTTGGTTTGTTAGAATCGAAGGCCGAATTTGTAGGTTTTGCTAGGGTAGCAATTAAAATTCTTATCGCCCCCGAATCCATACTTGGTGTTGTACCCTGGATAGTCGAGAAGATTGAAATCAACAGCCTCCACGAGCCTAAGCCCGTGGGAAGAAGCCATGGACTCCACTTTCCATTCCATTTGAAATTCACTGGTCTTGTGTGTTATGTGAATTTCTCCGGTTTCACTTATCATTTTTTTTGCGTTCATCAGAAACTGGCTCACCAACTTCCTGTGACGCCTACAATCGACATTGATACAGTCATAATATAAAACAGGCTGATCATGAAATTGAGCAATTGAATAATGGTTATGGAACTTACCGAAGCTGAGAATCACGCGAAATGTCCTTGAAAAATCCAGCAAAGGGGAAATTGAATACTATGCGATCGAATTTGATCCCCCCAAGATAGGGATGGATGCACATTTTAGTTGCATCAATCTCATGCATCACCTTGCACCCCCTAATGCTTAATTCCCTTAAGTTGGACAATGCAGTCCGGTAGTTCTTCAATAAAAAGGCTGACAAAATAGCAACAAACATCTAAGCCAGATCCCATTAACACACACTCACACTGGTTTATCGTAAAAGTGATCCCACAAGAATAAGATCATTGTAAAAGTGGTCCTTTTTTTTACCAATAATAGTCCAACAGTGCACGAAAATATCTCGCGCACAGATTTTGCAATTAAAATACACAAAAAGACAATTTTCAAGCATAGATTCGGCTTTAGAGTAGTTTATCTTCAGAAATTCTGGAAATATTGAAGAAATTAATCATAATATATAAAATATGATAAGAGAGAGAGATGAAAAGTGTATATAGATAAATACCTTGAGAATTGAGAGAAGTTGCTATGATATTAGAAGCAGAGGAAAAAGCAAGGGCCAAAGAAGCAGAGAAGGAAAAATCTCCCTCACCCACTAACAATATCCTATGGCTGTTGCTGTAATGTTTGATCCACTTTTCATTAATAATTAGGCTCACTTTCTTCTCTTGTTTTGGATCTGGTTTCTTCCCCACTTTCACAACAGGGACATTTCTGGGAGCATCTTTCTGTACAAAGAGAGTTGATGAAGACGTTACCAGCTTCTTTTCCAGCCACTGCGGTGACCTTCCAGAATTACTGTTTGTAGTTTGGAGTGACAATAATTTTCTGATTTTCTCCTTACTCACCACATGATCAATACTACTACTACTACTCTTAATTAGTATGGCCTTCTTTTCTTCTGGATCCGCATATTCCATCCCTGTTTCCTTTTCCACAACTGTAGGGACATTTCTCTGAGAATATGAACCAGTTGATGAAGACGAAACATCAACAATACCACACTGCGGCGACCTTCCAGAATTAATGTTTGTAGTTTGGACTAACAATGATATTTTGATTTTCTCATTACTCACCACATGATCAATACTACTACTACTACTCTTAATTAGTCTCGCCGGATCTGCTGATTTCATCCCCATTTTCTCGTTACTCACCACATCAATACTACTACACTTACTTAGTCTCGCCGGATCTGCTGATTTCATCCCCATTTTCTCGTTACTCACCACATCAATACTACTACTACTACTACTACTACCCTTAATTAGTCTCGCCAGATCTGCCGATTTCATCCCCATTTTCTTTTCCAGAACTGCAGGGACATTTCTCTGTTTTTTTTCCTCCAGCCACTGCTGATAATACAAATCATTAACAATTCCACACTGCGATCTTCTCTCATCATCACTGTTTCTGGTTTGGGCTAACAATGGTTCCCTGCTGCTGCTGATGCTGTTTTGAATCGGAAGAACAGGATTTGCTGCTTTTCGTCGCCATACCAAACCAAATAGGAAACGAATACCCTGCAATATAGCGTTGACGATTGAACTGCACGCGCTTGATGTTTTGGGTGAATCGAGATATGGGTATATTGGCCTTCCAAATTCGTCTTCATCCTCATCTTGTGTTTTACACCCAAAATATCTGCTGCTGCTATGGAGAATTCCCATCGTTTTTTTTTTTAATCTTGACAACAATTCTTGGGAAAACTGTGGAGCCTGATGTAGAGAATTTAATGAGAAAATTACAATGAGATACAAAGTAGGAGGTGATATTACACTTTAATACAACCAAAACTCTACATTACAATTAGATACAAAATAACATCCAAAAAACCCAAAATGTCCCTACTCTCAAACGCACAAATAACTGGTTCTTTTTTATCAAATCTCATAAAATAATCTCTCATTCCCTCTATACCAAATGCCCTCTCTCTCCCTCTCTCTAAATTCATCAAACGGTAGTGATGATGGTAGTGGTGGAGGCGGCGATTTTGGGTGATGGTGGTGATGATGGAGACGACGTTTTTGAGTGATAATGGTGGTAGAGATGAGAAAATTACAATGAGATACAAAGTAGGAGGTGATATTACACTTTAATTTAATACAACCAAAACCCTACATTACAATTAGATACAAAATAGCATCCAAAAACCCAAAATGTCCCTACTCTCAAACACACAAATAATCGGTTCTTTTTTATATCAAATATCATAAAATAATCTCTCATTCTCTCTCTATCAAATGCCCTCTCTCTCTCTAAGCTTCTCTCTCTCTCTCTCTCTAAATTCATCAGACGGTAGTGATGATGGTAGTGGTGGAGGCGGGGATTTTGGGTGATGGTGGTGATGGTGGAGGCTGCATTTTTGGGTGATAATGGTGGTAGAGGCGTAGGCGGCGGATCTGTACAGATCTGTCGTCGGGGTGCGCGGAGGCGGCATTTTGGGGGTGATGGTGGTGGTGGAGGCAGTGATGGAGGCGGCGTTTTTGGGTGATATTGGTGGTGGAGGCATAGGCGGCGGATCTGTACAGATCCTCTGTCGAGGGTGCGCGGAGGCAGCGTTTTGGGGGTGATGGTGGTGGTGGAGGCAGCGGGTGATGATGGTGGTGGTGGAGGAGGCGGCATTTTTGGGTGATAGTGGTGGTGGAGGCGGCGGTTTTGATGGTGGTGGTTTTTGCAGGGCTGAAAAACCGGCGAAGGAAGGAAAAAATTGAATGATATCATCCGTTTCACTTCATGTTTCATATTGTGGATGTATGACAAGTGGAAATTAAAATATTATCCATTGACCCACCATAATCCTGGATCCATGTGTTAAAGATCCAGGAAGTGAGATATATTTGGAACATGATAAAATGACATAGAGGAATGGAACTGGGAAAAAATGAGGAGAAGAAATCAGATGAACCGAAGGCGGTGTAGCCTCGGCTGCAATTTTTTTTTACTTATTTTCATGATTTTTTTCCTTTGTTCTTTGACATTGTTTTCGCCGAATTTATGTTGCGTGTGTGATTTTATTTAATGGTGGATGGGAATTTGATTAGTTTGTGAAAACTGTATGGGTATGTTCGTTTTGGGCTTATAGTAGACGTGGAAAATCCTGGACTTCAAAATCCTTGGATTTCAAAATCCTATTCAAAAAGTTGGGTATATGTTTATTGGAGATTTTATAGGATGTGATTGTGTAGGATGGAGAAAAAGTTGATTGATTTGTATTATTATATTATTATTGTAATGATTGAATGAATGTGATGGTTTGAAAATTGTGTAAAAGTGAGGGGAGTGTAGGGTGTAAGGTGCAGTAATAGTATTAGAGGTGGGTGTTGTAGGATTTCAAAATACTTTGTTTGAGTATTGAAGAAAGGGGTATTTGGGATTGTATAGTCAAAGTCCGTCTGTGGTAGTCGCAAAACGAACATACCCTATGTTACTCTAGGAGCGGATCAAGTGTTGTACAGCACAATGTTGTCCACTCCCAAACGGCGCCGTTTTACCTCTTTTTTGATCTTTTTATTATTTTTTTTATTTCAAATATTTATGAAACTAACCACTACCCCCATTTTCTCCAGTTCAATTTCTCTGTGCTACTTTTCGTGTTTCAAAATTATTTCATCTCCTGAATTTTTAACACATGAACCCAGGATTATGGTAGTCCATTGAATATTTTTATCTATTTCACATGTCATTAATCTAGACTATGGAATACATAGTGGAACATCATTTTTGGAACAGATGATATCGTGGCCACTTTCTCATACATGATACAACCCGTTAAATTGCCCCTTTTCTATTTTAAATATTTTTATAAAGGCTAGGTCTTATATGCACCCGAGTGCACCATGCACTCAAAGTGCATTTTAGAAGCGTGCAATTTGTTATGTTGAAAAGTGCGATTTATTTACACAGAAAAGTGCAACTGTTAATATGGAACATAGTTGCATGCTTCTGTTTGGAATAGTTGCACGGTTATGTTTTGTATAATTGCACGCTTCTAAAATGCACTATGAGTGCACGGTGCACCCGGTGCACATGAGACTCACTCTTTTATAAAATCCTCCACACTGTATTTAATAATTCCCATTATATTTTTGTGAAAAAAATGAAAATTACATATAATTATAAAAGAACAAAACAGTTTCCCTAATTTATTTATGTAATTCTCTCAATTGTATAATTGTTCCTTCACTTTTATTTTCTATATCTAGTGAATTTCTATTAAAATTGATATACTAAGCTATTTTCTTATTTAAATAAAAATTGTCCCAATATTTTTTAGAAACATAATATATTAAATGAAATAATTAATAATAAATTTCACATTTTAAAATGTCAAATATTATACAAATTATTTTGCAAAATTTATCAAACAAAATTCATAAACGAATAATATTAAATTAAAAAAATAGAGTGTGTCTCGTGTGCATCAGGTGATCGTGCATTCCATAGTGTATTTTAAAATCATACAACTTGTTTTACACTGAAATGTGCAACTTATTTTTCATATTAATAATTTATACAGATCAGTATAAATAAGTTATATGTTTCTATTTAATAAGTTGCATAATTTTAAAATACATTATAGAGTGCACGATTCATCTGATGTATACAATATTTAGCCTAAAAAGTATATGTGATATTAAAATTAATAGTCATACATAAAATGATAAAACCATAATTAGGGGAGAGGGGAGTGACGGCTATTTAGAAGTTAGAAGAGACTAGAAAAATATAAAAAATGTATAAGAAAAATAAAAAGAAAATGAGAACAAAATATTGGAGAAATGAAAGGTAGGCAATCGACGTCGTTTGGGAGCGGACAACATTGTGATGTATAACACCTGATCTACTCCCATGTACTCTACTTACGTGTATGTTGGAGAAATGAAAGGTAGGCAATCGACGTCGTTTGGGAGCGGACAACATTGTGATGTATAACACCTGATCTACTCCCATGTACTCTACTTACGTGTATGTTGGAGAAATGAAAGGTAGGCAATCGACGTCGTTTGTGCAAATTTAGCTTTTGTTCCTCATTCTGTAATTAGTAAATTATTTTGCGTTTATGCAAATACTTTTTGCACTGAGATTAAATTTATTTTGTGCTCGACTGCTCGTGCAAAATTAAATATGACGAATAAATAATGTATGTAATATATTTTACAAATTAAAAAATGACTGCAATTTGAAATCTAGGAAAATGTATTTGAAAATGAATTAAAATTTAAAATTGTGCAAAAATGAACAGTGCATGAAATTTATGGGTGTCAATCATGAACAGTGCATAAAAGAATTTATTTTAAAAAAATGGCTTATGGAATAATAAGGGTATTGAATTCATTTTGCATCCCATTTTGTACCTAATTGAAATAAAGGATTTGGGTTGTATTAAAATGTAATAAAATCCCTTACTTTGTACCTATTTGAAAGTCTCTCGAATTTAATTAACATTACTTTGTGCGAGCTTTTTACTGTTGAAAACTTGAAATGACTCGCTAAATTAAATTATTTACTCTACTTTTTAATGCTTTCCGAAAAATATTGGAGTGGAATGGGATGGCTTTTCAGTTTTCACTGTTAAATGACCCTGCCCATGTGCTCCTTACCGAGGAAATCTTTTCTTGTTCATTTTCTCAAACACCTTTGGTTTGTTTGACATTTAGTTTCGAGCTTTCATCTTTATTTTACATTCATTAAATTTTAATTTATCAGTTTTTATGTTTCATTATTAATATTGTGATGGTCTTCAATAAAACTTGCTCATAAAATGATAATTACAGAAAATTGACAAAAAATCCATTTGGAATGATCAAACTATTTTTTGCCCCATGTTTGTAAAATTATTTTTTGTCATTTTATGACACATTTACTCTTACAAAAAATAAGTGTGCATAAATAGTGCATTGATCGCGCAACCTAATGAAAGCTGATGAAAATTAATTTATTAAGGGTAAATATTTCATAAAACATGTCTTTTACAAACATTGAAAGAAAAAAAAAATTAATTATCTCATCAAAATGTATAACTAGTTTAAAATAAATAGTTTACTTATTATTCTTCAGCTAAGCAGTGCAAATCATGATAAAATTAATTTAACCGTAAGATATACATCTCTCTTAATTTTGTAATTGGTACTCCATACCATATTATGGATGAGTGACATTTAGACGTCCCTTAATATCTCAGTAGAAGATTAGATAAGACATAGTTAGATAAATTTAGTGGGAAGTTAGATGTAGACCATAATCATACATACATTCATACATGTGTTTAAAATAACGAACTCTTATTTCAGGAAATTAAAAACGAAGATTATAATTAATTGATTACGAATGAAGAATTTCGAACCCGTCGGCTGGCGCTGAGTTGAACCACTGAACAGAAGAGAGAGAGAAAATTAGTGAGATGGGTATTTAAGTACTTTTGCAGAACACTTCTTGCTTGTTTGCAATCTTACTTAAAAGGGTAGAAACACTTTTATTTTAAAAAAAAATTGAACCACATCTACTTTTGAAAAAAGTGCTTCTACGATTTTGTCTTGAGATTGCAAATACCCCTTTCAATGCTTTCATGGCAAAGACTTGATAAATAGTAAAAGATGACTCATTTTATTTGCTTTTTCTTGGTGGCGCTGTCTCCCCTCTTTGATATTATTTCTATTACTCCCAAATTCAATTTAACATTTAAAGTGAGGATTATTTATTAATATTATAATTAAATAAAGATGAATTTTTATGGAGTTGAATAATAAAATAATACTATGTGACTTAAATAAAACGTGATAAAATTGATTTTTATGTGAAGAGTAATGACATGAGATTTAATATTAGATATTTGGAAGATATAATTTAAATTGTGTGTATTTTGTTAATACATGGATATTTTGACGGATGATCTACCTTTGATTAACTGATACAACACCTAACTCAACAATTAATGGCAATTTATTTTTCTCATATAATATAATAATATAAAAGAGAAATACTACAATTTAGTTTCAACTCTGATTATGATAAAAACAGATAAACTGAAAAACAAATAAATTATTAGTTGGACTAGTGCAAATATGTAGAATTGAAAGAGAGAAATTTAAAGAAGAAGAGCTCACAGTGAGCGTAGAAACAAACGATACGATCAGGATTTGCGGGAAGCAGAATTTCATCCGCTGATCTTATACATCCGAAAATGAAACGATTTATCTGATCATTTCGAGGAACCTCAATAAACAAGATTTTAGAGGATGAACAAGTATAGTACAAAGACTTGGGAAAGTAGGTCAATGGATCCCAAACAACAGAAGGTCTTCGACTAATCAACTACCAAGTCATATAATATTCTGTAATTCAGCAACTTGACGCTATTCTATTCTATTAGTATTCAAATAAAAATGCATTCAGATGTACATTTTTACGTGGAGTATCAACAATGATGATAATAGAAATAATGATAAATTTTATATGCATTCAGATGTACCGTGCATTCATAGTGCATTGTAGAATCGTATAATTTTTTATATTAAAAAGTAAAACTTATTTATATTGAATTGTGCAACTATTAATATGAAAAAATAATTACACGATTAAGTGTAAATAAGTTATATTTTTCAATATAATAAGTTACAATATTTTAAAATGCATCATGAGTGCATGGTGCACCTAGATGTTCATAAAATCAACCCTAGAAATAATAATGGAAAAGGTGGGGTAATAATTATGGAGTTTTTAACTTTACATTACGTTGCGCTCAAAAAAAAAAAAAAAAAAAAAAATACATTACGAAAACAATTTTTTTTTTTGATTGAGAAAACAATAGTTTTTTTTGTCTGCAATAAGATGATGAAATTGTTTATCAAATCTACTCTTATATGGGGATTGTACAAATATACATGTTTGGCATTGTTCCAATGTACATACGTTTCTCTGAAATAAGGTTTAAATTACTAATTGAACCCGTGCGATGCACGGTTGTGGTTGCATAATTAATTTTTATTAAATCTCTATAAATTAAAGTATTTTTTTATTCTAAAAAGATGATATTTTTTTTACATAAAAAATATTCTAAAGAGACTATATCTCTCGGAAAATTTAAATTAATATAATAGAAAATATTTATTGTGGTTGAAAAATTCAAATTAAAGATTAGGTTTCTAGATAATATCAATGAGTTGGATGAGAAAAATGAAGCAAATAAAACAAAACTCAAATACAATTATCAAAGTTGCGAGAGGTTTGCAGTTGTCTGCAGGACTTTTTGCTCTATCAAAATATACGTATAATGACTTCACGTTTTACACCTCTCTTTCAATTATTATGAGCAGTCTACTCCAAAAACAAATGAATAAATAATATTTTGGCTACTTGTATATAAATTTTATTATTTCTCAATTTAGCATTAGAGTTTGTGAAATTATACTACATATTTTTTAAAAATATTTTTCCAAAATAAAAAACTCATTTCAAAGATTCGTTTTCCAATTTAAATATTCCAAAGATTTTTCTCAATCCATTATGTTAAAATATACTAAGATTTTTTTCAATATATATTTTAATATTTTTTCAAAGATTTGTTTCTATATTTTAATATTTTTTCCAAAGATTCGTTTCTAAGTTTGGTAATAATTTTTGGTGGGAAAATCCAATGATTTTCAAATTTGGAACGATTTTTGCTTTTATATATATAATAATATAGATTGCACACTATTTATAATCATTATCAATTTGATCATCTCATCGATGTAGGATTGTGGTATCAAATATTATTATTATGGGCCTCGTCTTATAATCTCTTTGATTATGAAGATAACATATATTTACTCAATTATAATAGAAAAGTAGATTTCTTTTTAGAAAAGTTCTTTTCTGGGATTGAGGAAAAATAAAGGCTAAATTGCAGAAAAAATCACCATTTTTTAAAATTGCAATTTAATCTCAACTTTTAAATTTTGGTAAATAAAATTCACTTTGACAATCTTTTACAAATCGAGCTCACAGACAAAATATATGCCGAAAACTTGATAACATAAAATTCTTTCCCACTTTGCTAATTATTCTTTTAGTTTTGCTAATTTTTGGTGCATATGTTGAAAGCTTTTTTATCTATCTGAGTTATATAGACTAAATCCGCAAGTTATTCGGCATATATTCTAGGGATTAAATTTTTTTCTAATTCAGTAACTTATCACCATTTTGAAATTGATCCCAATAGTTTTTACTTTTTTATTCTGATCCTATTAGTTTGCAAATATTTTGAAATTAGTCCAATAAGTTTGCAAATATTTTGAAATCGATCATTTTACAGGCAACTGCAGGTAAAGTAACTGGTCATGCCTACATGGAATTTTCAGTTCATTTTCCTTTTTCTTTTTTATGTATTATTATGTGGCTTTTCTTTTATTTTTCTATTTTTATTTATCTATCAAAACTAGCATATGTATTATATTTTTTTCGGACAAAGTTAGTTTTTAGTAGTTAGTATACACTAAGCATTCAAATACTCCATAAAATCATCAATCCACCTTATAACTCCTATAACTCTAAATTTGTTCCCAAAGGGAATCCTATAACTCTAAATTGCTTAAAAAGGAATCGAACCTCTTCTTCCACTCAAATGAGGAGCCGTTGGGTGCCATTTAAGTCCTCCTGTTTAAAAAAAAAAAAAAACTAGCACATGTATTAATATGAAATTTTATTTTTTCAGTTTTTTTTTTTTTTGAAAGCCTTTTTTCAGTTAAAAAGGGGAACTGGTCTAATAATACGACATTAACTAAATTTTAAAAAATTAATAAGTATTTTTCATTAATAAAAAAATAAAAAAAAACAAAAAATTACTATTCATCAAGCCAAAAATTAATCCAGAAGAAGAGCATTATCGCCAACCACCATTCTCACCCAACACCGTCGCCGGAAAGCGTGGCCAAACCCCGAATTTAATTCAAGTTCTTCTTTGCACAGCCCTATGTTCGAGTCATTTTTTAGATCAAAGTTCATCATTTCCCACTTCTAATTTGATATCACTGTTCATCTTCCATTCGTTGGTGCCGCTGTACCGCCACTGCAATCATCCAAATTCCAAATCAAAACCAAGCTAAAAATTAAAAAAATATTAAATCGACGCACCCTATTTCCATCCCAACCCTCTTTCCCATCTTATATATCTCACATCTTCAATTCCATATCCCAAAATTTTTAGATTAAAAGGTTGGGGATTTCAAAATTTGAGATCGATGCACAACAAAATCTGAGTTCTTTAATTTCAAGGTGATAGGTTAACCTACTTACATTGGTGGTGGTGGTGGTGTGGCGGCAAGGGCGGTGGGACGGTGGTGGCTTTGCGTCGATGTACGGATTTGAAGCAGAATTTATAGCAGACGACGACTTATATTACTACTTTCTTTAATTTAATTAATTCACCTTTTCATTATTAAAACTTTTTTATTTTAAGAAATTAGTTATCCACGTGGCCGTTAACTTGTTGGTAACTTGCTATAGCAGATAAAATGATTAATTTCATAATCTTTTGTAAATTTATAGGACCAAAATCAAAACTATCGAGACTAATTTTAAAATCGTGATAAGTTATTATACTACAAAAAATTTAATCTCTATATTCTATATGTGAGCTCAATTCGTAAAATATTATCAAAGTGGAGTTTTATTTACCAAATTTCAAAAGATGATATTAAATTGCAATTTTTTAAGGGGTGGTTATATTTTCAGCAATGAATCCAAAGTTAAACTAACATAACTACCCTAATAAACATAAGTAAGCATGAGAACACAGCATAGATTGCTAAGGATAGCATTCAGCATGGACACTATTAAAACAAAATTGTGCCAAAAAAAGACACTGATAGATAGCATTGAAATTTTATAAACTACAAACAAAAAGGGGTTCAAAAAAGTAACCATTTTTTTTCGTTCTTGATTTTAAAAAAATTTGGTTTGTTAGAATCAAAGGTTATGAATTTGTAGGTTTTGCTAGGGTAGCAATTAAAGTTATTTTCACCCCCAATCCATACTTAGTGTTGTACCTAATACTGAGATGATTGAAATGAACAGATTTCTACAAGCCCTCGAGTTTGTGAGAATATCGACTCCAAATTTTAAACTCATAGGTGGAAGCCGCTTTTGTCTTTGGGATATGTTTGTTTCCTTTAGGTGTCTTGAAAAGTCATGACTTTGAAATCTTATGGATTTGAAAGTTTTGGTGAATAGTAAAAAAATATGTTTATTTTGAGATTTTGATAGGGTGAGATTTTATTTTATGTCAAATTAATATTTAATAATAATTTATGTGGTATTATTATATTGTGTTGAGAGTGGGAAAAGTAATGATGTGATTGTATTGAATTTTGTGAAAAATAAGGGTGTAAATATAATTTATAGGAGATGATTTTGATGTCTAATTTTAAAGGGTGGCGCTAAATGTCCATAATATGGACATCCAGAAAATGATATTTTTGTAATATTAATGTTTTTTGTTCATTTAAATTGTCAAAAACCTTTTTTGGTTTGTTTAAAAAAAAATATGAAGATGCATTTAAAACACAATTTGAATTTGAATTTTCTACTTGTTTCTCTTTCCAACTTATATTTTCAAGATATGACACAAGTTTCAATACTTATTATTTATTCCCACCTTTTTTCATATTTAATTTTTTTTTCAGATTGATTCATTGGACATTTCTTGTGTATATATAAATGTTAAACATGTTATTAATTTTTTTAATGACGAATCAAATCATTATTTCTTAAACATGTTAATTAATTGCACTTTCCATTTCACAAGTTTGAAATATTTTAAAAATATTTTTTTTACGTAATTGTAGTCGTAATTTTATTTTTATTTTTTTGCCAAATAGTAAATAAAATATAAAAATGGCTGATACAATTAGTTTGCTTAATTTATCCTTTTACTTTGAAAGTTTTTTGAAATCATTTTATTTTCAAAGATTGGAAAATTGTATATTTGTTAAGAATATAAAAAAGATTTTGAATCTTTAATATTATTATAATGATTTTTAATTTGGTGTATTGAGATCTTTTCGGCATATCTAATACCCCATTGATAAAATTCATTTTCTTGATAAAAAAAAATATAATGATTTTAATTTATTTTTTTGTTAATAAGATAAGATTTTTGAATTTTGTTTGATATTTTCTTCATTTTCAATTAATATAGATATTTATTTGGATTAATAATTTTTTTTATTTAATATAGATTTTACTATTTGGTTTAATAATATATTTTAAAATTTTATTAGAAATTGGTACAATATATGTTTGTGGCAAACGATTTAGAGTTCAATGGTCCCTTGTGAACTCGGCTCACAAGATAGTGACACTATAATTTATTTTATGCTTATCTAATTATAAATATCAATATAATTTATATAAATATTGTGATTTGGAGAATTTCAATTTAGAGATGATATGGTACTACTTTGCATTTTAACAAGTACTACTTTCAAAAAGTACTATTTTTTCTATTTAAACAAGTACTAACTTTCATTTAACAAGTAATCTTGATCATTTAAATAAGTAATACCTTTCATTTAAATAAATAATATATTTCATTTAAACAAGTACAACTTTTCTATTTAAACAGTACTACTACTTTTCATTTAAGCAAGTAATACTTTCTCGATAGGCCCCTGAAAAAACTCATGAAATCTTGCGAATAATCATGAAATGCATATAAAAATTAGTGTTGGGATATTTTAGTTTTGATGAATTATGCGAAAACATTATCAACTTGTGTTATTTAAATTTACTTAAAAGGGTAGAAATACTTTTTGATTTTAAAAAAAATCGATTGAACCACATCTTTTTTGAAAAAAGATCGATTTAGATGAGTTCGATATTGTCTTGAGATTCGCAAATACCCCTTTCAATGCTTTCATGGCAAAGACTTGATAAATAGTAAAAGACGACTCATTTTATTTGCTTTTTCTTGGATGAAGCGGATGGTCAAGATCCCCTGTTTAACCTCGATATTATTTATGATTACTCCCAAATTCAATTTAACATTTAAAGTGAGAATTATTTATTAATATTATAATTAAATAAAGATGAATTTTTTGGAGTTGAATAATAAAATAATACTATGTGACTTAAATAAAAATCTACGGATAAAATTGATTTTTATGTGAAGAGTAAAATGATGATGAGATTTAATATTAGATATTTGAAAGATATAATTTAAATTGTGTGTATTTTGTTAATGATTCATGGATATTTTGACGGATGATCTGGACCTTTGATTAAACCCGATACAACACCTAACCTCCAACAATTTGAATGGCAATTTACACTATTTCTTCCTTCATATAATATAATAAAATAAAAGAGAAATACTACAATTTAAGTTTCAACTCTGATTATGATAAAAAATAGATAAACTGAAAAACAAATAAATCCCATTATTTAAGCTTAGGACTTTTCTAAACAAATATTGAGAAATTTGAAAGGAAAATCTCATTTAAAGAACAAAAACCAAACCCCCAGGTGAGTGTAAACGAAACAATCCCGTGAGGATGATAAGTCCCTGGAGTGTGAACTCGTTAAACATTTCAATCCGTGGAGGTGATAAGTCCGAAATGAAACGATTTATCTGATCATTTTTCTTCAGGAACCTCAATAAACTATAGATTTTAGAAGGATTTCCTAGCGAGGATATGGATGTACAAAGATTCTTGGTTGAAATGTTCTTATATTGTCATATGGATTAGAAATAACAGAATAACACGACTAATGAGCTCCCAAGTTTAAAAAAAAATGTAATCATTCTGTATTCATCAACTTAATGTTTTTCTATTCTATTAAAATTTTTTCAAATAAAAATGGTGATTCAGATTTTTGCATTTTCCATGTGTTGTGTTTTGCTTATCAACAATGATGATAATAAGAAATAATGAATAAAGAACACAACAAAGTATATGTGTTCGGACTCAAGCTCCTACATCCACTCTCCCCGCTCCTAGGAAATTCCTTCAAAACTTATCATCCTCTCGGTTCGCCTCTATTTTTATATTCAAATAAGTTAAACCCTATTTATATTGAATTATCACCAACTATTAATTATCAAAAAATAATTAGACGTTAATTAGTTCAAATCCAACCGGACTTATATTTTTCAATAACAACTAAGTTACCACTTTTTATTTTAATAATGGGGTTTGGGTTTGGTGTTGTCTCCAACTATGGTGAGATTTTCATAAAATTTGTTTAGCCTCAAAATAATAATGGAAAATCCTCTAAGTGGGTAATAATCATGGAGTTTTTACACTCTTTGAATATATATTGCGCTCAAAAAAAAAAATTTACATTACGAAAACAAGTTTTTTTTTGATTGAAAAGCATCTTTTTTATTCTCCACGATCCACACTTGATAATGAATGAAGAAATAGTTTTTTTTGAATGTTTATCAAATTCTTTACTCTTATATGGGGATTGTACAAATATACATGTTTGGCATTGTTCCAATGTACATACGTTTCTCTGAAATAAAGTTTAAACTAGTAATTGAACCGTCACGATACACGATTGTGATTGCATAATTAATTTGTATTAAATCTCTATAAATTAAAAATTTTTTATTCTAAAAAGATGATATTTTTTTACATAAAAAATATTCTAAAGAGACTATATCTCTTTAAAATTTAAATTAATATAATAGAAAATATTTATTGTGGTTGAAAAATTCAAATTAAAGATTAGGTTTCTAGATAATATCAATGAGTTGGATGAGAAAAATGAAGCAAATAAAACAAAACTCAAATTTAATTAATTTCGTTGTTCCCCTCAACTTGTTCTTTTTTTTGTTCCCCTCAACTTGTTATCTCAGAAATTAGCTTGAATAACACAAAATGATAATGTTTTTGACTTAATTCATCAAAACTAAAATATCCCAACACTTTCTATTTAAACAAGTAATATTTTTCTATTTAAACAAGTCATACTTTTCATTTAACAAGTAATACATTTTATTTAAATAAGTAAAACATTTCATTTAAATAAATAATACCTTTCATTTAAAACAAAGACGCCTTTTTCTATTTAAATAAGTACTACTTTTCATTTAAGAAGTAATACTTTCTATTTAAACAAGTATACTATACCTTTCAATGCAAGAAATTTTCATTTAAAAAGTAATATCTTTGTTTTAAATAAATAATACCTTTCATTTAAACAAGTGTTACTTTTCATTTAAGCAAGTAATATTTTCTATTTAAACAAGTACTACTATACCTTTCAATGCAAGAAATACTTTCATTTAAACAAGTAATATCTTTCTTTTAAATAAATAATACCTTTCATTTAAACAAGTGCTACTTTTCATTTAAGCAAGTAATACTTTTCTATTTAAACAAGTAATACCATCTATTATTTAAACAAATACTCCTTTTCATTTAAACAAGTACTACTATACACTTAAACAAGTACTACTTTCTATTTAAACAAGTAATACTTTTTATTTAAACAAGTAATACTTTTTATTTAAACAAGTAATACTTTTAATTTAAATAAGTAATACTTTTCATTTAACCAAGTACTACTTTCCTATTTAAACAAGTACTACTTTTCCATGTAAACAAGTAATATTTTTCTATTTAAACAAGTAATACTTTCCATTCAAACAAGCACTACTATTCATTTAAACAAGTACTATTTTTCTATTTAAACAAGTACTACTTTTCATTTAAGCAAGTAATACTTTCTATTTAAAAAAAATACTATTTTTCCTTTAAACAAGTACTACTTTTCATTTTAACAAGTAATATCTTTCATTTAAACAAATAATACATTTCATTTAAACAAGTACTACCTTTCATTTAAATAAATAATACCTTTCATTTAAAATTGCGACTTTTTCTATTTAAACAAGTACTACTATTCATTTAAGAATAATTTTCTATTATACAAGTAAAACTTTTCATTTAAACAAGTACTACTTTTCATTTAAACAAGTAATACCTTTCATTTAAACAAATAATACCTTTCATTTAAACAAGTACAACTTTTCATTTAAACAAGTACAAATTTTCTATTTAAACAAGTACAAATTTTCTATTTAAACAATTAATACTTCTCTATTTAAACAAGTAATACTTTTCATTTAAACAAGTACTACTATTCATTTAAACAAGTACTACTTTTCTATTTAAACAAGTACTACTTTTCTATTTAAATAAGTACTACTTTTAATTTTAACAAGCAATAACTTTCATTTAAAACAAATAATACATTTAATTTAAACAAGTACTACTTTTCTATTTAAACAAGTACTACTTTTCTATTTAAACAAGTAATATTTTTCTATTATTTAAACAAGTACTATTTTTCATTTAAACAAGTACGAATTTTCTATTTAAACAAGTATTACTTTTCTATTTAAACAAGTAATACTTTTCATTTAACAAACAATACTTTTCATTTAAATAAGTACTATTCTTCTATTTAAACAAGTATTACTTTTAGTCAATATATATATTTAAATATATTATAAATTAAATTTTATACTGTAAACTCCTTGAAGTAGACCTGACTACGGTCAGGTGGAACTCTTCTCCAAGTGACTATACATTAAATATACGGTAAGATGCATTAATAACAATTGAAAATTCTAGTATAATCCTGAAACATTAAAAAAAACATAATTAATATTAAATATTAAAAAAAAAATCATCGCTAAAACTTTCGCTAAACAAACCGTCTCTAAATCCATCGCTAAAGGGGTTAGTCCAAAACGTCGCTAAAATCGTCGCAAAACCGTCATTATTCTCAAAGGTTTGCATAGTCCGTCGCTATTTGCGACGGTTCTCTTTACCGTCACTAAAATTGTTGACTTTGACCATTTGACCGTTACCGTCATAAAAATCGTCGCTATTTGCAACGGTTCTTGTAACCGTAGCTAAATTCCGTCGGTAAAATGCGTGTTTTTTGTAGTGATTATTAGTTAAGTAAAATTTGGAAATAATATATATATATACACACGAGAGTACTTATAATATTTTTAATAAATTTTTATAAGTATATACATTACAAAATTTTTAAGCTTTGTGCAAAATATTTATAAAATATATTGTCTATATTCACGCTAGATATATTATACATACGAAGAATTTCAATTTTATTGAATATTTTATTTTTTAAAAGTAATAATTAGAAAATGAATTATGATCAACTCGATTAATGTGTCAAGAAAAGTGGTAATTATGATGAAGGGAAATTGGGAGGCGCCAATATGTATCAGTTTGGAGCCAAAATAGATTAAGGGTACTATAGTAATTATATATATTTTTTACTTTCATTTAATGCACTAATTAATTTCTGGATGTCCAGATTATGTACACTAATCTTACCGAATTTTAAATCTCAAACTATAATGGGACGTGATTTTCAAAGTTTTAAGTCCATCCGGGTGAGTCCCGAAACAAACATACCCTTGAGAATTGAGAGAAGTTGCTAGGATATTAGAAGCAGAGGAAAAAGCAAGGGCCAAAGAAGCAGAGAAGGAAAAATCTCCCTCACCCACTAACAATATCCTATGGCGGTTGCTGTAATGTTTGATCCACTTTTCATTAATAATTAGGCTCACTTTCTTCTCTTGTTTTGGATCTGGTTTCTTCCCCACTTTCACAACAGGGACATTTCTGGAGACTAAATTAAAATATTTAATTGTGCTAGCTTTTAACTGTTGAAATGACTAAATTAAAATATTTACTCTACTTTTTTTATTTTCTCCCGAAAAATAATGGTTGATTTTCAGTTTTCACTGTTAAATCAAATGACTCTGCCCAGGAAATCTTTTCTTGTTCATTTTCTCAAACACCTTTGGTTTGTTTAGCATTTAGTTACGAGCCTTTCATCTTAATTTTACATTCATTAAATTTAAATTTATCAGTATATGTGCTTCATTATTAATATTGAGTAGGTTCCCGTAAAATTTATTAATACAATAATTACAGAAAATTGGCAATAATATTTATTTGGAATGATCAAACTATTTTTTGCCCCATGTTTGTAAAAAATATATTTTTATCTTTTTATAACACATTTACTCGCTCGCAAAAACGCATTGAAAAGTCAAACATGCATAAGATTGGTGGACGGATAGAGTAACAAGAATGATGATAATAGAAATAATAATGGAAAAGGTGGGATAATAATTATGGAATTTTTAACTTTACATTACGAAAACAATTGTTTATTTTTCCCGCAATAAGATGATGCAATCGTTTATCAATTCTACTCTAGTATGGGAATTGTACAAATATACATGTTTGGTATTATTCCAATGTACATTCGTGCTATCTCGGAAATGAGGTTTAAATTGCAAACTATTTATTAGAATCAACTTGATCATCTCATCAGTGTAGAGTTGTGGACTTGCGGTATCAAATTATTATTATTATAGACCTCTTCTTATAATCTCTTAGTTAGTTTTCCATAAATCAGGTCTATGCTATAAATTTAATTATTTGACCAATATTATTTGACCAATTTCACTTATTTTCAATTCATTTTTATAAATTATAAAATTTGACCCATATTATACCCTAAGTAGGGTCAAATGTCATGAATTAAAAATCAAGTTCGTAGTATGAACCAAATCTATACAATTTTTTGTCTAATCTCTTTGATTATGAAGACAACATATATATTTACTCAATTGCAAAAGAAAAGTACACTTTTTTTTCCATAAAAAGTTCTATTTTGAGATTGAGGCAAGATAAATTAACATAACCACAACAATAAACATAAATAAGCATGAGAACACATCATAGATTGCTAACATTAGCATTCAGCATTGACACTATTAACATAAGGCAAGTTCAAAACAGGCACACCTGGGATAGATAGCATTCAACTTATAAACTACACACAAAAGACAGGTTCAAAATGTAGGCGACCCAAGTTATTAACATTTTACAAATTTGTTCGGATTAAGTGAAACATTTCAGTTGGGTTTGGTTTGTTAGAATCGAAGGCCGAATTTGTAGGTTTTGCTAGGGTAGCAATTAAAATTCTTATCGCCCCCGAATCCACACTTGGTGTTGTACCCTGGATAGTCGAGATGATTGAAATCAACAGCCTCCACGAGCCTAAGCCCGTGGGAAGAAGCCATGGACTCCACTTTCCATTCCATTTGAAATTCACTGGTCTTGTGTGTTATGTGAATTTCTCCGGTTTCACTTATCATTTTTTTTGCGTTCATCAGAAACTGGCTCACCAACTTCCTATGACGCCTACAATCAACATTGATACAGTTATAATATAAAACAGGCTGATCATGAAATTGAGCAATTGAATAATGGTTATGGAACTTACCGAAGCTGAGAATCACGCGAAATATCCTTGAACAATCCAGCAAACGGAAAGTTGAATACTACGCGATCGAATTTGATACCCCCAAGACAGGGATGGGTGCACATTTTAGTTGCATCAATCTTATGCATCACCTTGCACTTCCTAATGTTTAATTCTACTAAGTTGGACAATGCAGTCCGGTAGTTCTTCAATAGAAAGGCTGACAAAATAGCAACAAACATCTAAGCCATATCTCATTAACACACAAAAATATCTCATTAACACACACTCGCACAGGATTTATTGCAAAAGTGATCCCACACGAATAAAGTCATTGCAAAAATGGTCCTTTTTTTTTTACCAACAATAGTCCAGCAGTTTTGCAATAAATCCGGCCAACGCATGAACTCATACCTTTAGAATCGCGAGACGTGGCGATCATGTTGGGCGCCCAACCAAAGGCGGCTGCTAAGCAAGTCGAAAATGAGAAATCACCGTCCCCCACGACCAGTATCTGATGGCAGCTGATGTAATGCTTGATACATCTTACCTCTGCACTCACCACATTGCATTTAATAGTGGCCGCCCCGTCTCCTCTCTGTTTTCCAGTTCTGTCACCTCGTTCAACATTTTGAGGTGTATTTTGGTTGATAAAAAGGTCTGAACTTTTCTCTTTGTTGTTCGCATTTGTATGTTTCAAGTCGGGGGACAGAATGGACTTGTTTCCGTCCTGCCATTTATGATGAGAGGACGCAAAACCATTGTGATCATGGCAGTATGTTAGTTTCTCACCATCGTTGTATGAATTTAGAGTGGAAATCGCATTTTCATCCTTATCAGTTTCATAGCTCCAATATTGAAGAATACTTTGCAGGATTCCCATTTTGTTGGATGAGTGAAAAATTAACTGAAAAGTAAGAGGGTTTGACATAAGAACCAAAATGAAATTAATAAATCTTCTCCACTGTGAAACGCAACACTTTGATTTCCCATAATATACCTCCCTTCAAAATTACACTGCATTTTTCAATTATCCAACTGATATAATATTACTGTAGATAATACATGGATATTTTGACGGATGATCTTCCTTGATTAACTGATACAACACTCAACAATTAATGGCAATTTCTCTCCTTTTCTCATACAATAATATAAAACAGAAATTTCCTTTGTATGAACAAATCAGATTTTCCTCTTCATTAGGTTCGCTGCTCCAATATTTCAAAACACTTTGCAGGATTTCCAATATTTTGACGCATGATCTTCCTTTGTTTAACCAAGTTATAATTCAACAATGACAATTTTTTCTTATATACATAATACATAAAAGAGAGACACAATTTAATTTCAACTCCGGTTATGAGTAACCAGAAGAAGTGAAAACAAATAAATTATTACTTGGACTAGTGCAAAAATGTACGGCTAAAACAGAGAGAGTTTAAAAAAAAAACGAAAAGAGAAGCAGGTAGCTCACAGTGAGTGTAGAAACAAACGATCAGGATTCATGAACCAAAATCATCCTCCGTTGATCTTATAAATCCTTCAATTTCCTAAAAATACTGTAATTAAGTCTTTTGATGGAATTCATCTCGACGCCGTGGAAAGTGGAAACTCAATTTTAGAGGATGAAGAAGAATACCAACTCCAGTAGAAATAGTTGGGAAAGTGGTTAGGTGGGTCCCAACTACTGTTTAATTCCACTTTTATATTTAATTAATGTGCTACTACTTGCGACTCTTTACATTCTACGGTGTCGGTGCACAATAATTACTAATATAGAAAATTTGATATATATATATAAATTTCTTGGGAGTTGGTATGCCGTGAAATTAATTTTTTTTATACATACGTTTTAATAATATAATTAATACATTTTAGTAATATAAATTATCTTTCTTGATTATCATTCTGACACACTTTTTTCTTTATAATATAAATTTCACACTCTTTTCACTTTTACGATGAGTATACTTTTTATAATAAAAAATTACACCTTTTATAATAAAAAGTTCACACTCTTTAATAATATAAGTAACATTTTTAACCAATTTCACCATAAAACTTGTTCACACTATAATTTGTCGATATCTACACAAACTCCCCGCGTCGGGATGTGGCCCAACCTCAATTCCTCTCCCGTTCCCAACTTTTTTCAATCTTCTCCAAGAAGCGATTAAAATATGCTTCAAATTCCTTTCCTTCAATTCCTCTCCCGTTCCCAACTTTTTTCAATCTTCTCCAAGAAGCGATTAAAATATGCTTCAAATTCCTTTCCTTAAATTCCTTTTTCTTCAATTCTAGCGATTAAAATATGCTTCAATTCCTTTCATCATTTTTTTTTTTACGGGATTCAATTCCTTTCATCCTTGGGGCGACGGTATTTAGCGATTTCTAATTCCTTTCCTTCAATTTTTTAAATTTTGAGAATCTCTATTAGTGGCTGTGCTTTCAGATTTATCTTTTATTAATGTTGTTGATTCAACTATTTTTCGTTCTTGGAGTTCCGTTTAATTGATTGTTCTTCTCCATTTTTCAGTTCTTGTGAGGAAGAACATGAATATATATATTTTTTTATATGTCAAATATAATCCTAATCTATTTTTATTAATATTTGGAAATGATAATTAATAGAGAGAGAATATGTGTTCCCATTTAAATTTGAATTGAAAATTTCAGTCAAATCACACATTTCATTTGAGGGTGATTTTTTTGTCACTTATTAAATAGTGTGGCAGAAGACTTCATTGGGAAGACTTCATAAAAAGCAATGGAGGAGTCATTTTATTTGCTTTTCTTTTGTTGGACAGTCCCTTCTCAATATTAAAAAGATATAGTCCCGAGGTCATGCTCCGTACAACATAAGGTCTTCCACTAATCAATTGCCTAGTCATATAATATTCTGTAATTCTGCCACTTGAAGTTATTACATTGTTTAAAATAAAAAAAGTAACAACAACAATAATGATAGGAATAGAATAAAGGGAATGTAGGTTAATAATTACGGAGTTTTTAACTTTACTATTCTAAGAGATCCACAATGGATGATGAATTCATCCGCTCTTTCTTTTATATAATCTACTTTTAAATATTTAATTTTAAAAAAAAATTCTCACAATGATTCATTTAATCATTTATCCATCCATTCACTATTTATGATTCCCACTATGACTTCATTCCACTTTATGCATATTATAATTATTAAGAATTATATTATTTTTTAATATTGATATTATTAATCAAAATATTAAAATAAAATAGTAATTAATTATAAAATAATTCCAAGTAAACAAAATTGAGAAAATCTAAGTAGAATATTAAATTAAACATTTAGATTACTTGAAAGTTAGAAAACACAACATTCAATTAAAACATTACAATGAATTAAAACATTACAAGATCATTTAGAATTAAATTGGACAAGACTCAAATTGAAGAATACAATATTAAAATTAAAATAGTAATTCATCAATTCACATGCATATTTGAAATTAATCCAAATTTTAAATATAAAAAATTATAAGTTTACATATATTAAAAAACATAAATAAAAATAAAAAATGAAAAAATACTCTCTTATGTCATCACATTTATTTTTTTTGAAAAAAATACACTTTCTCTCTCTATCAATTCCATTGGATGGATGACACTCCCTCTCCAATCCATTGAAAACCCACAATGGTGTTAAACACAAACTTTCATCCATCCAATGATTGTTTAACCATTTGATGGTACATTGTGGATGCTCTAATATGATGATTGTATAAATATATGAGCAAGCCTAATATGCATCAGATATACCGTACAGTTCAAAAAAATAAATTTCACCCTTCATAAATACACTTGAACTGCATGATATATCTGGTGTATACAATACTTTCTTTAAATTAATATATATGTTTGGCATTGTTCCAAATATGCATATGTTCGTGGCGGGTCCTCGGAAATGAGGTTTAACCTCAACTATTTAGGATCAAATCCATTTAATATTTGTAACTTTTATCATCGTGTCTTATAATTTTTTTTTAAGAAGGTGATATTTTAAATATTGTAGTATTATTTTTGAAACAATATATTCTCTCTTTATTTCCAGTAGCTCACACCATACAAATTAAGTTAACTGCCATTAAATTAGTAAAATCAATAAATTATGAAGATTCAAGATACACATGATATATTTACTAGATTATTAAAAAAAAAGTATAATTAATTTGAAAAATAATGTTCTTTCTAAAATGGAGGGAAGATAAATTAATATATTTACCACAATAAATATAAATAAGCACGAGAAAACACCTCATAGATTGCACCATAGAATTCAGCATGGACAGTATAAACACAGGCAAGTTCAAAACAAACATATTTTTTATAGATGGCATATTTCAGCTTGGAGAGTTGGAGACTATACACAAAAGGTAAGGCGAGCGAAGTTATAAGCTAGCGAACATTTAAAAATATGCAATATAGCTGGTCAACTATTTCAGTTGGGATTAAGGATGAGGGTTCCAAAAACTAGAGGCGAAACTTGTAGGTTTTGCTAGGATAGCAATTGAAGTTATTATCACCCCCAAATCCGCACTTGGATACTTGAGATGATTGAAATCGACTGCCTCCACAAGCCTAAGCCTGTGGGAATAAGTAATTGACTCCACCTTCCATTCCATGTGAAATCCGTTGGTCTTGTGTGTTATGTGAATTTCTCCGTTTTCACTTATCATTTCTTTTGCGTTCATCAGAAACTGGCTCACCAGCTTCCTATGTCGCCTAAATTAATTAACATTGACACAATGTTACAAGATCGGGATGCTGATGAAATATCTCAATTGTATAATGGTTATGGAACTAACCGAAGCTGAGAATCCCGCGAAATGTCCTTGAAAAATCCAGCAAACGGGAAGTTGAATACTATGCGGTCGAATTTGATCCCCCCAAGAAAGGGATGGTTGCACATTTTAGTTGCATCAATCTCATGCATCACCTTGCACTTCCTAATGCTTAATTCCACTAAGTTGGACAATGCATTCTGGTAGTTCTTCACTAGAAAGTCTGAAAACATCTTAGCCAGATCCCATTAACACATATATATACACTCACGCGGGGTTTATTACAAGAGTGATCCCACAAGAATAAGATCATTGCAAAAGTAGTCATTTCGTTACCAATAATAGTCCAATGGTGTAAACAAAACCTTGTGGAACAGAGTTTTTGCAATTAAAATACACATACAAAGACCATTTTCAAGTATAGTTAACAAAAGTGGAATGCAATATCAATAGAAAATACCTTGAGAATCGAGAGAGGTGGCGATCATATTGGAGGCCCAACCAAATGCGGCTGCTAAACAAGTAGAAAATGAGAAATCGCCGTCTCCCACGAGAAGTATCCGGTGGGAGCTGCTGTAATGCTTCATCCATCTAATTCCCTCTGCATTCACCGCATTGTCTACTCTCTGTTTTCCAGTCCTGTTTTCATTTTGACTGATAAAAACAGTTGAACTTTTCAGTTTGTTGTTCGCACTTGAGTCCCGTATGTGTATGTTTGGGACAGAGATTGTTAGATATTTCAAGTCTCGTGAGAGAATGGACACAGCAGCATTTTGATTGTCACTATTGTTGTATGAACAAATTGGACTTTCCTCTTCACTGCTCCAATATTTCAAAACACTTTGCAGGATTCCCATTTTTTTGGATGAGTGAAAAATTGACTGAAAAGGGAAAGGGTTTGATATAAGAACCAAAATGAAACTACTAAAGCTTCTCCACTATGAAACGCAACACTGTGATTTCCCATAATATCCCCTTCAAACAGATCTCGAATATCGAAATTATATTACTGGATATAAGGGCGGTTAATTAACTAATTAAAGTGTTAAAAGATGGATATTTGACGGATGCTCTTTCTTTGTTTAACCGAGTTATAATTCAATAATGACAAAATCTTGTCATATACATATAATACATAAAAAAGAAACACAATTTAGTTTCAACTCCGATTATATATGATTAACAAGATGAATTGAATACTTGGACTAGTGCAAAGATGTACAACTAAAACACAGAGAGAGAGAAAACAAAAAGAGAAGCTGGTAGTTTACAGTGAGTCTAGAAACAAACGATCAGGAGTTGGGAACCAAAATCCTCCTCCTTTGATATTATTATTACATATACATCCTTCGATTTCCGAAAATTACTCGAGAAACAAGATTTTAGTTTTAGAGATGAAGAAGACAATAGAAAGACTTGGGAAAGTGGGTCAATGGGTGGGTCCCAAACAAAAGGAAACTCATTCTTTAATTCCACTTTTATAATAATTAATTAATTAATGTGCTACTGTTGATACTCGATATAAGTAACGACTCTCTACATTCTACCTGTTTCGGTATCATCGTCTATTAAAAGTGTCGATCTCCTGTTCACCGTGCACTCTATAATGTATTTTAAAATTTTGCAATTTGTTATACTAAAACGTACAACATGTATTCGTAAAATATAATTGCATATTTTAATATAAAAAGTTGCATATTTCAATGCAACAAGTTGCAAGTTTCTAAAATAAACAATGGAGTGCACGATACACATAGTGCATACAAGACCTACCCTAAAAAAATTAATTAAGAAAATTTTAATTATTCATTTCACATATCTTTATTACTATAAAATATTTTTTTCTAATTAGAGATCAGTAAAGGGTTGGAGAAGCTAATTATACTCCCAGAGTTCTTCAAAGTGTTGCGTATAATTAGCTTCTCTTTATAAAGTGTTGGACAAGTAATAAGCTGAAAAAAAGTTTGTGTTCACATTTTCTCCATTGTTGGCAGATGTTTGGGATCCTATAAACAATATTCTAATTGTAATTGGAATAGTAGAATATTCTTGTGACAGGATCTAGAATGAGAATTTTAAAATGAACATAAAAAATTAATGCAGAACCCCTTTATGAGGATTACTCATTATTTAACATGATACCGGATAACATTAAACATACGAAGTAAGATTTAAGAACACACAATCAAGCCAATATTAGAAACAAAAACCACAATCAAGAAGAAAGGAAAAGTATTTACATATAAACACGGAACATTTTTCATGCTGTGAAGAAGAAGTTAACAACGCTGGAACTTTTTTAGGCCAAATTTGTAGGTTTTGCTAGGGTTGCAATCGAAGTTATTATCACCCCCAAATCCAAATTTGGTGTTGTACCCTGGATACTCTAGATAGTTAAATTTGACAGCCTCAATAAGTCTGAGTCTGTGAGAAGAGGCTGTGGTTATAAGATTAAACTCCACGTGAAAACGGTTGGTCTTGTGGGATATGTGAATCTCCCCATTTTCACTTAACATCTGTCTTGCATTCTTCAGAAACTGATCCACCAATTTTCTATGACTTCTGCAGTTTAATTCAATTTAAAGATGAGTAAAAGTATTAATTACAAATTTACAATGGAATTAAAAAAAAAATATTAGCTAACCGAAGTTGAGATTCACGCGGCATATTCTTGAGAGCTAATCCAGCGTAAGGGAAGTTGAAAATTATGCGATCGAATTTAAGATGTCCGAGCGACGGATGATTCGCCATTTTGGTTGCATCAACCTCGTGCATCACCTTGCTCTGCCTCTTGCTCAAATTCTCGATGTTGGATTCGGCTTTGGAGTAGTTTTTCTTCAGAAATTCTGGAGAATTTGAAGAAATTATAAACACAATAAAATAGGTGATGAGAGGCGTATTGATAAATAGAGTACCTTGAGAATTGAGTGAAGTTGCGATGATATTAGAAGCAGAGGAAAAGGCGAGGGCTAAAGAAGCAGAGAAGGAGAAATCTCCCTCACCCACCAACAATATTCTATGCCTGTTGCTGTAATGTTTGATCCACTTTTCATTAATAACAGTAATACTATTACTCTTAATTAGGCTCACTTTGTTTTCTTGTTCTGGATCTGGTTTCTTCCCCACTTTCACAACAGGGACATTTACGGGAGCATCTTTCCGTACGGAGACAGTTGATGAAGACGTTACCAGCTTTTTTCCAGCCACGAAACATCAACAATGCCACACTGCGGCGACCTTCCAAAATTACTGTTTGTAGTTTGGTGTAACAATAGTTTTCTCATTTTCTCATTTCTCGCCTTCTTTTTTTCTTCTTCTTCTTCTGGATCTGCGGATTTCATCCCCATTTTCACAGTATGGACATTTCCGGGAGCATCTTTCCGTACAGAGACAGTTGATGACCTTCCAAAATTAGTGTTTGTAGTTTGGAGTAACGATGATTTTCTGATTTCCTCATTACTCACCACATCAATAATGCTCTTAATTACTCTGGCCTCCTTCTTCTTTTCTTCTTCTTTTTGATCTGCGGATTTCATCCCCATTTTGTTTTCCAGAACTGCAGGGGCATTTCTTTGAGCATACTTCGGTACGGAAACAGTTGATGAAGACGGGAATGTGAATACGGGTCGTACCACATCATGATCAATCTGTTTTTTTTCCTGCTGATAATACAAAACATCAAAAATTTCACGGTTCGATCTTCTCTCATAGTCACTGTTTCTGGTTTCCCTGCTCTTGTTTTGAATCGGAAGAACGGGATTTGCTGCTCTTCGTCGCCATACCAAACCAAACAGGAAACGAAAACCCTGCAATATAGCGTTGACGATTGAACTGCACGCGCTTGATGTTTTGGGTGAATCACAGTGAAGGGGATATGGGTGAATTGGCCTTCCAAATTCGTCTTCATCCTCATCTTCTCTTTTAAACCCAAAAAATCTGCTGCTGCTATGGACAATTCCCATCGTTTTTGTTTTTTTTTTTAACTTCACAACAATTCTTGGGAAAACTGTCGAGTCTGATGTAGAGAATTTAATTAACTTTACTTTGTGCGAACTTTTTACTATTGAAATAACTAAATTAAAAAATTTACTCTACTTTTTTATGTTATCGGAATAATAATGGAGTGGACGGTTGCTTTTCACTGTTAAATGACCCTTACGGAGGAAATCTTTTCTTGTTCATTTTCTCTTAACACCTTTGGTTTGTTTGGCATTTAGTTACGAGCTTTCATCTTTATTTTACGTTCATTAAATTTTAATTTATCAGTATTTGTGCTTCATTATTAATATTAAGTAGGTATTCAGTAAACTTGTTCTTAGAATTGAATAGAACGATAATTACAAAAAATGGGCAAAAATATTCATTTGGAATGATCAAATTATTTTTGTACAACTCTTTTTTGTCTTTTTATGAAATATTTACTTTTACTAAAAAAATCGCGCATGAATAGCGCATTGATTGTTCGTCCTAGTAAGAGGTGATGAAAATTAATTTAGTAAGAGTAAATATGTTATAAAAAAGTAAAAATTGATTTTTTACAAACGTTGAAAAAAAAAACAAAATTTGTACATTTCATTATAGAGAAAAAAAGAATTTTTCCCTTTATAATTATCTCATTAAAATGAATAACTAGTTTAAAGTAAGAGGTCGTATTTTCAAAATTATTCTTCACCTAGGCAGTGCAAATCATGATCAAGTTCATTTAACCATAACATATACATCTCTCTTAAATTTGTAATTAATACTATATATTATAGAGTAGTGACTTTAAGACGTCCCTTAATATCTCAATAGAAGATTAGACAAGACATGGGTATTTATTTAGATAAATTTAGTGGGAAATTAGATATTGTAGACCATAATCATATATATACATTCATACATGTGTTTAAAATAATGAACTCCTATTTCAGGAAATTAAAAATGAAGATTATAATTAAATGATTAGAAATGTTTCATTCCGGAAGCAAGACAAATAAAATAAAGAAAAGAATTGACCTTATAAGCAAGAAAGCAGAGAACCAACCAAGGAGGAATTTTGCACTCGTTGGCTGACGCTGAGTTGAACCACTGCATAGAGAGAGAGAGAGAGAGAGTAATTAGTGAGATGTGTATTTAAGTAATTTTCCAGAAGACTTCATGGCAAAGACTTGATAAATAGTAAGGACGACTCATTTTATTTGCTTTATGTGTATTTAAGTAATTTTCCAGAAGACTTCATGGCAAAGACTTGATAAATAGTAAGGACGACTCATTTTATTTGCTTTTTATTGGTTGCGCTGTCTCCCCTCTTGATATTACTCCGTCCGTTTAGGATTCAATTGAACATTCATTATTTAATAAAAATTTGTGTGAATTTAAATCCACGAATTCGAGTTCATCGTGAACTCGATTTTTTTTGTACCTCTATTATATATAAAAATTATCATTTTTATGCATAAAAACCTTGTCTGATATACACAAAAATTATCTCTGTTAAAAAATATTTTATATTTTTAAACAATTAAAGTTTTTGTGCATAACAATGATTGAGTTCATATATAAATCTGGTTCAACATGAGTGTTACTCTTACTATTTGCATGGGGTTTAAAGTGAGAATTATTTCTTAAAATTATAGCAGAGAAAGTTGAATTTTTATGGGGTTGAATAGTAAAATAATGACATGTAGGGTGTGTTTTGAAATATTTAAAATAACTTTCAAAAGCACTTATTTTCAAAGTTATCTCTCACAGCTTTTGAAAATAAGTACTTCTAAAAATTATTTTAAGTATTTTAAAACACACTCGTAATATAAACACTAATACACATTTGGGCTTGGACAGCTGTGAAAAATGACCTTGGAGAGCAGTTATAACCGCTCTCCAAGTATCAGTTGTCCAAGCTTGGACAGCTGATAAAAAACCGTTGTCCAAGAAATCGCACTTGGACAACGGTTTTCAACCGCTTTGCAAGAGTGTACTTGGACAGCGGTTATTAACCGCTGTCTAACATAATTTTTTTTTATATATTTTAGTTTATTATGTTACATAGACAGCGGTTATTAACCGCTGTCCAATATTTTTTTTTTAATTATTAATTTATATTTTAAAAATCCTATAATAAAACTATAAACCAAAACTTATATATACGTCACCATAAACCATAAACCAAAAATCCTATAATAAAACCATAAACCAAAACTTATACCACACATATATATATACCAAAACATCAAATAAATTAATAAACATACATATCATGAAATAAATAAACATACAATCATAAACATACGTCCAATACACCAAAAACATGAAATATATATCATCACAAATATATAATTTAATTACATGCTACCAAAATTTCAAACAACGATCACTCAATATCGTATTAATATAAGAATCGATTGTAAAGGTACTCCGTCCAATCGTTTTTCCATTTTTCCAGTCTTTTCTTAGAGTAAGAATTGAGCTCACGTTCATAGACAAACTGCAAACAACGAATCAATAAATATAGTATAAATTTTTTTTCAATCAATAATAATTTAAATAAATCGAGAAATTGACTTACATTGAGAGGAATGTTCGTTAGAGAAGCGCGGATTATATCTTCAATAAAGCAACACACAAAATGTCCACAATGTTCATTATCTCGTTGCCTCGGAACCTGTTGATCCAGTTCACTTTATTTAATAAAGCAAAAGAAACAACATTTAATATAACAGAAGAAACAACATTCAATAAAGTCGTACATTTCTTTTTAGCACTTGTTTTTCTTTTTCGTTTTTTGGTTGACCTTTCTCGTTCATGACCATAAATGTTAAGAAGATCTGGATTGCCATATTCATCCTCATCTCTAATTATTCTCTGCGGTGGGCGTGGATTTGCGGGATCATCGAAAGATGGTACGAATGAGTGAAGTTCTCGAAAAGGATCATCAATTGTGTCAACATCTTCATCGACATGGTCGCTAATCCGAAACTATTGTTAAATTTGTTTGACGAACCACAATGGACCATTCCTTATTAACGGCCTGGGGACATAGAAAATTTGTTGAGCTTGACCGACCATTATGTAAGGGTCATCTCTCAGATCCCACATTCTTCAAATCAACACGTCACGAACCCGGAACTTTCAACTTGGACCCCGTTAGGATCCTCACCCAACTACACTCAAGATTGGTTGACGGTGAACAATATAGTCGAGTTCCCAAATGTTGACAATATGTCCAAAGTAAGTAGTATTTGATTGATCCAACGCAGATTCGCGAAACTTGTGGCATCATGATCTCTACGGTATAAAATGTGTATCGATTTGCTAAGATAACACTTGTATGAATACACATGTCTATCAGGCATTCTGGATAACCACTTAACTCTTTCATTCACTGATTATGTTTCCCGTGACAACATATTTGCTACATAACCATTGAACCACTCAACAAACGTGCGATTGTGCTCAACTTCAATCCATGATCTATCTCTTGGGATTTCTCTAAGCAAGTGATCGCGTATGCGGTCAGTCAATAAAAGGAAAGACGTCGACCGTGTTGTTGTGAAGTACGCACAAGTGCATCCGTGTTAGTTCCTCCATGCTAACACTGTTGGGGAATAAGTTGCACAGATCTATTCGGGATGAATATTTAAATACAAATTTAATTCTTATAATTATTACTAGCATGAATTAATCCTATATTAATTCAAATAATAATCCAACAACAAATCATGCATATAATCAATTCACGTAAATCCTACGCATGCGGAAATTCTACGAGTTTACGTGAACATACCTCTTGGGACGGCAATGGTCTTGTTGATTAGACACACCAAAAGAACTTCCCAAGTATTCCCTTAATCCTTGCTCGACTATCCGATGGTAGGACACTTGCGAACAATTAACAAAAGGAAAAATAAACTTTGTTGCACCACCTTTGTGGATTTGCTAATTTTTCCAGCACATGGAATTGTACACTCACAATTGACGTTTTTCGAAAATACACAATCTGTCGACTTTTCAAAATATTTGATATTTTATCGACGCTGATATTTTTCCAAAAAACTAATTTTCGTGTTCACTGGGGATGAGACATTCATCCCCTATTTATAATAGAGAGGGAGACGAAACTTGGGGCTCAAAATAGGGTTAGGAAAGATCTTTTCTTGATCTCCATGAAATCTTGAATATATCTCATATATTCTTCTTTCCATGTGTATTTTTCCACAAAAATCTCACACCCTTATTTAACCCATTTTTTTTCGAAATTAATAGGAGACTTTTCAAGATTGGATCTTTCTTGAATTTATGAGATATTCTTGTATTCCAAGAATACATATCCTTTTCCATAAAATATTTTCAAGAAAATCAAAAAAATCCTTCTTCCTATTATTACTCTATATATTTCGAAAATTACAATTAAAGAAACCAAGTGGAAGATTTCTTGAATTTATGGGATAATCTTGTATTCCAAGAATACTTATCTCATTTCCATAAAATCTTTTCAAGAAAATTCTTATCCCTCTTTTTCTTTAATAATTTCGAAATTCAAGGAAAATAATGCAACAAGAATTTATTTTATTTTTAAACACATTTTTCAGTTATTGGACTTTATGTTGGGCTACTTGGGGGCCTTTAGGAGAATTAAGATTGGACCTTCCAATTGACCTTGAATTATCAATATTGAGCCACAATATTATTCAAGCCCATAAATATTAATTAATCCCACTACATAATTAATATTGCACTATCCATCTTAACCCATATTACAGTTAATATGGCTACCGGTTATTATTTTTCGTGTTTAAGATTATCTAGCCCATTAATTAATTCAAGTCACTGAAATAGCTTTCCATTAATTAATATATTTTATCCTTGGTAAAGGAACGGTTCAACATTATTATCCATACCGGAAACTAGTTCCACTTGCAAAATTTGGTATGATAATTATGAACCTCCCAAGGGGGCAAATCGAACAAGCGTACTTGCACACGATTCTCCGTATTAAATCTTAGCAATCACATGTGACCAATAATATTGCCCAAGATATAGGGTATTGAATCTCATTGATTCTCCTCCCGTAATAAGTCAAAGCAATAGTTACTAACCACACACAATCCTATTTAAGGGACGAAGATTAAGAAATAACTAACCACTGAGGTCTAATTCTTCCTAGTTCGGGTTAGAGAATTTGTCCTCCTCAGAGGTCCTCTTCAAAGGCATCACCATGCACTAGTGTAATCTCTTGGTCAAGACAAGTCAATCCGAGCCTTACACTTCTACCTTTCACGATGGATTGTTCATTTCCATCTAGGTCGTGAATGGTGTACTTTTGTTACAAGGGATTGTTAATTTAATCTTCTGTGATCTGGTATCACTAAATTAACTACAATGTAACATGTACGATTTATTGAACAATTATGCAGTAAATATATGTAACTTTCGATGATATTTAAGTTTTGATTATACAAAGTAAAAGCATACTTTCCAGTATAATCCCAACAATCTCCCACTTATACTCAAAGTTTGCTTTTAAGTATACTACAACATGTCTCGTGTAGTTCCTAATACGTGACATCTAATGTCACCTACAAGAACCTAATAATTTCTCCCACTTATACTCAAAGCAGATTGACAACGGTCTTGACACTCATTCCTTCCACATGTCTCTCGAATGTATTCAAAGGCAGACCCTTTGTGAATGGATCTGCCAGGTTGTCTTCAGACGCTATCTTTGCCACATCTATATCTCCTCTCTTAACGATATCTCTTATAAGATGGTATTTTCTTTCAATGTGTTTGCTGGCCTTGTGGGCTCTTGGTTCCCTTGAATTTACAACTGCTCCGACATTGTCACAATAAAATGATTCTCTTTGGGAAAAATTCGAACTACATTCAAGTCCACTAGGAAGTTCTTGAGTCAAACCGCTTCTTTAGCTGCCTCGCAAGCAGCTACATATTCGGCTTCCATGGTAGAATCTGCGATGCATTTCTGCTTGACGCTTCTCCATGTCACGACTCCTCCCCCCATGCAAAACACACTACCGGAGGTAGATTTTTTGGAGTTTATGTCTGATTGGAAATCCGAGTCCGTGTAGCCAATGGGGATTAGACTATCTGACTGATAAATTAACATTCTATCCCGAGTTCTTTTCAGATACTTCAGAATGTTTTTAACTGCCGTCCAATGTTCTTTCCCCGAGTTACTTTGATATCTTGCCACCATGCCAACGGTAAAAGCGGATATCCGGTCTCATACACAAACATTGCATACATAAAAGCTTCCGGCAAAAAGCATCTGAATGCCTCTCATGTCATCTATCTCCTTTTGCGTCTTAGGGCACATTTTCTTGGATAGATGGATTCCATGTCTGAAAGGTACGAAGCCTTTCTTGGAATCCTGCATGCTGAATCGTTTCAAGACAGTGTCTATGTATGAAGCTTGCGATAAACCTATCATCCTTTTCTTGTGATCTCGAGTGATCTTGATCCCAAGGATGTGTGCGGCTTCCCCTAAGTCATTCATATCAAACTGTTTTGAAAGCCATGCCCTTACGTCTGATAACACCTTCACATCGTTCCCGATGATCAAAATGTCTTCTACGTATAGTACTAAGAATACCAATGCAGTTTCAACACGCTTTTTGTACACACAACTTTCGAACTCGTTTTGATCAAACCCATAAGACTTTATAACATGATCAAAACATTGGTTCCAAGCTCTGGATGCCTGTTTGAGTCCGTAAATGGACTTCATGAGCTTACAAACTAGGTGTTCTTGGCCTTTTTCAATGAAGCCTTGGGGTTGTTGCATATAGATTTCCTCATCAAGACTTCCGTTAAGGAAAGGCGGTCTTGACATCCATTTGCCGATTTCAAAATCGAGATCTTGTGACTATTGACAAAGAGAATCCGGATGGACTTGAGCATTGCTTTCTGGTGAAAAAAGGTTTCCTCATAGTCGATCCTTCTTTTTCGAAAGTATAACCTTTAACGGCCACAAGCCTTGCCTTGAAGGTTTCCACCTTCCCGTCCGGGTCCCTCTTTCTCTTGTATACCCACTTGCAACCAATGGGTTTGACCCCATTAAGTGGTTCGACTAGCTCCCACACTCTATTATGATCCATAGACCCCATTTACTTTTCATTGCCTTTTGCCAAGAAACCGCATCCTTGTCTTGGATTGCCTCATCATATGTCCATGGGTCTCGATTAAATTCTTGTCCGAATCAAGTCCGAGGACTCTCCTATCCCCATGAATCTCTCGGGTGTCTTACAACCCTCCCACTGACGAGGTTCGGTTGTGAAAAAGTGTGTCGTTTTTGGTATATCATCTTGTCAATTAAGCAACGAGGTTAGCCCCTTAGCTCACTTAAGGTAATCTCACTACGGGTCTTCTTTCGTTCATATAGCCTTCCTTCAAAAATCTAAAGTGGGTGCTTATTACCACCTTTTGATCTTCGGAACCATAGAACATACACCTTTTTGTTTCCTCGGGGTATCCTATAAACAACCTTAATTCTGATCGAGGATCCAATTTCCCGGCTTCCTTGTCCAACACGTAGGCCGGACACCCCCAAATTATTATGTGTCTCAAACTGGGCTTGCGCCCGGTCCACAATTCTTTGGGAGTTTTGGGAACCGATTTGGATGGCACCAAGTTCAGAATGTAAGCCGCTGTTTCCAAGGCATGACCCCATAACGACTTGGGAAGATCCGCATAACACATCATTGATCTAACCATTTCTAAAAGAGTTCTGTTTCTTAGCTCTGCAACCCCATTTTGTTGAGGGGTTCCGGGTGCAGTCAGCTGGGATAAAATCCCTTCATCTGACAAGTAGTTCAAAAACTCATCGCTGAGGTACTCACCTCCACGATCGGATCGTAGAGACTTGATACGTTTTTCCCTATGATTCTCTGCTTGAGCCATAAATTCTTTGAATTTCTCAAAGGTCTCAGATTTATGCTTCATAAGGAAAATATAACCGTACCTCGAGTAGTCATCAATAAAAGTGACGAAATACTCGTAACCTCCTCTTGCTTTGGTTGGCATTGGACCACATACGTCTGTGTGAATGATTTCTAACACTTCTTTGGCTCTATTCCCCTTGGCTCTGAATGCCCTCTTGGTCATTTTACCCTCCAAACATGATTCGCAGGTTGGAATTGGTTCAACTTGGAGAAACTCCAGTGAACCGTCTTTCACCAACCTTTGGATCCTCTTTGGATTTATATGACCCAATCTTAGATGCCATAGAAATCTCTCGTTCACATCTGATGAACGTTTTTTTTCGAAAACGGTTGATGTGTTATAGGATGCATTTCGTGAGTGGTGTGCACAGTTAATTCTATAGAGATTATTCGACCAATGTCCCATAACAGATACACTCATCATTTCAAGAAATGATGTCATTCTTATTAGAAGAAACTTAGTGTCCCTTAATCAAATTTTAGAAACTGAAAGTGAATTCTCTCCAAAACTGGGAACATAAAGATAATCTCAAAAAAAACTTCATCTTTAAAAGACAGGTGCACTTCTCCCACTGCTTTAACCACTACTCATGTAGCACTGCAATATCTGCTACTTGCGTAGCACTGCAATAATTGTTACTATTGTAGCATTGCAATATCTGCCACTTACGTAGCATTGCAATAATTGCTTTTTTCGTAACATCGCTCAGTGTGATGAGGATCTCACTCCCACTAAGTTGCCGGATCAGTTTGAACCCGTGAAGCAAACATGATTAGTGGATCTCGTATCAACCACCCACGAATGAGAAGTATACGCCGCTAAACAAGTTTCAACAACTAGTGCGTGAGAATTACCTTTCTTTCCGTCCCTTTTGGGGTTGGAACAGGCAAACCTCCATTGTCCTCTTTCACCACAGCTTAAGCACTTCCTCTTTGGATTTTCCTTGACACCACAAGCATTCCTCATCTTACCATTGCCCTTGGCAATAGTTGAGTTTTATTGCTTATGGCTTTTGGTCCTCTTCTTTTTCTTGCCTTCCCTTGGCCTAGAAAATGAAGACTTACCACTTACCGTTAAAGCTTGAGTTTGGTGCCCCATCAATATCTCTGCCGAGACCAAAGTTTGCAACAAATCAGCTAGCGAGGCCAAAATGCTCAGAAACTTTTGGGCAGAGAGTGAAATACCAAATTCATCTGAGTCTCCAGATTATAATCTGCACTCAGAACCTCAAGTTTGTTCAGATGGGCCATCTATTTTGAGGACGTAATCCCTTATGGTTTTGCCCTCCACCATTTTCAGCGACGACATCTCTCGCAAGGTGATCTGACGAGTCCCACATTTTTGACTCGTCAGTTGGCTCATCTGATTTTGGTGTGTCAAGAATCCATTTGTGCTTTTGTGCAGTTAGGACAATTATAATTTTTCGTTTCCAATCAATATAGTTTCCATACATATTGTATTGACTTTAAGTATATTAACAGTGGATTAAAAGGTTACGACATGCTGAACTGAAATAAATAACTATATGCATAAGCATAAGTATATCACAAGGTTCGATCACATGCATCATATTAAAATCTCAAAAAAATTATGAACATGCATCAGCCAACATCTCAAAACAGTTTAAATAAGCCTAGGGTGGGTCATTATTTAAACACATTCAAGCGAGTTACAAACAAGAAACGATTACAAACCTTTAATATCCGGATTAATAGTTGGCTCTCACTTGACCAATATAAAATTAACAGGACTTGGGAAGTATATGCATATCAATTTTATACCTAAGTAATAACCATGATTAAATACTGAGGATTATTATTTAAGCTTTGAACGAGCCTCGTGGGGAGGTCATCGTCGCCACTAGTAATAATCCACAATCATCCATTTGTAATTCATTCATGTGAAAGCTAACTTCGACCAGTCCCCGTGGGAATTTCTCCAAAAAGAATTCACAAATAACTAAATCATGGAGGTCAAAAATTAATTCAATTTTATTTTCCTAATAAAATTGTCAATTAATTATTTAAACATACTTAGTAATTTTGAAGGTGAGATTTTTCATTGGGCAACTCTCATGCAAATACATTTAAACAAATTAAATAAAGCATAAGATAACACAATAATAAATCAAACAAAGTGGAAAAAAAAAACATATTGAAGCACAAATTATCGGTGTCATGGTTTGATTTTAAAAGAAAGCGCCGTCTTGAATTTCTCCCCACTCTCCCCGTCGTCTGAAAAGAACTTCGATCTCGAAAAAGCCACTCAAGTAGCTCATGGCGGGATACCGCATCCACTTGTCCAGGCGACCCGCCAGCCAGAAAGCCGACCTCGACGCATACCTGGGCGGACTTAAGCGCGCCCGTCTTGCTCCGGCAGCGTATCAGCCGCGGGGTTTTGGCGATACCTGCCCGCCTTGCCTGCGCCCTTTTTCGCCCAGCGGAACTTCGGCGGCATGAGCATCCCATGGCGTGCTGCCATCTTGCTGCCGTACGCCAGCGTCACGCTAAGCGCCATCCTTCGCTTGGCCGACACCCGGCGGCGGCGGCGTAGCGTCGTAGCCCCGCATCCCGCCCGTCTTGACGTGGCCTTGATCCTCATGGCAGCCTCGGCCCTCGCCTCCCCGCCGTCGCGTGCCTCTAAGCGCGTCCTCGTCGCGCGAGTGCCTCCCCTGCATCGTTTAAGCACGCATGCCGCTTATGCCCTGGGTCGGATTTTATCCTTTAATTCTTCGTCTCTGCCTTCGTTTCCGATCCGGTTACAATTTATTTACAAAAAATAAATAAACCTAGATCTAGACTAGTCTATTACATTGATCAAATCAAACAAATCTTAATCTACTCGTGGATTTTCTCACGAGGCAAAAAACGAATTCGAATCTAATCAATTAAAAACCACAATTTATATGCATGCATAAATAAACACATTAAATTCCATGACAATTGGATACCTGCAAAAAGATCTAGCAATTCTACTATCCAATTTCAAATTTAATGACAACGAATTAAATTACAATTTAAAAAATTCAGAGCCCGAAATCGTGGCTCTGATACCAGTTGTCCTGTAACTTTGCTTCATTTTGAAATTGGTCACGATTGTTTTGACTTTTTTATTTTGGTCCTGTAAGTTATCAAAAAATTTGAAATTGGTCCTTTAACCTGTTGTAGCAGGTTAGCAAACAGGTAACTGTCACCTATGTAATTATTTTGTTTTTTCTAGTTAATTTCGAAGTGCCACCTAATTTTTTTTAATCCAAATAATTTGTGTCGGAATTTTTTTTCTTACTTTTTTAGGAAGGGAGAGTGGTTTTCTGTGTTTATTGATTTAATTTTTTTATATTTTGGTCAGTTTAGACCCAGTAAATCGACATGATTTGCTTTGTCTTTTAATATACAAGTGGTTTTAAACCCGACCTAAAATCCGTCCAAAATTATTAGGATTAAAAAAGTTCAAGTGACGCTTCGAAGTTAAAGAGAAAAATAAAATAATTACATATGTGGTGTTTATCTGCTTGGTAGCCTGTTGCAGCAGGTGAAAATGATCCATTTCAAAATTTTAAGAAACTTACAAGATCAAAATCAAAAAGTCAAAACAATCAGGACAAATTTCAAAACGATACAAAATTACAGGACTACAAAAAACTTAATCCCTTTCTATTTTATTGACTCTACACTTTTGAATTTATCAATGTTTGTCTCGCTCATAGATAAAGTAAAGTCTTTCTTTAGTTGCTTTCAAAAAAAGTCTTTCTTTAGCTTTTATTTTCCACATTTATTGAATTTTAAGTTGATTTTGAGCTGAATATTCTGCTTGATAAATTATGGAAGGTTTGGATATGTTTTGATGTCTAACCATGTTTAAAATCCTAAGTTTAAGGAGTAATTTTCTCCCACTTTTTAAGTAATTTTGAAGAGTGGAAAATATGAATTCTGTGAGCAGTTAACGGGAGATGGATATTCCTGTCAAAAAAAAAAAAAATGGGAGATGGATATTTTAGGTAATATTTCAAAGAAATTGGCATAGGGTTGTAGACTCGTAGGTCACGTTTGTTTTTGGCTTGATGTGATGGGGCAAATCCGGATGAAGAATAAGTTGGATGGGGCAAATTTTATGAATAATAATCTGTGTTTGTTTTGTGTTAGATGTGGTGGAGATTGATGAGGTTTTATGTCAAATTAATATTTTTTTAATTATAATGATGTATTAATTTATTATTGTTAGTTAGTGTGATAATAATTGTATAAAATAAAAGTGTAAGAAAAGTAGTAGAGATAATAAATTATTGTAAGAAAATTAATTATATGATAGTTTTAGGGTATATGTATATAATATGGATGAATGTGTATATAAATGGAGGATGAGATGTGCATATTCAAAAAATAACCGAAATAGGGGAAGCCCATCCTCCATCCTGATCCCCCAATGGAAAACAAACATGTCCGTATAGTGATATGGATAAACTGGAATTTCATCTTCTATTTTATCAAAAGAGACTCTCATGTGAACTTTATTCTTTCATTATCTTATAAATTGACGTATCCCCCTATATACTATTAGAGAGTTTTTCTTTGGTGATGTGTCAACTTCACATGGATTTAATCTATGTGTCATTCTATGAGAAGTTTGATGGACATGTCATTAAAATAAAATTATATGTGTCATCTCATGTGTCATTCTATTTCAATACATCCTAAACAAAATCTAATTTTTTTGTTTAGGCATCTCACGTCATTCTTTCCGCCTCCATCGTCCAACCTGTTCCTTCTCATCGTCTGCCTTCTGTCATGCTTTTCTCGATATCAGTCTTCCGCACCTCGCCTCTCAGTTCTCTCGCCGTTGTTAGCAGTCTCAATTTCTGAATCGGTTTGCTTAGTTTAAACTTTCTATTTTTATTACTTTTTATGTTACAGGTTCATTCACTTCCCCTTATACGTGTTTTCATTAAGTGAATAAAAAAATTGTGTTTTCATTATACGTGTCTTGATTTAAGATTAACTATAGTACAAATTAATTACATCTATATTAATTTATATTTTACTTTATAATACAAAATTTATATTATAATATTGTTATAATAATTTATCATACAAAGTAAAATGTTAAAATTTATATTAACTAAGTTAAAAGAAATTTTTAATATTATAACTTTTTTTAAATTATTTTAAAATTCCGTGTAATACACTGGTTCTACACTAGTAATATATTAAAATCAAGTCAGTTTCAGAACTATTTGGGTATGTTTGTTTCGGGACTTATCTGAATGGACTTAGGACTTTGAAAACTACGTTTCATTATAGTTTGAGATTTAAAATTAGACTTCAAAATATTCTCCTTTAAAATACACCGATACCCCTATTTTTCACAAAATTTAATACAATCACATCACTATTTTTTACACTGTCAACACAATATAATAATATCATATCAATCATTATTAAACATTGATTTGACATAAAGTAAAATCACACCCTATTAAAATCTCAAAACAAACACATATTTTTTTTACTATTCACCAAGATTTTCAAATCCATAGAATTTTGAAGTCATAACTTCCCCCGCACACCTAAATCACGAAACAAACATACCTTTTGTGTCATATGCCCAAAAAAATATTCATTTGACTTGTTTGATGTTAATTAATACTCCCTCCGTCCCATAATTATTGTCCGATTTACTGTGTGTTCGGTTTTTAAGAAAAAATGATAAAGTGTTAAAGTGTAAGGGGTAGAATTGGTAAATCAACTTTATTGTAAAGTGAAAAAGTGATAAAGTGTTAAAGTGTAAGGGGTTAAGTGAGTGGCAATTGGTGTAATTTATATGTATTGTGAAGAGTGTTTATATTGATGAAACTTTCCATTTTAGGAAAGTGGACAAAAATTGTGGGACGCCCAAAATAGAATACTGGACAATAATTTTGGGACGGAGGGAGTATAATTAAGAAAAAAGCCAAATTATATGTTATTTGTTAAATTGTAGTGACATTTAGGCTGCGTTTGTTTTATGATTTAAGTGTGCGGAACAAGTCAAGGTTTTAGAATCCAGAAATTTAGAATCTTTGATGAATAGTAAATGTATGTGTTTGTTTTGAGATTTGAGTAGAGTGAGATTTAACTTTATGTCAAATTAATATTTAATAATGATTGATATTGTATTATTATATTATATTGAAAATAGTAATAAAGTGTATAAAGTAATAGATTTTATAGGTATATGTAGGTGTGGATAGAATGTGGGATTTGAAAACCAGACTCTAAATCCCAAACTCGTATGAGACGGGGAGCGCAAAGTCCTAAGTCTATTTGTGTGAGTCCCAAAACAAATGCAGCCTTTGTCCTTTAGGGTATATTCGTTTCGCGACTATCCCGGTGGACTTTGGACTTTACAATCTCAAACCCCATTTGTTTTGAGAATTAAAGTAAGGATTTTGAAATCCTATTAATCCTACTCTACCTCATAACCTACTACTACTCTACATTTTATTCTCTCAATACACTCACATCATCTACTTTTTTATTCTCTCAATACACTCAAAATAATATAATAATATCACATCAATCATCTTTTCCACCATCTCACCCTATAAAATCTCATAACAAACATACATCTTAACTATTCATCAAGATTTTGAAATCCTAAGACTTCAAAGTTCGAATTTCTCACACCCACTGTAAGCCCGAAACGAACATACCCTTAATGTCTCAATAAAAGACTAGATAATCAAACCTGGCATGGTAGTTATTTAGATAAGTTTAGTTAGTGGGAAAATATGAAGATTAATTTGAAGGAATGTTTAATTTTCGAAGCAAGATAAACAATATAAATTAAATTAAATAGTGTGGCAGAAGACTTCATTGGGAAGACTTCATAAAAAGCAATGGAGGAGTCATTTTATTTGCTTTTCTTTAGTTGGACTGTCCCTTCTCAATATTAAAAAGATATAGTCCCGAGGTCATGCTCCGTACGACATAAGGTCTTCCACTAATCAATTGCCTAGTCATATAATATTCTGTAAGCCACTTGAAGTTATTACATTGTTTAAAAAAAAAAAAAAAAAAAGTAACAACAACAATAATGATAGGAATAGAATAAAGGGAATGTAGGTTAATAATTACGGAGTTTTTAACTTTACTATTCTAATACGATGATTGTATAAATATATCAGAGTTTTTAACTTTCCTATTCTAATACGATGATTATATAAACTATAAATATATGAGCAAGTTTTTTTTTTTTTTTCATTAGACGTGCAGCTTAAATATATTTTTAAAGTATGTGTTTAATTTTTTTGAAACGTTCAATTTTTTTGAACTACGAGTGTTGAATATATTGAATATTTCAGTATAAAAAAGTTGACGTTTAAAAAAAATAAATTACACGTTCCACAAATACATTTGAACTGCAGGATATATTTTTGCACGCTTCACATGTACACTGCAACTGCACGATATACATGGTACATGGAAGACTTTATCTAAATATATATGTTTGGCATTGTTCCAAATATACATACGTTCGTGCGTCCTCGGAAATGAGGTTTAATTTTTATTATGTCCTATAATTTTTTTAAGGTGGTCATTCTTTTAATATTGTAATTTTACTTTTTAAAATAATATATTCCCTTTGTTCCATATTTGTTTACCATTTTTTTTATACTTGTTTATTCATTTTCGTAAAAGACAATAAAACAAATATACCATTTTCAACTATCTCCCAACATCTATAAATTACATTCAATGTAATTATATATACCCACAAAAAATCATCTATTTTAATAATAAAATAAAGAGGATTGCAATATCTCAATTAAAAGTCACTTTATGTTTTTAATTACTAATAAATAACTCTTCATTAATGCTCCCTCGTAAATACCCGCGCCGGAATGAATTGGGTAATAAGTATGGAATGGTGAGAGTATTTCTCTTTTTATTTCCCCACCTCGACTCTGTTTTTTTAATAGAAGACTCTACTCATGTTCGCAACTTTTATGGAACCTTTATCAATTATCACTAGCACACACCATACAATTAAAGTTAATTGCCATTAAATTAGTAAAATCAACAAATTATGAAGATTCAAGATACACATTACATTTACATATATTTACTAGATTATTTTTTTAAAAAAAAGTACAATTTGAAAAGTAATGTTCTTTTCTGAAATGGAGGGAAGTTAAAATAATATATTTACCACAATAAATATAAATAAGCACAAGAAAACACCCCATAGATTGCAGTAGTTTTTTACCATAGAACCGCATAAATTGGTTGACATGATTTACAGCATATGATAAGTCCGGACGAGTAATTGTGAGGTACTGAAGTGCACCCACAAAAGAGTGACATAATGTTGGATCCTTGAAAGGTTCACCAGTGCGAACAAGTGATTCCCCTGAAGCCAATGGAGTGGAACCGACTTCGAGTCAAGCAACGTGCATGGCTCGAGTTAAGATGTCATGAGCATGCCGGGTGATGTACATACGGGAAACTTTAGGATCGTAACATCGAAAACCCTTATGTATACTACTATATCCAAGAAAAATGAACGCCTGACTACGAGGAGCCAATTTATGAGGCGCATAATTACGAAGATAAGGAAAAACACGACAACCAAACACCTTAAAATTAACATAATTAGGAACCGAACCAAAAAGAATTTCAAAAGGGGACTTATTTTCTAACAAGCTTGAAGGCAATCTATTGATAACATAAACGACTGTAGAAAAAGCATCAACCCAATATTTAGCAGGAGCATGAGCATTAAATAGTAGGGAAAGACCAGTTTCAATTATGTGTCTATGTTTTCTTTCTGCACGACCATTTTGTTGTGGAGTATATGGACAAGAAAAATGATGCAAAATGCCACGAGAAGTAAAAAACTCATGGACACGATGATTAGTAAACTCAGTGCCACCACCACTTTGAAAAACTTTGATATTCAAGTTGAATTGATTGCAAACAAGTGCAATAAATCTTTGAAGCACATTAAAGAATTCAGATTTTGTATGCATAGGGTATAACCAAGAAAAACGAGAATAATCATCCACAAACACAACATAATATCGATAACCATCACAAGAATCAACGGGGGCGGGTCCCCATAGATCACAATGAACCGAACTTAACACATTCGAAGTACGCTTTTCATTTAAGGAAAAAGATAAACGTTTACTTTTAGCCAACTGACAAGAAGAACAAACTGAAGGTTTTGGCAGAACATAAGTAACAGCCAAGTGATCTAATTTATTTAGCAACTGAATTACGGAAACAGAAACATGTCCTAAACGTAAATGCCAAAGTTCGAAAGAAGACTTTAAAGCATGAGAAAATAAAGCAGCAATCAGGGCCGAAGTGCCATGTTTCAGAACATAAAGACCATCTTTACATCTGCCCTTTGCTAGGATTTCCTTTGCCGCCCGAGTCTGAATGGTAAACGATTGATTAGAAAATAAAAACATCAACAGAAAAATCAGTAGTTAATTTACTAATGAGGCCCGAGACCAAGTAAGAACCAATGGCCCTTGTCGACATCGGAAACAGGATAGCCTATGGCAGCCAATTGATCGCAAGGTTTTGAACGACCTACCTTAATCAGAGACAAATGAGGTTCCACGACTGAGTAGTTGAAGCTCATCTCGGATATGATGAGCACGTGAGGGAGAAGAGTGACTGAAGGCAGCCTCCAACGCGACCCAAACGTCACGGGCCTTGGTTAATCCGACAACCTCGGACATTGATTCCTCGGTTAAAGAAGAGAGAAGAATGCTCAGAACACGATCATGTTTCGTATTCCAAGTGATGAAGGCAGGACTGGGGCCGTCTTCATCCGAGGTGTTTTTGACAGTCGGCGGTGGTTCAACGCCGCTGCCATTGACAAAGGATAACAAGTTATCACAACAAAGCATTGGTTCGACTTGACTGCGCCAGAGGAGATGGTTCGTGGATGACAACTTGATTGTTATCATATGAATCAAGGTAGCGAGTGGGATAGTTTCAGCGGCCATGGTGGAAAAGGGGAAAGAAAAGAGATGGGAAATAAAGTGAAGAAAGGAGATAGGGATCGGAATTAGACGCAGTCGAATCATTGTATATATTTATGTAAGTTTGTTGTGATCATTTTCTCTTGTAAATCTGTAAATTCTGTTGTACATGGGTTATATATAGTGGAATCTCGGCCTCACCATATTCACGGTGAACAAAATACTTCTTTTCATGGTATCAGAGCCTCTGGTTCAGCCCAGATTTTGGGTTCGATTCCCGTGGGAAGCACTCCACCCATTTAAAAATTGTCCACTCGTTGGGCCTCCTTCCCAGAGGGCATAGACAATGATTCGGTCCACGAGTGAGGGGGAGTATTGAGGGAAATTAAATAAACGAATTAATTTTGCACCTCTCTACAAGTTCGGACTTTTAGATGAGACGAGATTCTTTCATTTTTTTATAAGTCTATGTACATAGCACGGTGTTGTACAACACATGATCCAAATCCCAAAATAGGCGAGCAAAGTTATACACGAACATTTAACAATGTGTAAAATAGCTTGTCAACTATTTCAGCTCGGATTAAGGATGAGGGTTCCAAAAACTAGAGGCGAAACTTGTAGGTTTTGCCATGATAGCAGTTGAAGTTATTATCGCCCCCAAATCTGCACTTGGTGTTGTACCCTGGATACTCGAGATGATTGAAATCGACTGCCTCCACAACCCTAAGCCTGCGGGAATAAGCAATGGACTCTGTTGATGTTGCACGGATGTTGTTCCATATGTTGGACAACATTCTGCACAACATCATAAATTTGTCCTTTCTCCTAACACTTACTCCATTTTAATAGATGCATTTTTCTATGTTTCCTACACTGCAGGTTGAAGACAAATTGGAATATTGTCAAGCGGCTGCATTGTGGAGGAGTGAGAATAGAAAGATCATAGGTGGTTACACCAAGATCATGGAGATAGTGGAGGAGATGTTCAAGGCTATCAAAGTCAAGTGGATAGGACAATGCAGTTGATCTCCAAGTCTATAAATACACTGCATTGGTCGACATTCAAGTTTGAGAAAAAGTGAAATACTATTTGCTCTACTCCAAACTTTAGAGAATAACATCCGAGACACAACCGAAAGTACAACCTAGAGTGTTTGTATCCAGTAGGAGTGTAAGGGTCGTTGTTATTCTATTTATACTAGTCGAGAGAATACAATCTCTCCCATCAGTATTGATTTTATCTTATTAGATCAAGTTTTAGGTTGAATAAGATCACTAGTTACTTGATTGAATAGATTGATTTTTGGTGTGTGATTTTTCACTACACCTTTTAGGATCTTGTAAGAGGTTCTTGTGTATCTCACTACTTGTTATAGTGATGTTTTTAACCATGAGGTTCGTATAGTCTGGATTACAGACTATACAAAATTTTGAAATCCTTTGCACTGCGTTTTTATACCTCTGCTGTCATATGTTGTTCTACATGTTGCATAACATTTTCAACAACACTCTGAAAATACACGCACACACACTGTCAGACTCCACTTTCCACTCCATGTGAAATCTGTTGGTCTTGTGTGTTATGTGAATTTCTCCGTTTTCACTTATCATTTCTTTTGCGTTCATCAGAAACTGGCTCACCAGCTTCCTGTGACGCCTACGATAAACATTGATATAATGTTGATAAAAATTAATTCTATTGATGTTGCTTGATAGGTTTGATACATTGATAATGAGAATAGAAGTAAGTAATTGATTACCCCCACCTACTCAACTCACCTCACATGATACACATTGTTGATGTTGTAACCAAGCAATAACAATGCAATCAATAACTCTTATTGATTGACCCCTCAATGATACCCATTTTCATTATCATTCCATAGTCATACCAAGCGTGTCCTAAAAACACCTTGAGAATCGAGAGAGGTGGCGATCATATTGGACGCCCAACCAAATGCTGCTGCTAAACAAGTAGAAAATGAGAAATCGCCATCCCCCACGACCAGTATCCGATGGCAGCTGCTGTAATGCTTAATCCATCTAATTCCCTCTGCATTCACCACATTGTCTACTCGCTGTTTTCCAGTCCTGTTTTCATTTTGAAGTGTATTTTGATTGATAAAAACGGTTGAACTTTTCAGTTTGTTTTTGTTCACACTTGTATTGTATGAATTTACTAAAGTAATGGGACTTTCCTCTTCATTAGATTCACTGCTCCAATATTTCAAAACACTTTGCAGGATTCCCATTTTGTTGGATGAGTGAAAAATTAACTGAAAAGGAAAAGGGTTTGATATAAGAACCAAAATGAAATTATTAAAGCAGCTTCTCGACTCTCAAACTCAACACTTTGATTTCCCATAATATCCCCTTCAAACATCTCTCGAATATCGAAATTATATTACTGGATATAAGGGCAGTTAATTACACACATGGATATTTGACGGATACACTTCCTTTGTTTAACCGAGTTATAATAATAATTCAACAATGACAAAATCTTCTCATATACATATACTACATAAAAGAAAAACACAATTTAATTTCAACTCCGATTATGATTAACAAGATGAATTGAAAACAGATACTCCCTCCGTCCCAGAAGACTCTGCGCCAATTTTTCGGCGCTCGAGATTAAGAAAAGTTGTTTTATAGGGTAGTAAGTGTGTATGAGAGTAATAAGTGTGTGTTGTAAAATTATAAATTGAGAAATGTGTGTCCATTTTTTGGTGTGCAAAGTCTTATAGGACTGACAAAAAAAAAGTATGCTAAGTGTTTTGAATCGGAGGGACTACTGCATTATATTAGTTGGTACTAGTACAAAAATATACAACTAAAACAGAGAGAGGTAAAGAAAACGAAAAGAGAATCTGGTAGCTCACAGTGAGTGTAGAAACAAACGATCAGGATTCGGGAACCAAAATCATATCCTCCTTTGATATTATTATTATACATCCTTCAATTTCCGAAAATTACTGGAGAAACAAGATTTTAGAGGATGGAGAAGAAAAGTAGAAAGACTTGGGAAATCGGGTCAATGGGTGGGTCCCAAACAAAAGAAAAGTCATTTATTTCGATTTATATAATTAATTAATGTGCTACTGTTGATACTCGATGGAAATTATCTTGCGACTCTCTACATTCTACCTGTTTCGGTATCATCTATTAGCCGTGGATTAGATTTTCAGTACGTATTACTGGTTCGGTATTACTATCGTGTGCCTCCTTTGGTTGTACCTCGTTTTGTCGTTTTCCCTTTTTTAATTGCCTCATTAGTATCCCGGAATCTATCACTCCTTCGCCTTTCTTTAATCTGCATTATTGCTCTTTTCCTTATCTCTTACTATTAGACTCTAATTTTTATTTTATTTTAGCTATTTTCACATATTTTCTTCCCAATTTACTTCATCCAAACATCTCTAAAAAAAATAAAAAATTAGATCTCCGGTGTACATCGTGTACTCTATAGTGTATTTTAAAAATTTACAATTTATTGCACTGAAACATAAAAATGTGTTCGTAAAATACAATTGTATATTTTAATGTAACAAGTTGCATATCTCAATGCAACAAATTTCTAAAATGCACTATGTAATGCACACAAGACATAACCCTAAAAAAAATAATTAAGAATATTTTAATTATTCATTTCACATATCTTTATTATAAAATATTTATTTCTAATTAGAAATTAATAAAGGGTAAAATCATAAAATAAAAATGAAGTTATTTTTATTTAATTTAAATAGCTAAAAAATATTTAATAAAGAACTTTGGGAGTATAATTAGCTTCTTATCATTCCATTTGAAATTCACTGGTCTTGTGTGTTATGTGAATTTCTCCGGTTTCACTTATCATTTTTTTTGCGTTCATCAGAAACTGGCTCACCAACTTCCTGTGACGCCTGCAATCGACATTGATAGAGTCATAATATAAAACAGGCTGTTGAAATCTTGCAATCGAGTAAAGGTTATGAACTTACCGAAGCAGAGAATCACGCGAAATGTCTTTGAAAAATCCAGCAAAGGGGAAATTGAATACTATGCGATCGAATTTGATCCCCCCAAGATAGGGATGGATGCACATTTTAGTTGCATCAATCTCATGCATCACCTTGCACCCCCTAATGCTTAATTCCCTTAAGTTGGACAATGCAGTCCGGTAGTTCTTCAATAAAAAGGCTGACAAAATAGCAACAAACATCTAAGCCAGATCCCATTAACACACACTCACACTGGGTTATCGCAAAAGTGATCCCACAAGAATAAGATCATTGTAAAAGTGGTCCTTTTTTTTACCAATAATAGTCCAACAGTGCACGAAAATATCTCGCGCACAGATTTTGCAATTAAAATACACAAAAAGACAATTTTCAAGCATAGATTCGGCTTTAGCGTAGTTTATCTTCAGAAATTCTGGAAATATTGAAGAAATTAAACATAATATATAAAATATGATAAGAGAGAGATGAAAAGTGTATATAGATAAATACCTTGAGAATTGAGAGAAGTTGCTATGATATTAGAAGCAGAGGAAAAAGCAAGGGCCAACGAAGCAGAGAAGGAAAAATCTCCCTCACCCACTAACAATATCCTATGGCGGTTGCTGTAATGTTTGATCCACTTTTCATTAATAATTAGGCTCACTTTCTTCTCTTGTTTTGGATCTGGTTTCTTCCCCACTTTCACAACAGGGACATTTCTGGGAGCATCTTTCTGTACAAAGAGAGTTGATGAAGACGTTACCAGCTTCTTTTCCAGCCACTGCGGTGACCTTCCAGAATTACTGTTTGTAGTTTGGAGTGACAATAATTTTCCGATTTTCTCATTACTCACCACATGATCAATACTACTACTACTACTCTTAATTAGTCTCGCCGGATCTGCTGATTTCATCCCCATTTTCTCGTTACTCACCACATCAATACTACTACTACTACTACTACCCTTAATTAGTCTCGCCGGATCTGCTGATTTCATCCCCATTTTCTCATTACTCACCGCATCAATACTACTACTACTACTACCCTTAATTAGTCTCGCCAGATCTGTCGATTTCATCCCCATTTTCTTTTCCAGAACTGCAGGGACATTTCTCTGTTTTTTTTCCTCCAGCCACTGCTGATAATACAAATCATTAACAATTCCACACTGCGATCTTCTCTCATCATCACTGTTTCTGGTTTGGGCTAACAATGGTTCCCTGCTGCTGCACTTGTTTTGAATCGGAAGAACAGGATTTGCTGCTTTTCGTCTCCATACCAAACCAAATAGGAAACGAATACCCTGCAATATAGCGTTGACGATTGAACTGCACGCGCTTGATGTTTTGGGTGAATCGAGATATGGGTAAATTGGCCTTCCAAATTCGTCTTCATCCTCATCTTGTGTTTTACACCCAAAATATCTGCTGCTGCTATGGAGAATTCCCATCGTTTTTTTTTTTAATCTTGACAACAATTCTTGGGAAAACTGTGGAGCCTGATGTAGAGAATTTAATGAGAAAATTACAATGAGATACAAAGTAGGAGGTGATATTACACTTTAATTTAATACATCAAAACCCTACATTACAATTAGATACAAAATAACATCCAAAAAACCCAAAATATCCCTACTCTCAAACACACAAATAATCGGTTCTTTTTTTATCAAATTTTCGAAGCAAGATAAACAAAATAAATTAAATTAAATAGTGTGGCAGAAGACTTCATTGGGAAGACTTCATAAAAAGCAATGGAGGAGTCATTTTATTTGCTTTTCTTTTGTTGGACTGTCCCTTCTCAATATTAAAAAGATATAGTCCCGAGGTCATGCTCCGTACAACATAAGGTCTTCCACTAATCAATTGCATAGTCATATAATATTCTGTAATTCTGCCACTTGAAGTTATTACATTGTTTAAAATAAAAAATAAAAAATACTCCTCCCTCCGTCTCAATCTTTATGGTAAAATATCAATTTTTTTGTCTCAATTTTTATGGTAAAATTACTTACATATTTTATTACTTTATCACTTTATCACATAAAATATTAATAAACAACATTTTCTATTCCCAATTACTCATCACTTTATCACTTTATCATATAAAATACTAATAAACAACTCTTCTTATCCCATCACTTTATCACTTTATTACTATTACACCTATCACGTTATCATTTTATTACTATTACATTCACCACTTTATCACTTTATTACTATTACACTAAATACTTATAAACAGTCACAATCTTACAAAAATTGGGATGAAGAGAGTAATAAACAACAATAATGATACAAATAGAATAAAGGGAAAGGTAGGTTAATAATTACAGAGTTTTTAACTTTACTATTCTAAGAGATCCACAATGGATGGATGGATTCATCCACTCTTTCTTTTATATCATCTACTTTTAAATATTTAATTTTAAAAAAAAATTCTCACAATGATTCATTTAATCATTTATCCATTCATTCACTATTTATGGTTCCCACTATGACTTCATCCCACTTTATGCATATTATAATTATTAAGAATTATATTATTTTTTAATATTGATATTATTAATCAAAATATTAAAATAAGATAGTAATTAATTATAAAATAATTCCAAGTAAACAAAATTGAGAAAATCTAAGTAGAATATTAAATTAAACATTTAGATTACTTGAAAGTTAGGAAACACAACATTCAATTAAAACATTACAATGAATTAAAACACTACAAGATCATTTAGAATTAAACTGGACAAGACTCAAATTGAAGAATACAATATTAAAATTAAAATAGTAATTCATCAATTCACATGCATATTTGAAATTAATCCAAATTTTAAATATAAAAAAATTATAAGTTTACATATATTAAAAAACATAAATAAAAATAAAAAATGAAAAAGTACTCTCTTATGTCATCACATTTATTTTTTTGCAAAAAATACACTTTCTCTCTCCATCAATTACATTGGATTGATGACACTCTCTCTCCAATCCATTGAAAACCCACAATGGTGTTAAATACACAAACTTTCATCCATCCAATGATTGTTTAACCATTTGATGGTACATTGTGGATGCTCTAATATGATGATTGTATAAATATATGAGCAAGCCTAATATGCATCAGATACACCGTACAGTTCAAATGTATTTTTGAAACATGCAATTTATTTTTTTGAAACGTTTAATTTTCTTGCACTGAAATTATTTCAGTGCAAGAAAATTGAATGTTTCAAAAAAATAAATTTCACCCTTCATAAATACACTTAAACTGCATGATATATCTGATGTATACAACACTTTCTTTAAATTAATATATATGTTTGGCATTGTTCCAAATATGCATATGTTCGTGGCGGGTCCTCGGAAATGAGGTTTAACCTCAACTATTTAGGATCAAATCCATTTAATATTTGTAACTTTTATCATCGTGTCTTATAATTTTTTTTTAAGAAGGTGATATTTTAAATATTGTAGTATTATTTTTTAAACAATATATTCTCTCTTTATTTCCAGTAGCTCACACCATACAAATTAAGTTAACTGCCATTAAATTAGTAAAATCAATAAATTATGAAGATTCAAGATACACATGATATATTTACTAGATTATTAAAAAAAAAAAAGTATAATTAATTTGAAAAATAATGTTCTTTCTAAAATGGAGGGAAGATAAATTAATATATTTACCACAATAAATATAAATAAGCACGAGAAAACACCTCATAGATTGCACCATAGAATTCAGCATGGACACTATAAACACAAGCAAGTTCAAAACAAACATATTTTTTATAGATGACATATTTCAGCTTGGAGAGTTGGAGACTATACACAAAAGGTATGTACAAAATAGGCCAGCGAAGTTATAAGCTAGCGAACATTTAACAATATGCAATATAGCTGGTCAACTATTTCAGTTGGGATTAAGGATGAGGGTTCCAAAAACTAGAGGCGAAACTTGTAGGTTTTGCTAGGATAGCAATTGAAGTTATTATCACCCCCAAATCCGCACTTGGATACTTGAGATGATTGAAATCGACTGCCTCCACAAGCCTAAGCCTGTGGGAATAAGCAATTGACTCCACCTTCCATTCCATGTGAAATCCATTGGTCTTGTGTGTTATGTGAATTTCTCCGTTTTCACTTATCATTTCTTTTGCGTTCATCAGAAACTGGCTCACCAGCTTCCTATGTCGCCTAAATTAATTAACATTGACACAATGTTACAAGATCGGGATGCTGATGAAATATCGCAATTGTATAATGGTGTTATGGAACTAACCGAAGCTGAGAATCCCGCGAAATGTCCTTGAAAAATCCAGCAAACGGGAAGTTGAATACTATGCGGTCGAATTTGATCCCCCCAAGAAAGGGATGGTTGCACATTTTAGTTGCATCAATCTCATGCATCACCTTGCACTTCCTAATGCTTAATTCCACTAAGTTGGACAATGAATTCTGGTAGTTCTCCACTAGAAAGTCTGAAAACATCTTAGCCAGATCCCATTAACACATATATATACACTCACGCGGGGTTTATTACAAGAGTGATCCCACAAGAATAAGATCATTGCAAAAGTAGTCATTTCGTTACCAATAATAGTCCAATGGTGTAAACAAAACCTTGTGGAACAGAGTTTTTGCAATTAAAATACACACACAAAGACCATTTTCAAGTATAGTTAACAAAAGTGGAATGCAATATCAATAGAAAATACCTTGAGAATCGATAGAGGTGGCGATCATATTGGAGGCCCAACCAAATGCGGCTGCTAAACAAGTAGAAAATGAGAAATCGCCGTCTCCCACGAGAAGTATCCGGTGGGAGCTGCTGTAATGCTTCATCCATCTAATTCCCTCTGCATTCACCGCATTGTCTACTCTCTGTTTTCCAGTCCTGTTTTCATTTTGACTGATAAAAACAGTTGAACTTTTCAGTTTGTTGTTCGCACTTGAGTCCCGTATGTGTATGTTTGGGACAGAGATTGTTAGATATTTCAAGTCTCGTGAGAGAATGGACACAGCAGCATTTTGATTGTCACCATTGTTGTATGAACAAATTGGACTTTCCTCTTCACTGCTCCAATATTTCAAAACACTTTGCAGGATTCCCATTTTTTTGGATGAGTGAAAAATTGACTGAAAAGGGAAAGGGTTCGATATAAGAACCAAAATGAAACTACTAAAGCTTCTCCACTATGAAACGCAACACTGTGATTTCCCATAATATCCCCTTCAAACCGATCTCGAATATCGAAATTATATTACTGGATATAAGGGCGGTTAATTAACTAATTAAAGTGTTAAAAGATGGATATTTGACGGATGCTCTTCCTTTGTTTAACCGAGTTATAATTCAATAATGACAAAATCTTGTCATATACATATAATACATAAAAAAGAAACACAATTTAGTTTCAACTCCGATTATATATGATTAACAATATGAATTGAATACTTGGACTAGTGCAAAGATGTACAACTAAAACACAGAGAGAGAGAAAACAAAAAGAGAAGCTGGTAGCTTACAGTGAGTCTAGAAACAAACGATCAGGAGTCGGGAACCAAAATCCTCCTCCTTTGATATTATAATTATATATACATCCTTCGATTTCCGAAAATTACTCGAGAAACAAGATTTTAGTTTTAGAGATGAAGAAGACAATAGAAAGACTTGGGAAAGTGGGTCAATGGGTGGGTCCCAAACAAAAGGAAACTCATTCTTTAATTCCACTTTTATAATAATTAATTAATTAATTAATGTGCTACTGTTGATACTCGATGTAAGTAACGACTCTCTACATTCTACTTGTTTCGGTATCATCGTCTATTAAAAGTGTCGATCTCCTGTTCACCGTGCACTCTATAATGTATTTTAAAATTTTGCAATTTGTTATACTAAAATGTACAACATGTATTCGTAAAATATAATTGCATATTTTAATATAACAAGTTGCATATTTCAATGCAACAAGTTGCAAGTTTCTAAAATAAACAATGGAGTGCACGATGCACATAGTGCATACAAGACCTACCCTAAAAAAATTAATTAAGAAAATTTTAATTATTCATTTCACATATCTTTATTACTATAAAATATTTTTTTCTAATTAGAGATCAGTAAAGGGTTGGAGAAGCTAATTATACTCCCAGAGTTCTTCAAAGTGTTGCGTATAATTAGCTTCTCTTTATAAAGTGTTGGACAAGTAATAAGCTGAAAAAAAGTTTGTGTTCACATTTTCTCCATTGTTGGTAGATGTTTGGGATCCTATAAACAATATTCTAATTCTAATTGGAATAGTAGAATATTCTTGTGACAGGATTTAGAATGAGAATTTTAAAATGAACATAAAAAATTAATGCAGAACCCCTTTATGAGGATTACTCATTATTTAACATGATACCGGATAACATTAAACATACGAAGTAAGATTTAAGAACACACAATCAAGCCAATATTAGAAACAAAAACCACAATCAAGAAGAAAGGAAAAGTATTTACATATAAACACGGAACATTTTTTCATGCTGTGAAGAAGAAGTTAACAACGCTGGAACTTTTTAGGCCAAATTTGTAGGTTTTGCTAGGGTTGCAATCGAAGTTATTATCACCCCCAAATCCAAATTTGGTGTTGTACCCTGGATACTCTAGATAGTTAAATTTGACAGCCTCAATAAGTCTGAGTCTGTGAGAAGAGGCTGTGGTTATAAGATTAAACTCCACGTGAAAACGGTTGGTCTTGTGGGATATGTGAATCTCCCCATTTTCACTTAACATCTGTCTTGCATTCTTCAGAAACTGATCCACCAATTTTCTATGACTTCTGCAGTTTAATTCAATTTAAAGATGAGTAAAAGTATTAATTACAAATTTACAATGGAATTAAAAAAAAAATATTAGCTAACCGAAGTTGAGATTCACGCGGCATATTCTTGAGAGCTAATCCAGCGTAAGGGAAGTTGAAAATTATGCGATCGAATTTAAGATGTCCGAGCGACGGATGATTCGCCATTTTGGTTGCATCAACCTCGTGCATCACCTTGCTCTGCCTCTTGCTCAAATTCTCGATGTTGGATTCGGCTTTGGAGTAGTTTTTCTTCAGAAATTCTGGAGAATTTGAAGAAATTATAAACACAATAAAATAGGTGATGAGAGGCGTATTGATAAATAGAGTACCTTGAGAATTGAGTGAAGTTGCGATGATATTAGAAGCAGAGGAAAAGGCGAGGGCTAAAGAAGCAGAGAAGGAGAAATCTCCCTCACCCACCAACAATATTCTATGCCTGTTGCTGTAATGTTTGATCCACTTTTCATTAATAACAGTAATACTATTACTCTTAATTAGGCTCACTTTGTTTTCTTGTTTTGGATCTGGTTTCTTCCCCACTTTCACAACAGGGACATTTACGGGAGCATCTTTCCGTGCGGAGACAGTTGATGACCTTCCAAAATTAGTGTTTGTAGTTTGGAGTAACGATGATTTTCTGATTTCCTCATTACTCACCACATCAATAATGCTCTTAATTACTCTGGCCTCCTTCTTCTTTTCTTCTTCTTTTTGATCTGCGGATTTCATTCCCATTTTGTTTTCCAGAACTGCAGGGGCATTTCTTTGAGCATACTTCGGTACGGAAACAGTTGATGAAGACGGGAATGTGAATACTGGTCGTACCACATCATGATCAATCTGTTTTTTTTCCTGCTGATAATACAAAACATCAACAATTTCACGCTTCGATCTTCTCTCATAGTCACTGTTTCTGGTTTCCCTGCTCTTGTTTTGAATCGGAAGAACGGGATTTGCTGCTCTTCGTCGCCATACCAAACCAAACAGGAAACGAAAACCCTGCAATATAGCGTTGACGATTGAACTGCACGCGCTTGATGTTTTGGGTGAATCACAGTGAAGGAGATATGGGTGAATTGGCCTTCCAAATTCGTCTTCATCCTCATCTTCTCTTTTAAACCCAAAAAATCTGCTGCTGCTATGGACAATTCCCATCGTTTTTGTTTTTTTTTTAACTTCACAACAATTCTTGGGAAAACTGTCGAGTCTGATGTAGAGAATTTAATTAACTTTACTTTGTGCGAACTTTTTACTATTGAAATAACTAAATTAAAAAATTTACTCTATTTTTTTATGTTATCCGAATAATAATGGAGTGGACGGTTGCTTTTCACTGTTAAATGACCCTTCATTTTCTCTTAACACCTTTGGTTTGTTTGGCATTTAGTTACGACCTTTCAACTTTATTTTACGTTCATTAAATTTTAATTTATCAGTATTTGTGCTTCATTATTAATATTAAGTAGGTATTCAGTAAACTTGTTCTTAGAATTGAATAGAACGATAATTACAAAAAATGGGCAAAAATATTCATTTGGAATGATCAAATTATTTTTGTACAACTCTTTTTTGTCTTTTTATGAAATATTTACTTTTACTAAAAAAATCGCGCATGAATAGCGCATTGATTGTTCGTCCTAGTAAGAGGTGATGAAAATTAATTTAGTAAGAGTAAATATGTTATAAAAAAGTAAAAATTGATTTTTTACCAACGTTGAAAAAAAAAAAAAAATTTGTACATTTCATTATAGAGAAAAAAAGAATTTTTCCCTTTATAATTATCTCATTAAAATGAATAACTAGTTTAAAGTAAGAGGTCGTATTTTCAAAATTATTCTTCACCTAGGCAGTGCAAATCATGATCAAGTTCATTTAACCATAACATATACATCTCTCTTAAATTTGTAATTAATACTATATATTATAGAGTAGTGACATTTAGACGTCCCTTAATATCTCAATAGAAGATTAGACAAGACATGGGTATTTATTTAGATAAATTTAGTGGGAAAATAGATATTGTAGACCATAATCATATATACATTCATACATGTGTTTAAAATAATGAACTCCTATTTCAGGAAATTAAAAATGAAGATTATAATTAAATGATTAGAAATGTTTCATTCCGGAAGCAAGACAAATAAAATAAAGAAAAGAATTGACCTTATAAGCAAGAAAGCAGAGAACCAACCAAGGAGGAATTTTGCACTCGTTGGCTGACGCTGAGTTGAACCACTGCATAGAGAGAGAGAGAGAGAGAGAGTAATTAGTGAGATGTGTATTTAAGTAATTTTCCAGAAGACTTCATGGCAAAGACTTGATAAATAGTAAGGACGACTCATTTTATTTGCTTTATGTGTATTTAAGTAATTTTCCAGAAGACTTCATGGCAAAGACTTGATAAATAGTAAGGACGACTCATTTTATTTGCTTTTTATTGGTTGCGCTGTCTCCCCTCTTGATATTACTCCGTCCGTTTAGGATTCAATTGAACATTCATTATTTAATAAAAATTTGTGTGAATTTAAATCCACGAATTCGAGTTCATCGTGAACTCGATTTTTTTTGCACCTCTATTATATATAAAAATTATCATTTTTATGCATAAAAACCTTGTCTGATATACACAAAAATTATCTCTGTTAAAAAATATTTTATATTTTTAAATAATTAAAGTTTTTGTGCATAACAATGACTGAGTTCATATATAAATCTGGTTCAACATGAGTGTTACTCTTACTATTTGCATGGGGTTTAAAGTGAGAATTATTTCTTAAAATTATAGCAGAGAAAGTTGAATTTTTATGGGGTTGAATAGTAAAATAATGACATGTAGGGTGTGTTTTGAAATATTTAAAATAACTTCCAAAAGCACTTATTTTCAAAGTTCTCTCTCAGAGCTTTTGAAAATAAGTACTTCTAAAAATTATTTTAAGTATTTTAAAGCACACTCGTAATGTAAACACTAATACACATTTGGGCTTGGACAGCTGTGAAAAATGACCTTGGAGAGCAGTTATAACCACTCTCCAAGTATCAACTGTCCAAGCTTGGACAGCTGATAAAAAACCGTTGTCCAAGAAATCGCACTTGGACAGCGGTTTTCAACCGCTTTGCAAGAGTGTGCTTGGACAGCAGTTAATAACATATTTTTTTTTATATATTTTCGTTTATTATGTTACATAGACAGCGGTTATTAACCGCTGTCCAATATTTTTTTTTTAATTATTAATTTATATTTTAAAAATCCTATAATAAAACTATAAACCAAAACTTATATATACGTCCAATACCATAAACCATAAACCATAAACCAAAAATCCTATAATAAAACCATAAACCAAAACTTATACCACATATATATATACCAAAACATCAAATAAATTAATAAACATACACATCATGAAATAAATAAACATACAATCATAAACATACGTCCAATACACCAAAAACATGAAATATATATCATCACAAATATATAATTTAATTACATGCTACCAAAATTTCAAACAACGACCACTCAATATCGTATGAATATAAGAATCGATTGTAAAGGTACCCCGTCCAATCGTTTTTCCATTTCTCCAGTCTTTTCTTAGAGTAAGAATTGAGCTCACGTTCATAGACAAACTGCAAACAACGAATCAATCAATATAGTATAAATTTTATTTTCAATCAATAATAATTTAAATAAATCGATAAATTGACTTACATTGAGAGGAATGTTCATTAGAGAAGCGCAGATTATATCTTCAATAAAGCAACACACAAAATGTCCACAATGTTCATTATCTCGTTGCCTCGGAATCTGTTGATCCAGTTCACTTTATTTAATAAAGCAAAAGAAACAACATTTAATATAACAGAAGAAACAACATTAAATAAAGTCGTACATTTCTTTTTAGCACTTGTTTTTCTTTTTTGTTTTTTGGTTGACCTTTCTCGTTCATGACCATAAATGTTAACAAGATCCGGATTGCCATATTCATCCTCATCTCTAATTATTCTCTGGTATGGACGTGGATTTGTAGGATCATCGAAAGATGGTACAGAATGAGTGAAGTTCTGAAAAGGATCATCAATTGTGTCAATATCTTCATCGACATGGTCGCTAATCTGGAAACTATTGTTAAATTTGTTTGACAGAACCACAATGGACCATTTCTTATTAACTGGGTCGGGGACATAGAAAATTTGTTGAGCTTGACTGGCCATTATGTAAGGGTCATCTCTGTATCCCACATTCTTCAAATCAACGCGTACGAACCCAGAACTTTCAACTTAAACCCCGTTAGGGATCCTCACCCAACTACACTCGAAGATTGGTTGACGGTGAACAATATAGTCGAGTTCCCAAATGTTGAAAATCTGTCCAAAGTAAGTAGTATTTGATTGATCCACTGCAGTTGCAGTAATGGACACTCCACTATTCTGCATAGTACTTGTGGCATCATGATCTCTGGTATAAAATGTGTATCAGTTGCTAAGATAACACTTGTATGAATACACATGTCTATCAGGCATTCTGGATAACCACTTAACTCTTTCATTCACTGATTATGTTTCCCGTGACAACATATTTGCTACATAACCATTGAACCAGTCAACAAACGTGCGATTGTGCTCAACTTCAATCCATGATCTATCTCTGGTGGGATTTCTCTCAGCAAGTGATCGCATGTGCAGGTCAATAAAAGGAAGCACGTCAACCGTGTTGTGAAGTACGCACAAGTGCATCCGTGTTAGTTCCTCCATGCTAACACTGTTGGGGAATAAGTTGCACAGATCTATTCGGGATGAATATTTAAATACAAATTTAATTCTTATAATTATTACTGGCATGAATTAATCCTATATTAATTCAAATAATAATCCAACAACAAATCATGCATATAATCAATTCACGTAAATCCTACGCATGCGGAAATTCTACGAGTTTACGTGAACATACCTCTTGGGACGGTATTGGTCTTGTTGATTAGACACACCAAAAGAACTTCCCAAGTATTCCCTTAATCCTTGCTCGACTATCCGGTGGTAGGACACTTGCGAACAATTAACAAAAGGAAAAATAAACTTTGTTGCACCACCTTTGTGGATTTGCTAATTTTTCCAGCACATGGAATTGTACACTCACAATTGACGTTTTTCGAAAATACACAATCTGTCGACTTTTCAAAATATTTGCTATTTTATCGAAGCTGATATTTTTCCAAAAAACTAATTTTCGTGTTCACTGGGGATGAGACGTTCATCCCCTATTTATAATAGAGAGGGGGACGAAACTTAGGGCTCAAAATAGGGTTAGGAAAGATCTTTTCTTGATCTCCAAAAAATCTTGAATATATCCCATATATTCTTCTTTCCATGTGTATTTTTTCACAAAAATCTCACACCCTTATTTAACCCATTTTTTTTGAAATTAATAGGAGACTTTTCAAGATTGGATCTTTCTTGAATTTATGAGATATTCTTGTATTCCAAGAATACATATCTTTTTCCATAAAATCTTTTCAAGAAAATACTTCTTCCTATTATTACTCTATATATTTCGAAAATTACAATTAAAGAAACCAAGTGGAAGATTTCTTGAATTTATGGGATAATCTTGTATTCCAAGAATACTTATCTCCTTTCCATAAAATATTTTCAAGAAAATTCTTCTCCCTCTTTTTCTTTAATAATTTCGAAATTCTAGGAAAATAATGCAACAAGAATTTATTTTATTTTTAAACACCTTTTTCAGTTATTGGACTTTATGTTGGGCTACTTGGGGGGCCTTTAGGAGAATTAAGATTGGACCTTCCAATGGACCTTGAATTATCAATATTGAGCCACAATATTATTCAAACCCATAAATATTAATTAATCCCACTACATAATTAATATTGCACTATCCATCTTAACCCATATTACGCTTAATATGGCTCCTGTTATTATTTTTTCGTGTTTAAGATTATCTAGCCCATTAATTAATTCAAGCCACCAAATAGCTTTCCATTAATTAATATATTTTATCCTTGGTAAAGGAACGGTTCAACATTATTATCCATCTTTGAAACTAGTTCCACTTGCAAGATTTGGTATGATAAAACTTAAGAACCTCCCCGAGAACCGTCGAACAAACGTGCTTGCACGATTCTCCGTATTAAATCTTAGCAATCGCATGTGACCAATAATATTGCCCAAGATATAGGGTATTGAATCTCATTGATTCTCTTCCCGTAATAAGTCAAAGTAATAGTTACTAACCACGTACAATCCTATTTAAGGGACGAAGATTAAGAAATAACTAACCACTGAGGTCTAATTCTTCCTAGTTCAGTCTAATTATTCCTAGTTCTAATTATTCCTAGTTCAGTTCTGAAGAATTTGTCCTCCTGTAGGTCCTCTTCAGTGCATCAGTCATGCACTAGTGTAATCTCTTGGTCAAGACAAGTCAATCCGAGCTTTACACTTCAACCTTTCACGATGGATTGTTCATTTCCATCTAGGTCGTGAATGGTGTACTTTTAGTTACAAGGGATTGTTAATTTAATCTTCTGTGATCTGGTATCACTAAATTAACTACAATGTAACATGTACGATTTATTGAACAGTTATGCAGTAAATATATGTAACTTTCAGTAAATAAGTCCGAAATTCAGTTTTGATTATACAAAGTAAAAGCATACGTTCCAGTATAATCCCAACAATCTCCCACTTATACTCAAAGTCTGCTTTTAAGTATACTACAACATGTCTCGTGTAGTTTCTAATCGTGACATCTAATGTCACCCTAAAGAACCTAATAATTTCTCCCACTTATACTCAAAGCAGATTAGCAACGGTCTTGACACCCATTCCTTCCACATGTCTCTCGAATGTATTGAGGCGAGACCTTTGTGAATGGATCCGCTGGGGTTGTCTTCGACGCTATCTTTTGCCACATCTATATCTCCTCTCTAAACGATATCTCTTATAAGATGGTATTTCCTTTCAATGTGTTTCTTTGGCCTTGTGGGCTCTTGGTTCCCTTGAATTTACAATTGCTTTCAAGATTGTCACAATAAAATGTGATTCTCATTGGGAAAATTCGAACTACATTCAAGTCCACTAGGAAGTTCTTGAGTCAAACCGCTTTTTTCGGCGCCTAAAACGGCTACATATTCGGCTTCCATGGTAGAATCTGCGACGCATTTACTGACGACGCTTCTCCATGTCACGACTCCTCCCCCATGCAAAAAACACACTACCGGAGGTAGATTTTTTGAAGTCTATGTCCGATTGAAAATCCGAGTCCATGTAGCCATGGGGATTAGACTATCGGACCGATAAATTAACATTCTATCCCGAGTTCTTTTTTCGGATACTTGAAATGTTTTTAATCTGCCGTCGAATGTTCTTTTTCCCGAAGTTACTTTGATATCTTGCCACCATGCCAACGACAAAGCGGATATCCGTTCTCGACACAAACATTGCATACATAAAAGCTTCCGGATAATCAAGCATATGGAATGCCTCCTCATGTCATCTATCTCCTTTTTTTTGCGTCTTAGGGCACATTTTCTTGGATAGATGGATTCCATGTCCGAAAGGTACGAAGCCTTTCTTGAATCCTGCGATCTTTGAATCGTTTCAAGACAAATGTCTATGTATGAAAACTTCGCGATAAACCTATCATCCTTTTCTTGCGATCTCGAGTGATATTGATCCCAAGGATGTGTGCGGCTTCCCCTAAGTCATTCATATCAAACTGTTTTGAAAGCCATGCCCTTACGTCTGATAACACCTTCACATCGTTCCCGATGATCAGAATGTCGTCTACGTATAGTACTAAGAATACCAATGCAGTTCCGACACGCTTTTTGAACACACAACTTTCAAACTCATTTTGATCAAACCCATAAGACTTTATAACATGATCAAAACATTGGTTCCAAGCTCTGGATGCCTGTTTGAGTCCGTAAATGGACTTCATGAGCTTACAAACTAGGTGTTCTTGGCCTTTTTCAATGAAGCCTTGGGGTTGTTGCATATAGATTTCCTCATCAAGACTTCCGTTAAGGAAAGCTGTCTTGACATCCATTTGCCAGATTTCAAAATCGAGATGCGCAGCTATCGACAAGAGAATCCGGATGGACTTGAGCATTGCTACAGGTGAAAAGGTTTCCTCATAGTCGATCCCTTCTTTCTGAGTATAACCTTTCGCCACAAGCCTTGCCTTGAAGGTTTCCACCTTCCCGTCCGGTCCCCTCTTTCTCTTGTATACCCACTTGAAACCAATGGGTTTGACCCAATTAAGTGGTTCGACTAGCTCCCACACTCTGTTATGATCCATAGACCCCATTTCTGCTTTCATTGCCTTTTGCCAAGAAACTGCATCCTTGTCTTGGATTGCCTCATCATATGTCCATGGGTCTGATTCGTCTTGTCCGGGAATCAAGTCCGAGGACTCTCCTATCCCCATGAATCTCTCGGGCTGTCTTACAACCCTCCCACTACGACGAGGTTCCGGTTGTGAAAGTGTGTCGTTTGGTATATCATCTTGTACAGTTGGCAACGAGGTTAGCCCCCTTAGCTCACTTAAGGTAATCTCACTTCTGGGTCTTCTTTCGTTCATATAGCCTTCCTTCAAAAATCTAAAGTGGGTGCTTATTACCACCTTTTGATCTTCGGAACCATAGAACATACACCTTTTTGTTTCCTCGGGGTATCCTATAAACAACCTTAATTCTGATCGAGGATCCAATTTCCCGGCTTCCTTGTCCAACACGTAGGCCGGACACCCCCAAATTATTATGTGTCTCAAATTGGGCTTGCGCCCGGTCCACAATTCTTTGGGAGTTTTGGGAACCGATTTGGATGGCACCAAGTTCAGAATGTAAGCCGCTGTTTCCAAGGCATGACCCCAGAACGACTTGGGAAGATCCGCATAACACATCATTGATCTAACCATTTCTAAAAGAGTTCTGTTTCTTAGCTCTGCAACCCCATTTTGTTGAGGGGTTCCGGGTGCAGTCAGCTGGGATAAAATCCCTTCATCTGACAAGTAGTTCAAAAACTCATCGCTGAGGTACTCGCCTCCACGATCGGATAGTAGAGACTTGATACGTTTTTCCCTATGATTCTCTGCTTGAGCCTTAAATTCTTTGAATTTCTCAAAGGTCTCAGATTTATGCTTCATAAGGAAAATATAACCGTACCTCGAGTAGTCATCAATAAAAGTGATGAAATACTCATAACCTCCTCTTGCTTTGGTTGGCATTGGACCACATACGTCCGTGTGAATGATTTCTAACACTTCTTTGACTCTATTCCCCTTGGCTCCGAATGCCCTCTTGGTCATTTTACCCTCCAAACATGATTCGCAGGTTGGAATTGGTTCAACTTGGAGAAACTCCAGTGAACCGTCTTTCACCAACCTTTGGATCCTCTTTGGATTTATATGACCCAATCTTAGATGCCATAGAAGTCTCTCGTTCACGTTTGATGAACGTTTTGTTTTTTTCGAAAACAGTTGATGTGTTATAGGATGCATTTCGTGAGTGGTGAGCACAGTTAATTCTATAGAGATTATTCGACCAATGTCCCATAACAGATACACTCATCATTTCAAGAAATGATGTCATTCTTATTAGAAGAAACTTAGTGTCCCTTAATCAAATTTTAGAAACTGAAAGTGAATTCTTTCCAAAACTGGGAACATAAAGATAATCTCAAAAAAAACTTCATCTTTAAAAGACAGGTGCACTTCTCCCACTGCTTTAACCACTACTCATGTAGCACTGCAATATCTGCTACTAGCGTAGCATTGCAATAATTGTTACTATCGTAGCATTGCAATATCCGCCACTTACGTAGCATTGCAATAATTGCTTTTTTCGTAACATCGCCCAGTGTGATGAGGATCTCACTCCCACTAAGTTGCCGAATCAGTTTGAACCCGTGAAGCAAACATGATTAGTGGATCTCGTATCAACCACCCACGAATGAGAAGTATACGCCGCTAAACAAGTTTCAACAACTAGTGCGTGAGAATTACCTTTCTTTCCGTCCCTTTTAGGGTTGGAACAGTAAACCTCCATTGTCCTCTTTCACCACAAACCTAAGCACTTCCTCTTTGGATTTTCCTTGACACCACAAGCATTCCTCATCTTACCATTGTCCTTAGCAATAGTTGAGTTTTATTGCTTATGGCTTTTGGTCCTCTTCTTTTCTTGCCTTCCTCGGCCTAGAAAATGAAGACTTACCACTTGCCGTTAAAGCTTGAGTTTGGTGCCCCATCAATATCTCTGCCGCGAGACCAAAGTTTGCAACAAATCCGTAGCGAGGCCAAAATGCTCGAAACTTTTGGGCAGAGAGTGAAATACCAAATTCATCTGAGTCTCCAGATTATAATGCACTTTCGAACCTCAAGTTTGTTCAGATGGGCCATCTATTTTGAGGACGTAATCCCTTATGGTTTTGCCCTCCACCATTTTCAGCGATGACATCTCTCGCAAGGTGATCTGACGAGTCCCACATTTTTGACTCGTCAGTTGGCTCATCTGATTTTGGTGTGTCAAGAATCCATTTGTGCTTTTGTGCGATTAGGAAAATTATAATTTTTTCGTTTCAATCAATATAGTTTCCATACATATTGTATTGACTTTATGTATATTAACAAAGGATTAAAAGGTTACGACATCTTTGAATCGAAATAAATAACTATATGCATAAGCACAAGTATATCACAAGGTTCGATCACATGCATCATATTAAAATCTCAAAAAAAATATGAACATGCATCAGCCAACATCTCAAAACAGTTTAAATAAGCCACGTGGGGTGGGTCATTATTTAAACACATTCAAGAAAGTTACAAACAAGAACGATTAAAACCTTTAATATCCAGATTAATAGTTGGCTCCCACTTTCACCAATATAAAATTGACCAGGGGACTTGGGGGAAGTATATGCATATCAATTTTATACCTAAGTAATAACCATGATTAAATACAGATTATTATTTCGCTTTGAACGAGCCTCGTGGGGGGGTCATCGTCCACTAGTAATAATCCACAATCATCCATTTGTAATTCATTCATGTGAAAGCTAACTTCGACCGTCCCCCGTGGGAAATTTCTCCAAAAGAATTCACAAATAAATAAATCATGGAGGTCAAAAAATTAATTCAATTTTATTTTTCCTAATAAAATTGTCAATTAATTATTTAAACATACTTAGTAATTTTGAAGGTGAGATTTTTCATTGGGCAACTCTCATGCAAACACATTTAAACAAATTAAATAAAGCATAAGATACACAATAATAAATCAAGCAAAGTGGAAAAATAAATATATTGGGCACAAATTATCCAATTCTCATGGTTTGATTTTCAAGAAACGCCGTCTTGAATTTCTCCCACTCGATCGTCTCGAAAAGAACTCCGTCTCGAAACGCCACGCCAAGTAGCTCGCAGCCAGGATGCACGCCCGCATCCGGCCGGCCACTTGGCCAAGTCATTCTCAGACACCTCGGCGAGCCGCCCGCGTGCCTCGACACGCCTCGGCAGGTTCTGCCACCTAAGCTGAACCGGAATAGCAGCGTCCATCCTCACAGGCTCATGCCCCACGCCCGCCTTTTGAAATCCGCCCACCAGTTTTGACGCGCGGCGCCCGGTCCCGTGGGCTCGATCTTTTGAATTGGCCTTAACCTGCCAGACGCCTGCCCAAACGTTCAGGTTCACCTCGTAATTAGTGCCTCCCCTTCCATCGCCAAGACGACGCACGCCTCCAAATAATTTCGATTTTATCCTTTAATTCTTCGCTCGCTTTTAGCTTCCTGATCCTGTTACAATTTATTTACAAAAAATAAATAAACCTAGATCTAGACTAGTCTATTACATTGATCAAATCAAACAAATCTTAATCTACTCGTGGATTTTCTCCGCGAGGCAAAAAAAATTCGAAAATGAATAGAATTAAAAACCACAATTTATATGCATGCATAAATAAACACATTAAATTCCATGACAATTGGATACCGCAAAAAGATCTAGCAATTCTACTATCCAATTTTCAAATTTAATGACAACGAATTAAATTACAATTTAAAAAATTCAGAGCAAAATCGTGGCTCTGATACCAGTTGTTGGGGAATTAATTGCCCGGATCTATTCGGGATGAATATTTAAATACAAATTTAATTCTTATAATTATTACTAGCATGAATTAATCCTATATTAATTCAAATAATAATCCAACAACAAATCATGCATATAATCAATTCACGTAAATCCTACGATGCGAAAATTCTACGAGTTTACGTGAACATACCTCTTGGGACGACAATGGTCTTGTTGATTAGACACACCAAAAAAAGAACTTCCCAAGTATTCCTTTAATCCTTGCTCGACTATCCTTGGTAGGACAACTTGCAACAATTAACAAAAGGAAAAATAAACTTTGTTGCACCACCTTTGTGGATTTGCTAATTTTTCCAAGGACATGGAATTGTACACTCACAATTGACGTTTTTTTCAAAATACACAATCTGTCGATGTTTCAAAATATTTGATATTTTATCGACGCTGACATTTTTCCAAAAAACTAATTTTCGTGTTCACTGGGGATGAAACATTCATCCCCTAATTATAATAGAGAGGGGGACGAAACTTAGGGCTCAATATAGGGTTAGGAAAGATCTTTTCTTGATCTCTAAGAAATCTTGAATATATCCCATATATTCTTCTTTCCATGTGTATTTTTCCACAAAAATCTCACACCCTTATTTAACCCATTTTTTTGAAATTAATAGGAGACTTTTCAAGATTGGATCTTTCTTGAATTTATGAGATATTCTTGTATTCCAAGAATACATATCTTTTTCCATAAAATCTTTTCAAGAAAATCAAGAAAATCCTTCTTCCTATTATTACTCTATATATTTCGAAAATTACAATTAAAGAAACCAAGTGGAAGATTTCTTGAATTTATAGGATAATCTTGTATTCCAAGAATACTTATCTCATTTCCATAAAATCTTTTCAAGAAAATTCTTCTCCCTCTTTTTCTTTAATAATTTCGAAATTCAAGGAAAATAATGTAACAAGAATTTATTTTATTTTTAAACACCTTTTTTTAGTTATTGGACTTTATGTTGGGCTACTTGGGGGGCCTTTAGGAGAATTAAGATTGGACCTTCCAATGGACCTTGAATTATCAATATTGAGCCACAATATTATTCAAGCCCATAAATATTAATTAATCTCACTACATAATTAATATTGCACTATCCATCTTAACTCATATTACAGTTAATATGGCTCCCGGTTATTATTTCCCGTGTTTAAGATTATCTAGCCCACTAATTAATTCAAGCCACTGAAATAGCTTTCCATTAATTAATATCTTTTATCCTTGGTAAAGGAACGGTTCAACATTATTATCCATATCGAAAACTAGTTCCACTTGCAAGATTTGGTATGATAAAACTTATGAACCTCCCAAGGGGACAAATTGAACAAGCGTACTTGCAATAATGCGATTCTCCGTATTAAATCTTAGCAATCGCATGTGACCAATAATATTGTCCAAGATATAGGTATTGAATCTCATTGATTCTCTTCCCGTAATAAGTCAAAAGCAATAGTTACTAACCACCACGCAATCCTATTTAAGGGATGAAGATTAAGAAATAACTAACCATTGAGGTCTAATTCTTCCTAGTTGATTAAAAGAATTTGTCCTCCTATGGAATCCTCTTGATTGCATCGATTCATGCACTAGTGTAATCTCTTGGTCAAGACAAGCCAATCCGAAGGCCTTACACTTCAACCTTTCACGATGGATTGTTCATTTCCATCTAGGTCGTGAATGGTGTACTTTTTTAGTTACAAGGACCATTAATTTAATCTTACGTGATCCGTATCACTAAATTAACTACAATGTAACATGTACGATTTATTGAAACGATTATGCAAGAAATATATGTAACATTCGATGATATTTAAAGCATCGATGATAAACAATTTATTTTAGTAAATAAGTCTGAAATTCAGTTTTGATTATACAAAGTAAAAGCATACTTTCCAGTATAATCCCAACAAACACTTATAGGTTGACCACCGGTAATGCCTTCACCATCCATCCTATTGGTGTACCGGGTAACTGGAAGTCCAATTGCATCGACATTCGGAATAAATTCAGACCAAGATTGGTACGCTTCTTCTACTAAATAACGTTAAAGTAATGCATCCGATAATGTCTTAGAGGGTAGGTGCGATTGTCTAATTGCATGATTACAAAATTCTTTCACCCCATTACTATACTCATCTGATAATCGATCTGCTCGAACCCACTTTCGATCCATATAGAACTAGAGATGCCTATAGAAAATGCAATATGAAGTTTTTCTCAAGATAATGTATCCTAATGTATTAAACCTAAAAGTATTAAACCTAAAAGTATTACAATCCTAATGTATAAAACTTGCATATAGAATGTGGTAGTACCTAAGGTTTGTATATTGCATGTATCTAAGGATTTGTTGCATCTCAAAACAATGTATATAACCTAATGTACCATCATTAATCATCTAAAGCAACACATTACTATCCATTCACCAAATCATCAAATTAATATAACCAAAATATATCATAATGTATTAATCCTAATTTATGCTTAAATCCTCACACAAGCATATTATCAAACTCCTTGAGTGCATCAATTGTTCATATCTAAGTTAGCATAAAAAATCAAGTCAAGCCACACAATATATATTCATCTCTAACAAGTTGTTCATCTCTAACACTAACAACATTAATCCTAATAAATTAACACTAATTTATGTTTAAATCCTCACACAAGCATACTATCAAACAATATACATATATATACACATTAATTCAATATATATATATATATACATATTAATTCAATATATATATATATATACACATTAATTCAACATATATATACATATACACATTAATTCAATATATATATATATATATATATACTAACATATATATATATAAAAGAATAATTACCTATGGAAGGAGAAAGGCGGCGACGGCGGCGGCGGTAGGGGAGGACGCGCGGCTGATGGTTGGATTTGGGAGAGAGTGAGGAGGAGGCTAGGGCTCCTGGTTCGCGATTTGGGGAAATAAGAGCTAATGGGAAGACGACGGCGGCGGCGGAAAGGGAGGACGCGCGACGGAGTTCGATTTAGGGTAGAAGAAGGAGGAGGACGACGTTTGGGGAAAAATACAAGTCTGGTTCGCGATTTGGGTCCTATTTAATTATTCGAACACCGCTGTCTAAACACTTACACATCGGTTCTCAACCGCTTTCTAAGTGTTAAACTTGGACAGCGGTTTTGAACCGCTATCTATTCTTTTTTTTTTTTAATTAAAACCGCTCTCCAAGCTATAGCTTGGAGAGCTGTTTGAAAAAAGGGTTGTCCAAGTGCAGCTGTGCAAGCTCAAATGTGTAGTAGTGAAATAAAACGTGATGAAATTGACTTTTATGTGAAGAGTAATGAATTGTGATTTAATATTAAGATATTTGGAAGATATAATTTAAATTGACATAATTATTTTATTGCTATTTTTAAAACTGTTCAATTTAATTCGTGATATATCTTTATGACAAATGTTAAATTGAATTCGCGACCGACCAGTATTATATAGTCAACGAGGTTATGGTCCGTACAATAGAAGGTCGTCGAGTAATCAACGATTCAACTACAAAGTCGTATAGTTTAAAAAAAATAATAACAAGAATGATGATAATAGAAATAATAATGGAAAAGGTGGGGTAATAATTATGGAATTTTTAACTTCGAAAAACAATTGTTTATTTTTCCTGCAATACGATGATGAAATTGTTTATTAATTCTACTCTAGCATGGGGATTGTACAAATATACACGTTTGGCATTGTTCCAATGTACACATACACGTGCCTCCTCGGAAATGAGGTTTAAATTGCAAACTACTATTTAGAATCGATTTGATCATTTCATCGTTGTAGGGTTGTGGACTCGTGTATTTACCACAATTATAAAAGAAAAGTAGATATATTTTTTTTTTGAAAAAGTTATTTTCTGAGATTGAGGAGACATAAACAATAAACATAAATAAGCATGAGTACACATGCAGCATAGATTGCTAACATTAGCATTCAGCATGAACACTATTAAACAGAAGGCAATAAGTTCATCATGGATGGTGCCTTGCTTGCGATGGGCGTGGTTGGTGCTGTGGCGCTGGTAGGTGAGTGAGGGAGAAGAGATTTGAGTGAAGTGTGGTGGGTGTGGGGTGAAACATAAAAGAGGCGGAGGTAAATAAATTAAGTAGGGTTAGAGATTTATATATATATATATATATATATATATATATATATTGTAAAGTTACGATTCGATTTTCGTTAAATTTACCCTCAAAATAGAAACCGAAAACTAAAATTTCTAAAATCAAAAACCAAAAGCCAAAATGAAAACTAATTTTACCCAACCGAATTTATATTTCGGTTCGGCTCGATTTTTTAGTTTTTATCATATTTTGCTCACCTCTAATCACAGAATTTGAATCACAAATGGTCTTATAACTTTGGTTTCAAATAGATTTTGTCTCATAAGTGTTTTTATCATCGATTTAGTCCCAATAATTTTGACAATGACCAATTTTAGTCTCAAATCGGTTGGAACAACGTCCTTTTGACTTTTTTATTTGGGGTTTTCCGGCGGATGGTGTGACTGGACTGCCACGTGTATTTTTTTTAACAGGGAAAATTTCAGACATATATAATTAAAATTTTAAACTTAAAATTAAAACATAATTGACGACAAGAATTAGTCAAACACACTTAAAAATACACGTGAACTTGACGGAAAACCCTAAATAAAAATGGCAAAACGACGTTGTTTCGGCCGATTTGAGACTAAAATTGGACATTGTCAAAGTTATTGGAACTAAATCGACGATAAAAGAACTCATGTGATTAAATCTATTTGAGGTAAAAGTTATAGGACCATTTGTGATTCAATCTTTATAATCACATCACTATTTTTCTTACACCAACTCATTTTCTTTAATACTTTTCTTACAAGAAATAATTATCTCTTCAATTTTCTTACATTTTTCTTTCATATAATCATTATCCCACTAACTAATAAAATAATACATCATCATCATTAAAAAGTACTCCATCCGTCCCTTAGCAACTTGCACATTTTCTTTTTTCATCCGTCCCTTACCAACTTGCACACCTTAAAATGGCAAAGAATCTCACAATCTCCACCCTACAATCTCCACCCTTACAATCTCCACCCTCATCCCCTTTGAAAAGTCAACAAAACACATAAAAACCATTTTTTCTTAATATGTGTGCAAAACAAAATATGCATGTTGCTGGGGGAGGGAGGGAGTATTAATTTGATATAAAGACTCATTCATCTCCACTATATTCAACACAAAACAAACCAGATACTCCCTCTGTCCCCAATAAATATGCTCATTGAGCTGGGCACATGTATTAAGGAAAATTATTATTTAAATACAAAAAAGTAGAAAAGTACAAAAAATATTAAAGTATTATACTAGATCAAAGTCTGCTAATTAAAGTGGAAAAAAGTATTAACAATCAATTAAACACTCCCTCCAATTTAACATAGGAGGGAAATTTGAACATGTCTGCAGGAAAGAGTTTCTGCAGAACCTACTGCAGGTTTGATGTGATCAAAAAAATTAAATTCCCCCCAACACTAAAATTTAACTTTCCCACCTAATTCTACTACCATAAATATACAATTACTAACATTAAAGATGCAATTACAACATCTTCTTCTTCACCAACACAACCTTTAATACTCCACCACAATGAGAACTAAGAAGCAAAATTTGACATCTGCATTGAAGACAAAAAGTTTACAACCGTTGTTGAAAAGACTCCAAAGGTGGGTACTCAAAAGGGGCAAAATCAAAGAGATTCTTTGAACTCCTAGGCATTTCCGGAAGGTCGGTCACCTCCATTTGAAATTGCAACAAGACAAAAAAATGAGTGAAGGTGAAGCTTATCATATTTGAAGAAACAAAATGGTCAAAGCATAAAGATGGAGCCAAAATTTGGATATGGAAAAAATGAAGAGTATACCTTTTTTGAAGAGAAGTACAATCAAAGATTAGCCAGGATTGGATATGAGTAAGAGTGTAGTGGGAGATGGGTTAAAAGTGGGCTAATCAAAGCACATACAAACGCCATAAAACCTACTTTAACAAATTGAAAATAAGTTCGCTAAGGTTAAAGTTCAGTTTAAGTTCATTGCAATATGATAGAGCACTCAACATAGTGAAGTTCAAACCTATGCACTACACAATTCATATTGATGAAAAGTGGTTTTATATCACAAAGGAATGTGAGAGATACTACTTGATTCCCTGTGAAGAAGAACCGTATAGATCATGCAAAGCAAAGAGATTCATCACAAAATTGATGTTCATGAGTGCGAGTGGCTAGACCACAATATTCAAGTGATGGAGAGCTTGTTTTGATGGGAAAAAATTGGTATATTTCCTTCATAACAAAAAGAGCCAAAAAGAGAAACAAAGAAGAATAGAGTTAAAGGCACATTGGAGACCAAAGCAGTAGAGTCAATTACCAAAGAGGTCATAAAGGGCTGCATAATCAACCAGGTACACAAATATACATGCACTATTCATAGTGGTGGCTGTAAACAAATCACTCCAGCAAATCAGCAACAAACAAGACATCATAGGGACCCATCAGTAATAATTTAACCAAGAACATTTGTTTTAGAGCACCATAGGGTCAAAATTTAAGAATTTAGCCTCCAAAACTAGGAATATATTCATAGTGGTGGCTGTAAACAAATCACTCCAGCAAATCAGCAACAAACAAGACATCATAGGGATCCCTCAGTAATAATTTAACCAAGAACATTCAATTTAGAGCACCATCGGGTCAAAATTTAAGAATTTAGCCTCCAAAACTAGGAATATATTCATAGTGGTGGCTATAAACAAATCACTACAACAAATCAGCAACAAACAAGACATCATAGGGATCCCAAAGAATAATTTAACCAAGAACATTCAATTTAGAGCACCATCGGGTCAAAATTTAAGAATTTAGCCTCCAAAACTAGGAATATATTCATAGTGGTGGCTATAAACAAATCACTACAACAAATCAGCAACAAACAAGACATCATAGGGATCCCTCAGTAACAATTTAACCAAGAACATTCAATTTAGAGTGTAGTTTCAGAAAAGACCTTTCAAGGAGACGTTTTAAAGCGGAACCCATCTCAAGAAACAATCCACAAAGATGCGCAGAATAACATCGGGGCTTTACGGTCCACCAAATTCTCCAAATATTTTTCATAATCGTCATTGTAAGGGCCACGGATAGGAACATGGCTTATGACCTCAACAGATTCAGGAAACATGGTTCCAAAATCGGGAGAATCGGGTACCACAATAACCTTATAACCTGGAGAATATAAAAAATCATGGTCAATTATAATTTACCCATTTTTCCTTACCTTAAGCATTAAAATTTTCAGTTTTTAGTTTCAAAGAAACACATAAGTCCATCTCACTTGACTTACGGGGAGCATGTATTACAATGTGGTGGAAGAATTTTGACCCCAACAGATTCAGGCAACACGATTTCAAAATTGGGAGAATCGTGGACCACAATATCATCATAACCTGGAAAATAGAAAAATTCATTGTCAATTCTCGGAATGCCCCATTAAATTGAGCACATATGCTTTACTTACTGGAGCATGCATTACTCCTATAATAAAAAATCGAGAGAACAAATTGTAAGCATCTTAGAACCGAAATTACAGGAGCATCTTCGAACCAAAATAAATAAATTGTAAGCATCTTCGAACCAAAAAATTAACAGTGAGATTCATACGGGATAAATACAGAACTTTTTTAACACAGAATAATTTTAAAAAAAAATCAGATTTATCAAACCTGGGGTATCGGGAACCGTCATGTTGAAAAACTCAGTCTCGGTCACCACCGTATCGACAATCTGGGAATCGGGCAACAAAGTGTCTTCGACACTCTCAGATTTCGAACAACACTTGCAAAAAAACCCAACATCAAGATTTTGAGAATCGGGATAGAGAGAGAAAGAGGTAGAGATGCTAGGGTTTGTGGGGGTGAGACCATGAGAGATGCTAGGGTTTGTGGGGGTGAGACCAGCGTCCATCTTAGTGGTAGAGAAAGAGAGAGAATCGGGATAGACGCAAGCGAGAATTGGGATTGACGCGAGCGGCGGATGCTAGGGTTTGTGGGGGTGAGACCATGAGAGATGAACACATAGAGAAAGAGAGATGAATGTGAGAGAGTAATAATGTGGGTGGGGTTTGGGTAGATTTAGTGGGTGTGTTAATTAATGTCAAACGATGGTTTAAGATTTTTAATCAGAGTAGTTTAAGAATTAATGTGGGTAACTTGAGTGACATATATTGTAAATAAGTGATGATAAAAAGGGTAGAAATTAAGGGATGATGTATAGTGTTATTTCCTTAAAAGGAATGAGCATACTTTTAGGGGACGGACAAATAAGGAAAGTGAGCATACTTTTTTGGGACGGATGGAGTACTATTTATGAACACCCTTTTTCCTATTCAATTTTACCCCATCCACCTCGATCCGAAAATAAAGGTACCTTTGTTCTTCAGATCATTCATGGGAACGATGGTTTATTCCTGAACAACAGACATCAAGTCATACCCACTTTATTGTATTTACACGCTTCTTCACGCCACAGTGTGTTTTAAGTTTTAACAGCCATTCTTTTACTTTATTTTACTTCCTTTACTTTATTAATTTATCACATAAAATATTAATAAATAATACTTTTTATCCTCAATTATCCATCACTTTATCATATAAAATATTAATATACAACTCTTCATACCCCACCATTTTATCACTTTATTACTATTACACTAAATGCTTATGAACAGTCAAAATCTCACGAAGATTGGGACGAAGGGAGTAGTAAATACTGAATATTTTTTTAAAAAAAATCATTATAACTCGCTCAATCACTAACTTAGGATATCAAAGAACTATTTGGACCATGCCCACTCATTTGACTTGTTTGATACGACTTATTAATCAATATATAATTGGAAAAAAAAGCCAAACTCAATGATATTTATTTGTTGAATTGAAGAGTATAGTGACATTTAGTCCTTTAATATCTCAATAAAGACTAGATAATCAAATATGGCCTGGTAGTTATTTAGATAAGTTTAGTGGGAAGTTAGCGGGAAAATATGAAGATTATAAATTGAAGGAATGTTTAATTTCCGAAGCAAGAAAAACAAAATAGAATAAATTAAAAGTTCACCTTATATAATAAGCAAGAAAGATTTAGTGAGATGGGTATTTAAATAGTGAGGCAGAAGTAGGGGGTGTGCAGAATTATGTGAAAACCAAATTAACCGACCGAACTGAACCGAATTTTTTAATTTGGTTCGGTTTTCGGTTCGGTTATGGTTTTTAATTTTATAAATTTCAGTTTTCGGTTCTGTTCGATTCGGTGATGGACAAAAATCGAAAAATCCGAAAACCGAAATATAATTATTAATTTATTATATAAATAAATTTTTTTTATTGTTCCAATTACTCGATTTTAGTTCAGTTTTACATTTGATCTTGTTTCTGTTTGTATCTGTTCTGTTTCTTTAATTCCTTTGGTTTGTGAAGGTACATTGGTGTTTGGAACTTTGGATTGAGGGAATATTTGAGCTTTGTGTAATATTTGCAGCAGACAGCTTTAGCCTGTTTTTAGAGAATATAGTTTTGGTAAAAGGATTAAAGAATGTGATTGTTAAAGATAATGAGGGGAAAAAGTAAAGCAAAAGAGAGAGTAAAGTAGAGGTGCAATTGCTTAAATTTCAATGACACCGGGATTCCTTTCGTTTATGTGCGCCTTTTTAAGCTGCAAGCTAATTCTTGAGATTCTCTTCCTTTAATTATAATGGAGATTGCCCCAATTTTCTTATTATATCCTATATTATTGATTCTTTTCAACATTTTCACATGAATTAGAGGAATTTGGTTTGTTATGATATCTGTTCTCTATTTCCCGTCCGTTAGATTCTCCGTCTCAGGCACTCGTCTGAGGTTATAATACGTAACCTTGAAATTTACTCTGCCCCTTTTTAGTAGCAAGCTATGTTGACAAAAATCTTGAAAGGTCGATAGTAGAATGCTCGTCTAACCTTATGGTGTCGTCCTACATTCTACCCATTGCATAGTTAGATGTTGATTATGTTTCATACAAACTTCCATCTTTTAGTAACTATTTATTCCATGTAATTGGAACAATAATCAGAGCATTTATCATCACTGTTTCTGGTTTGGGCTAACAATGGTTCCCTGCTGCTGCTCTTGTTTTGAATCAGAAGAACATGATTTGCTGTTTTTCGTCGCCATACCAAACCAAACAGGAAACGAAAACCCTGCAATATAGCGTTGACGATTGAACTGCACGCGCTTGATGATATGGGTGAATTTGCCTTCCAAATTCGTCTTCATCCTCATCTTCTCTTTTACACCCAAAATATCTGCTGCTGCTATGGGCAATTCCCATCGTTTTCTTTTTTAATCTTCACAACAATTCTTGGGAAAAACTGACGATCCTGATGTAAAGAATTTAATTAACTTTAATTTGTGCGAGCTTTTTACTGTTGAAATGACTAAAAATAAAATACTTTTACTCTACTCTTTTATCTTCTCCGAAAACTAATGGAGTGGGTAAAAAGCTAATACACTTTACGGTGAGTTTGATAGAGGGGTACGGTGAGTGTAAAGTGAATTTGGTGGAAGAAAATAATAGTATTAAATAATATTGAAAGTTGTTTTATTTTCGTTTTAGACTATATTTATCCACAATATATTATAACTCAACTCATTAATAAACAATTCATTTCTCCCTCCTCCATATATACAATTTACAACTCAATCAAATCTTCTCATTTTTCCTACTTTATCAACAACCAAACTCAATCCAAAATAATTTTTCTTTTCTATTATTTAACAATTACTATGCACTTAAAATAAGTTACGATTTTAATAATAAAATTTAAATTACAAGAATTAGAATACAAAAATGTAAATAAATATATGAAGTTGACAAAAACTAATATGAGACGGGGTACAATTAAATACAAATTACATCCACCCTCCCAAAGTAGTAAAGCGTTAATACCCAACTTATATTCCGTCTCACCGTGAGACGGTCTCATGTAAATGTGTATTTATCATATAGATGCGTAAAATACAACAATGCAGAAAATAAAATTACACATTTAATTATCGGTATCGAATTTTTGTATCAATCTTGGTCTTTATTTGTGAGAAAATAAATATAAAATTTTTGATATAACATTTATTTATTTATTTATTATATGTATAATATTCTGTAAAAATGAAAATATAACACTTATTTAATACAATTTATATTAACCAATAAGAATGTGACATGTAGCATTAACCTCCTTGAGACCTGTGTCATTTGATGGAGTGACTGGCCTCACAAATCGGCAACAATGAAATGAACTCTTAATTTATTTATTTTATTGTTTTTATGTCCACATCCTTGCAATCGATCGGTTTTCACTACCGATATTGATAGTTTTAGGAAATGATCAAATAAAATAAAAACGGCTATTTACGAATGTGATCAATCAAAATTAAAAAAGAGAGAGTAACTAACAATTTTTAAAATAAGTGCTTCTAAATTATTTTTTAAAGTCCTAAAATAGACACTTAATTACAAGTCTTTCATCTTTATTTTACATTCATTACATTTTAATTTATAAGTGTTTGTGCTTCATTATTAATATAGAATATGTCTTAAGTAAAACTCGCTCATAGATTGATAATAATTATAGAAAATTGGCAAAAACAATATTAATTTGGAATGATCAAACTATTTTTTGCCTCATGTTTGGAAAACTCTTACTAAAAGTAATCAAGCATGAGCAGGGCATTGGTAGTGCAACCTAGTGCAAGGGAACGGTTGAACCGTGAACCCATTCATATAATAATTACTCCTTAAAAAGCAGTTAATTCGATTTTATTATTTTTATTATTTATTAAATCACTTTTTTTTTTTTTTTTTTTTTTTTTTTCCTAAACCTCTCTATATAATGTTATTGTTTTTATCTCAATATCATTTCCTCTCAAATAAATTCATTCACAAGTCATTAATTTCATTTAATCTCTTTATATCGTCGGGAATTAATCCACAACGCGTCATCATCTCGATCTACAAACTCTATTGTATTTATTTTAATATAAGATTTATAAGTTATAAATTAGTATAATTTTAATATTTTATAAATAAATATTTATTTTTTAATGTAACATAAAAATATAAAAGAAATATGCATAAATCAATTTAACAGTTGAACCTATTATCCAACCAACCCGGACCGCAACCCTGATCATTGATTTAAAAACAACTTGACCTAGTGAAGGGTGATGAAAATTAATTTAATAAGAATAAATATATTATAAAAAGGTAAAAAATGAATTTTTACAAACATTGAAAAAAAAAAAATTTGAAAAAAAAAAAATTATCCCTTTATAATTATCTCATCAAAATGAATCAACTAGTTTAAAGTAAGAGGTCGATATTTTCGTTAATATTCTTCACCTAAGCAGTGCAAATCAGGATCAATTTAATTTAACCATAAGTTATACATCTCCCTTAAATTTGTAATTGGTACTCTATAATATCTCAATAGAAGATTAGATAAAACATATTTAGATGAATTTAATGGGAAGTTGGATGTAGACCATAATCATACATACATTAATACATGTGTTTAAAATCACGAACTCTTATTTCAGGAAATTAAAAATGAAGATTATAATTAATTGATTAGGAATAGAGAAAGACAAATAAAATAATTAAAGAAAAGAATATACCTTATAAGCAAGAAAGCAGAGAAGCAGCCATCAACACCAAGGAAGAATTTCGCACTCGTCGGCTGGAGCTGAGTTGAATCACTGCACAGAAAGAGAGTGAATTAGTGAGATGGGTATTTAAGTAATTTTGCAGAAGACTTCATGGCAAAGACTTGATAACAATTAAAGGATGACTCATTTTATTCGCCTTTTATTTGCTTTTTCTTGGTTGCGCTATCTCCCCCTCTTTATAGTATTCCTCTGATTCGAATTCAATGGAACATTTATTATTTGTATGAAGTTTAAAGTCATAATTATTTATTAATATTATAATAAATAAAGTTGAATTTTTATTGAGTTGAATAGTTAAATTATGTGACGTAAATAAAACGTGATAAAGTTAACTTTTAAGTGAAGTGTAATGACGTGAGATTTAATATTGAAATGTTTAGAAGATATAATTTAAATTAATATAATTGTTTTGTTATTTTTGAAAATGTTCAATCTAATTCAAGATAAATATTTTTGGTAATGTTCAATTGAATTCGTGACGAATGGAGTATTATATGGTCGATGAGGTTATGGTCCGTACAACAGAAGGTTTTCGACTAATCAACTACCAAGTCATATAATAATGTGTAATTCAGCAACTTGATGTTGTTATATAGTTTAAAATAAAAAATAAATAACAACAATGATGATGATAATAGAAATAATAATGGAAAAGGTGGGGTAATAATTATGGAATTTTTTAACTTTACATTACGAAAACAATTGTTTATTTTTCCCTCAATAAGATGATAAAAATTGTTTATTAATTCTACTCTAATATGGGGATCGTACAAATAGACATGTTTGGCATTGTTCCAATGTACATACGTGCCTTCTCGGAAATGAGGTTTAAATTGCAAACTATTTAGAATCAATTTCATCTCATCGGTGTAGGGTTGTGGACTTCTGGTATCAAATTATTATTATTATAGGCCTCGTCTTATAATCTCTTTGATTATGAAGATAGCATATATATTTCTCAATTGCAAAAGAAAAGTATACTTTTTTTTCCAGAAAAAGTTCTTTTTTGAGATTGAGGTAAGATAAATTAACACAAGTACAAGAATAAACATAAATAAGCATGAGAGCACAGCATAGATTGCTAACATTAGCATTCAGCATGGACACTATTAACATAAGGCAAGTTTAAAACAGGCACACCTGGGATAGATAGCATTCAACTTATAAACTACACACAAAAGACAGGTTCAAAATGTAGGCGACCCAAGTTATTAACATTTTACAAATTTCTTCGGATTAAGTGAAACGTTTAAGTTCGGGTTTGGTTTGTTAGAATCGAAGGCCGAATTTGTAGGTTTTGCTAGGGTAGCAATTAAAATTCTTATCAATCCATACTTGGTGTTGTACCGGATAGTCATGATTGAAATCAACTTCCATCTAAAAGAAGCCATGGACTCCACTTTCCATTCCATTTGAAATTCACTTGTCTTGTGTGTGTGTTATGTGAATTTCTCCATTTTCACTTGCCATTTCCTTTGCGTTCATCTTAAACTGGCTCACTAGCTTTCCTGTGACGCCTACAATCGACATTGATACAGTCATAATATAAAACAAGCTGATGAAATCTTGCAATCGAGTAAAGTTTATGGAACTTACCGAAGCTGAGAATCACGCGAAATGTCCTTGAAAAATCCAACAAATGGGAAATTGAATACTACGCGATCGAATTTGAGACCACCAAGATAGGGATGGGTGCACATTTTAGTTGCATCAATCTCATGCAATAACCATGCACCCCCTAATGCTTAATTCCCTTAAGTTGGACAATGCATTCCGGTAGTTCTTCAATAAAAAGGCTGACAAAATAGCAACAAACATTTAAGCCAGATTCCATTAACACACACTCAACACAGGGTTTATCGCAAAAGTGATCCCACAAAAATAAGATCATCGTAAAAGTGGTCCTTTTTTTTTTACCAATGATAATCCAACAGTGCACGAAAATATCTGGCTCACAGATTTTGCCAATTAAAATACACACAAAACAAAAAGACCATTTTCAAGCATAGATACCAAAAAATGCAATGAGAAATTTCTTTTGGAACCAATTTTGCAATAAATTCCACTAGCACGCGAGCTCATACCATAAGAATCGAGAGAGGTGGCAATCATGTTAACGTTGGACGCCAAACCAATGTAGAAAATGAGAAATTTCCGTCCCCCACGACCAGTATCCGATGGGAGCTGCAGTAATGCTTCAACCGCCTAATTCCATCTGCATTCACCACATTGTCTCCTCTCTGTTTTCATTTTGAAGTCTATTTTGATTGATAAACTTGTTTCCCTCGTGCCATTTATAATGAGGGGATGCAGCAGCATTGTGATTGGGGCCGTACTTTAGTATATAACCTTTGTCATATAAAGAAATGGGATATTCATCTTCATTAGGCTCACTGCTTCAATTTTTCAATACACTTTGAAGGATTCCCATTTTGTTGGATGAGTGAAAAATTAACTGAAAAGTACGAACCAAAATTAAATTATTAAGGTTGTGTCTTGTATACATTCAGGTGCATCATGCACTCATATTGTATTTTAAAATCGTGCGACTTGTTATATTGAAAAGTGCAACTTATTTATACTGAATCGTCGTGCAACCATTGATATGGAAAAATAGTTACACGGTTCAGTATAAATAAATTATACTTTTTAGTATAACAAATTGCATGATTCTAAAATACATTATGAATGCACGTGCATTTGGGTGTCCATGAGACTCACTCCATTATTAAAGCTTCTACACTCTGAAACGCAACACTTCTATTTCCCATAATATACCCTTCAAAATTACAGTGCATTTTTTAATTATCCAAGTGATATTACTGTAGTTAGGGAGTGTTTGCAAAAATTTATAAGTGATTATAATTACCTAGGATTGTGTGCAGAAGCAATTTGAAGTGTTTTTTTTAGTAGCTTAAATAAGCTCTCTAGAAGCTCCCATAAACTAGAAGCTCCTAAGAGGTGCTTTTAGTAGCTTATTAACATTTTATACTTTTTTTGTAAATACTATCAACTTTTCTTTAAATTTTTTTACAAATAGTATTAACTTCTACTATTAATCACTTTTTTTCATAATCATTAATTCTAATCACTTCTTAAAACCTTAAAACCATAATATTGCCGGCTAATAATTTAAATTGTGTGCATTTTGTTAATACATGGATATTTTGACGGATGGTCTTCCTTTGTTTAACTGATACAACACTCGACTCAACAATTAATGGCAATTTCTTTTTCTCATATAATAATATAAAAGAGAAATACTACTCCTGTTGGAAAATATTAGAAAATCCAACTATCAAAATAAAACAAGGAAAATATAAAAATGAAGATAAAAGGAAAACCACTTGAGGCATGCTTGAAATGCACTGTCCTTAAGGATTTACACTTAGCAATCCCCCAATATTCAACAAGTCTTCTAGGATAAACCTAGGATCATGAGCAACATAATAATAAACCCAGCAAAAAGAGAATAGAAGAAAGAAGGATTTACACAGCGTATGTTTTTCATCTGTTCTCAATAAACATTATATTATATATATAAGTGTAAAAGAGATAAGTGGTGACTAATTTCACGCACAAAAATAGCAACAACAATTAAGTTGTTAGTCAAGACCAAGTAAATAGAAAAAATGAGTAAGAAGAATTGACTGAGAATTTTGGTTGAAAGAATCACTCGTGAGTTGAAAGACGGGGATTATATATATTTGACTTGGTAAAATAAATAAAATATGATAAGTTTAAATCTAATAAAATATTTTATAAGTTTTTAATTATAAATCATTTTGAAATACAAGTAATTTACAACAATCCCCACCTATTTCAAAATCATTTATAAAGTCTCGAGGAAAAGATTTATAAAATGAAAAAATAAAATAAAAACAGCTGGGTATCACAGGATTATGTAATGCATCGAATCTGGTGTCTTTTGGACTATGAACCAGACCTAGAAGAGATAAGGTATAAATTACTAAGCGTTGGTGAAGCATATAGCTTCTATGAACCAATAACTTATTGTTGTAACTTAAATTGCTTACCCATCACATTACATGTGTTTATTTTGTTGCTCAACGCGGTTGTGCGCGAATAGGTCATGCGCGTGCCTGGTTATTCATGAGTGCTCTAGAGACTTAGCCGCTGTCTCATAGGAGCGGCCCCACTCCACACTCATATAGGTGAGTTCATCAAAGTATATTCTGCAAATAATATACCACCCACAAGGACTATGACTCATTAAAAGCTTTTAGCTTATCCTCTCCATTTGCAGTAAAGCACCACACTCATTTTAGAAATCATTTGCATTAAAGCACTACACACTTTAGGAAGGGATATCATTTAAGGTGCTAGCAGAACTAACAAGTGGCTTGTTATTACCCATATGAACCTTATTCATGGGATCTCCAATCACAAAGGTTGGGTTCCCACCACTGTTAATTTTCAATTGGCTTATCCCATTCCTCTTCAATTAAGACTAGTCAAATAATTTCATCTTCTACCAGCTGGTTAACCACTTAATTTCGTACGAATATATCTCTTTTACCATTGAAAGTCTTATTCTTAACAATGGATATTGTATCTTAGCAATCACAAAGCATTGACAACAGAGTGTCGGTTTCTCATCAAATTGGAATACAAGCTAAGAAATTCCTTAGCTTCATGGCCTCATTGCCAGATAATTTTCGAGCATAAAACTCTGACATAATAGTATGTTTAATTTGTGTATCAAATTTTCAATGATTTGTGCAAACTCAAATTGAGCCACAAGATCACCTTGATATACACAATTATCTACTTCAAGTGAAGTAAAATCACTAGATAACAAACTTGATCACATTTCTCATGCCACTCGTATAAATCTCATAATCTAAATTTCTATTTAGTACTAATTATTTTGATGTCCATTTGATGAATGAAAAGTTTGTAAACAAAAGATAATTTAATTAAATCTCAAATGGACGAAATTATAGACACTTGCGAAACAGTGTGAAAATAATAAAAGTTTTATTTTGAGTAAAACTATTGTGAAAATCTATTCACAACAAACAAGTTTACAACGTGATGATAAATCTGAGTAGTTCGTGATGGTTGTTCATTTCCATCTAGGTCGTGAATGACGTACTTTTAGTTACAAGGGAAATCATTTAAAAACATATTTCAATAGAAAAAATATTTCAAAATTTTTTAATCATTTAAAATAATAATCTGAAAAGTTTCGGGATTCCTTCTCAATATGGTAAGTATTTAAAAAATCATTTGCAAAAATTATTTTCACTCACAAGAAAGAATTATCTCATGATTCAAAGAAATATAAATACAAAAAATTCAACATTCTTTATCTCAACAATGTCAACAATGTGATACCATCCAACACATTCAATCTCAACTATATGATACCATCCAACACATTCATCAACTCACGAAATCTGTATGTAACATAATTTAAGCAATGACAACCCCAAACTTTAAATATTTCAATCTAGGTAGTCTTAATGTTCAAGTGTTATATCTAAAATAATCTCATATCATGAACCTCCTACGACAAAGGTTCAAACTAATTAATAAACAACAATATTAGGTTTCCAACACGAGTTCCAAAAGAATCAATTTCTCATGCTACATTTTAATTCTTTCAATAATTAAATAAGTCTGGATCAAGAGGAATAAAGTAAAACCTAATAGCGTAATCGTACAGTCATATGAACTTTTTCATGGAGCCTTAAATTCTGGCATTCATGCTACGAAATCAACTTCACAAAATGCCTAACATAAAAGCCAAGCTCCAATGATAATATTCCATTTGAGTGAAGCATCCGAACCACACGAAATATAAAGACATGCATCATGTTAATGCTGATAAAGAATCTTTAAATATAGCCAAATTCATAGGGTTTCATGCCTCTAATTAATGAGGTAATGAGGTGAAACGTAATATATTGTGTAAAGATAAAATCTGAGCAAATATGTTTATTAAATGCATGACTACACAAACGTTCGCCCTAATCAGTATCAACATTCAACAATATCATCTCAAAGGTTGAGGGAGAAGCTATCAAGTTGGTTTAAACAAGAGCGAAGACATAAGTGTAGGGAAAACTCTAATTCTATTAACGCAATTAGAATAAAATTCGATGATGCTTTCTAAAGAACACGTAAAAGAATTTAAATTCTCAATAGAAAAACTCTTTTAGAAATCAATTAAAATAACGAGAATGAAACACAATATTTCGCGAGAGATTTTTATTTCCATTTTGTTTTACAAAATTTCTACTCTTAAAAGAAAACCCGCCCACAAGAATTAATAAGACGAATCAAATCAAAATAATAATATTCAATAACATACTATCGGAAGTAATCAATATTTAAATGCATAAAAAATTCTAAGAAATTTCATTAAGGGTTACCTCAACCACAAGAATCATTCACGCATACCTCCAAGGACTTAGGGTTTATGACCATATCAATTTTTCTCCAACTCCTGGCAAAACCTAGCGCAAAATTTCTCTTGTAAAGGACTAGTTATCCACTGCCGCTAACTTATCGCATAGTGCTACTTCGAGACAAAATTGTATTATAAAATAATTGAGAAACTGGTCGAGTAAAATATGAATCAACGAGTAGATGATGGTTTTATCGGTGAAATATGAATGATATTTGGTGACTGGAAATCCTTAAGATTGTTGGAAAATATTAGAAAATCCAACTATCAAAATAAAACAAGGAAAATATAAAAATGAAGATCAAAGGAAAACCACTTGAGGCATGCTTGAAATGCACTGTCCTTAAGGATTTACACTTAGCAATCCCCCAGGATTCAACAAGTCTTTTAGGATAAACCTAGGATCAAGAGCAACATAATAATAAACCCAGCAAAAAGATAATAGAAGAAAGAAGGATTTACACAGCGTATGTTTTTCATATGTTCTCAATAAACATTATATTATATATATAAGTGTAAAAGAGATAAGTGATGACTAATTCCACGCACAAAAATAGCAACAACAATTAAGTTGTTAGTCAAGACCAAGTAAATAGGAAAAATGAGTAAGAAGAATTGACTGAGAATTTTGGTTGAGAGAATCACTCGTGAGTTGAAAGACGGGGATTATATATATTTGACTTGGTAAAATAAATAAAATATGATAAGTTTAAATCTAATAAAATATTTTATAAGTTTTTAATTATAAATCATTTTGAAATACAAATAATTTACAACAACTCCCTCTGTCCACATAAACTTATTGTACAGTTGTTTTATTATTTTATCACATAAAATACTAATAAATATTTATTTCTACCTTCAACTATCTATCACTTTATTATATAAAATATTAATAAACAATTATTTCTACCCAACACTTTATCACAAAATTCTTATAAACTGACAAAAAATCATAAACTATGTGACGGAGTCACGGAGGAAGTAATATTTAGTTTCAACTCCGATTATTATAAATTATTACGTGAATATCTAGAATTGAAACAAAAAAATTTAAAGAAGAAGAGCTCACAGTGAGTGTAGAAACAAAGGATCAGGATTCAGGGAAGCAGAATCTCATCCGCTGATCTTATACATCCGAAAGTAAAGCGATTAATCTGATCACTTCGAGAGGAAGCTCAAGAAACAAGATTTTAGAGGAAACAAGTATAGTATAAAGACAGAAAGACTTGGGAAAATGGGTCAATGGGTCCCAAACAAAAAAGAAACTCAATGTTTAATTCCACTTTTATGGAGTATTTAATTAATGTGCTACTGCCTGCAACTCTATACATTCTACCGCTTTCGTTTTCGCTATTAACAGTAGATTTTAGATTAGATTCTCAGTGGTCCATTTAAATTGGTACATTTTAGTTTGATACTCATTGCGATTATAATTCGAAATTATTAGGATCAATTCATTTTAACATCACTACATTTTGTGGGATAAGATTGATTTGGATGGTCATGTGTGTCGTGTCCAAACCAAAGGAGTTATTCTATTCATCTATTGTGCAATATAGACTTGACAGTGTGGCGGGGAATCTGAAAAAATTTCCCGTGGAGCGGGAATGGAGAATTTTTTTCCCCCAAAAGTCGGGGTGGGGTGGGGCCGGGATAGCATTCCCCGCATTTCTCCCCAGATCCCTCCCTCCCTCCTGATTCTCCCATTTTTATAATTTAAATTAATATATATATATATATATATATATATATATATATATATTTTAAAATTTTAAACATTAATCTTGAAATTATAGTTTACTAATATATTGAAATTGTTTATATTTTTTTAGGAGGAACTTGATATGGATGCAAGTGAAACGGAGATTTGAAATTGTTTAATTATGAGAGAGAACAAATGAGATGGAACAATAAATTATTTTTAATTTTTATTTATGTTGTATGCTTAATTTTATATTTGGATTTTTTGTTGATGTTGAATTATTTTTTAATTTTTATTGATGTTGTTTAATTTGTATTTTGAAATTTTAAATTCATATTAAAATTGTGAAAACTCGATTTAAAAAAAAAAAAAAAACGGGTGGGGATTCCCCGATTCCCCGGCGGGCCGGGGAATGAGGCCATTTTTTTTCCCGAATGGTTCGCGGGGACGGGAATGGGGAGTTGTTCCCCCACCCCGCCCCGCCCCATTGCCAAGCCTAGTGCAATATCCGGGCCAAAAGTGGGAAATAGAAAAAAACACAAATTTATTTTTGAAATTTTAATGATATCGTTATATTTATAAATTTATGATATTATTTTTATAAATTAATATATATTCATCCGTCCCAACATTACTGCAACACTTGCCGTTTTGGGACGTCCCAACATTATTGCAACACTCCTAAAAAGGAAATAACATACAATATTAATATCCTCACAACATCACTATAATTTCAAAATTGCCACTCACTTTCAACACAATTAAAAAAAAAAAAGTCTACTTAATTATTCTAAACACTAATTAACCAAATCTAACCCAAACCCAATTAAATAAAACCACCCAGCCCAATTACTCCCCCATTTCACGTAACCCTAATATCTAAATCACTCAACAACTCTCTCTATCTCACCCTCACTCTCGAATGTTCTTGAAATTTGAAACCCTAATATCTTTACCTCCATCTCTCTCTCTTTCTCCCGACTGTAATGAATCTTGAAATTGTTGATTCTCTTTACGACATGGTCGCATTTGATAAATATCCCTTCGATTCGCCGAGTTCATTTTTAGAAAAGGTAAGTCCGGCGGTGGTTGAAGCTTGGAGGAAAAAAAATGGCCGATTTATTTCAGATTCGGCACGATCTTGATGATGAATCCATGGTTCCCGAATTCGCCTTTGATGAATCCATGGTTCCCAATTTTGGTGAGTTTGAGCCCGATTTGTGCTTGGAATCAATGGTTCTCGAATCCGCCTTTGATGAACCGCCCTCAATTTGGTTGGCCTTGGATTTGGTTCCATACAAGAGGATGGGTACTTTACAGAACGCGATACCCTCGATGAATTGGCCGAATTCGAGGGTGATCCACCCTGCCATGATCCGTATGCCCACCATCAAAGCGATGAAATGAAACGACATACTTTTGAATTGCTATGCATGTTTCTTCCTGAACTGAGGTGCTCGATTTATGTTTTGTTGGTTTCATTTGATGATTACATGTTAATTTCTAGTCACCACTAGGAAATTCCTAGTTTAGGAGACTTGATTTTATATGATATGCTAGTTTCTATGGGGTTTGCTGGTTATGAAATTGTTAGGGGGTTCATATGATGACTAAACTTGCAATATTTGTTTGATATAATGTTGAATTATGATCTGGATGTGATAAATGTTGGGTAAATTCATGTAATTCTAGCCACCACTCACATTTATGTGAGTTAGGAGGCTGAATTTACATCATTGGGCTTAACCCAATTATGAAATTGTTCTGAGGGTTCATATCATGTCTAAACTTGCAACATTTACTTGTGTACTTGCTGAATTTTGATCTGAATGTGATAAATGTTGGGTAAATTCATGTAATTCTAGCCACCACTCACATTTATGTGAGTTAGGAGGCTGAATTTACATCATTGGGCTTAACCCAATGATGAAATTGTTCAGGGGGTTCATATCATGTCTAAACTTACAACATTTGCTTGTGTACTTGCTGAATTCTGATCTGGATGTGATAAATGTTGGGTAAATTCATGTAATTCTAGCCACCACTCACATTTATGTGAGTTAGGAGGCTGAATTTACATCATTAAACAACCCAATGATGAAATTGTTCAGGGGGTTCATATCATGTCTAAACTTGCAACATTTGCTTGTGTACTTGCTGAATTCTGATCTGGATGTGATAAATGTTGGGTAAATTCATGTAATTCTAGCCACCACTCACATTTATGTGAGTTAGGAGGCTGAATTTACATCATTGGGCTTAACCCAATGATGAAATTATTCTGAGGGTTCATATCATGTCTAAACTTGCAACATTTACTTGTGTACTTGCTGAATTCTGATCTGGATGTGATAAATGTTGGGTAAATTCATGTAATTCTAGCCACCACTCACATTTATGTGAGTTAGGAGGCTGAATTTACATCATTGGGCTTAACCCAATGATGAAATTGTTCTGAGGGTTCATATCATGTCTAAACTTGCAATATTTACTTATGTATTTGCTGAATTCTGATCTGGATGTGAAACTTTTCTGAGGGTGATGATAAAAAAACACATTACCATTAAAAAAATAGACAAAATGTGCTTTGTATGCCCATATTGTTCTGTTTACAGCTTAAACAATTACAAAAAGTAAACAAAAACTACACACTTAGTCCTATGTTTAAGCTGTAAGCATCCATTTGATTACATATGTGATTAAAGCAAAAGGAATAAGTTGAATAGCTATCTCATTCAAATCCTAGGGATGTCATTAGACCCCTTATGTCATATATGAGCTCTTCAATCTGTCCATGTTCAATCAGGTATTGAACGCAGTCTCTAACCAATCCTTCTTCAACTTGAAGCACAAGAGGCAGCCTTTGTTCCCTTATAAGCTTGTCTTTGCCCATATGTTGCAATTTGAAGTGATTGTGCTCTTTACTCTTCATCATTTCAATAAGGCAACATTCTAGGCTTAAAAACACCTTGTTAAGTGTGATGGCTGTCAAATCCTCAAACGCAAGCAACACATTAGTAACCAATTCACCCACATTGTAAGAAGTTGTGTCCACTTGAAGTGATTGAATTGCATTGAAAAAACCCAAATCATTTATGTTAGTGTCAGGGGAGTTAGGGGGTTGGAATACAATATTGATGTTAAACCCATCTGAACTTGCAACTGCTCTAAAATCTGGATCAGAGTTGCTTATGTGTGGTTTTGCATTGCCTTGTTGAATGATGATATTTTTGCTTGCAAATTGAGGCCATTTTGCCTTGATAGCTGGTATAATCTGCAATATATGAACATGATTTAGCTGGTATAATCTGCAATATATGAACATGTAAAGGCTGTATTTATGTCACCAATGGGAATTACTTCCTGTTTTGGAGACTAAATGCATGCACAAAACTGGATGATGATAATTTTCTGACAGTTATACTTATTTTGTGAATTAAATGGTGATAATTGAGTTACCTGATTCACAATGCAGTCCTTCATGACTAGTTTGGTGATTGAATCTATAGGCTTAGTCACCATTGTACCCTAACTCTGTTTTTTTGAGTTCCTTGTTCTTTGGTTCTCTAATTGTGAATGGGAATAGACCTATTTTAACATCAAATAGGACTTGTCCATCACAACTAAAGATAGGTCTTGCCACAGCACACATGAACATTACCTTAGGGATAAATCTTTTGCTTTTGCATGCCCTATATGGATCATCTTCTCCTGGTGTCTTGTAAACTCTTTCAATCTCTCTTGCCATGTAAAACCACTTTTCATCTATGTGCACCACATTGTGCATGCTTGAGAACTTGATCTGATTTGCATTACTATCTTGCTCTAATGCATTCAAACTGTAATTAAGCCTTTAAAACTTGTTCTTCTCAGTTATCTCAGGCTTAATAACATTTGAACGATGTTGAATGACTCCTTCTTTCACCCATCTTCCAACTGAACTCTTGCTAACTTTTAGCTCCCTTGCTAGTCTTCTTATTGTTCCCCTTTTCTCAAATGCAATCTTCTCCATCTTCTCTATATCTAGGTATACATGTTTAACCTTCGATATACCAGTCATTTTGTCTGTTATGTTAACTGGAATACCTTGAGCCATCTGAAGCTTTGCTGTAACCCAAACTCTGTGCACTGTTGCTCTATGCACACCATATAACTGTGCTGCCTCCTTGGCCTTTCCTTTCTGAACAGAACCATTCCTACTGTTTGCAATGAGGAACTGGACCATCATGTTCCTCGCATCTAAGGTAAGATTTGGTTCAGTTCTTGTCATTATATCTGAGTTAATGCTTTGATTATTTGGCTGACTGTTTGGTGAGGGTTTAATGCAGATTTTGAAGATGAATGAGGGTATTTATTACCCTAAATGCTGGAGGGAATTTGAAATTTGAATGTTGGGAGGGAATCTGAAAATTTTGAAGGTTTGGAAGCAAATTTTGGAGCCTTAAGTTTGATTAGACCCCTATGATGAGACTGTTCTGAGGGGTTTTGCAATAATTCTGAACTGTAATATATGAACAGTACGTGTAGAATATGAATAAGAATTTAAACATCTGATTTGTAATGTATGAACTGTTGGGATATTTTAGTTTTGATGAATTATGCCAAAACATTATCAACTTGTGTTATTGAAGCTAATTTACAGATAACAAGTTGAGGGGAAACGAAAAAGAACAAATTGAGGGGAACTCATGAAATCGTAAGTAGATGATCGAGATCGACGAGGCTACTGAGCGAGACTAATCGAGATCGAATGAGTTAGATTGAGTTCCGAGTTAATCGATGAAATTTGTGCAAATCAAATGTGAAGAAAAAGCTAAAGCCGCCGAAATCGAGAGAAGGTTGCAGATCGAAGATGAAAGCGGATGAGACCGACAAGATCGACGTGATCGAGATCAGATATGAAGAGGAGCAGATGAGACTGATCGAGATCAGACATGATCGAGATCAGATATGATAAACTGATATGCTATCCTAATGTAATCGACTGATGTTATCCCGATATGTTGATCTGAAGATGTTGATCCGATCACCGAGATGATCGATCAGTAAAAAAGAAATCGACATAAGCCTGAAAGAAAGTGATCCGAGGCTCGAGTAGTAAAAGTGATCCGAGACTCAAGAGCAAAAGTTGACTGAGGGTCAAGATGTCAAAGTCAAAAGAGTCAACTCGGTCACCGAGCGTCAATATGCCCGGACGACAAAGTCCATTGAGAGAAGTCCGGCAATCAAGAACCCCCGAGAACCCCGGCGTTCAGAGAAACTCAAGGCTCGAGAGAAATCTCAAGGCTCGTGAGAAACCTCGAAGACTCCAAGATGTCGTGAAGACACCGAGACTCGGAGTATCCTCAAGACTTCGAAGAGATCTTGAATACTCAAGATATAACTTTGAATGTTCCGAGGCGAAGAAATCAAGAATATAGCCCGTTAGAATTTAGGTGGCGTGGACCAATGAGAGGAAGACAACTACTGAAGAAGCTGCAGAACTTACAAGAATAGTATGGATTTGAATGTGATTCTCTCCAACGGTAACATTCAAATCGACACTATAAATACAAGATCTTCCATCAAATTAAGTGTGGAGAATATGCAAAAGATGCTATAGAGCCAAGAGCCTTATATTCAAGCATTCCCACCATAGAACACAAGTCTGTAGATATACAAATATATTCAAAGAGTGTTCTACCTTAGATCTAAGCACAAATGTAATATCCTAAAACTTAGAGATTTTTCCCATCCTTAGCATTGAGTCTAAACAAATGTAAGGGAAAATCTCACCATAGTTGGAGACAACACCAAATCCAAACCCCATTCTCGTAAGAGATAACTAGTGGTTAAGTGAGGTAGTTGTTAGGCAACCCCGTGGAGGGTGATAAGTCCCGAGGCGAACCCGAGAGGGTGATAAGTCCAGTTGGAGTGAGAGCACGTTAAATATCTAGAGGCGAGCCCGAGAGGGTGATTAGTCCAGTTTGAAGGAATTTCCCTAGGAACAGGGAGAGTGGATGTAGGAGCTTGAGTCTCTGAACCACTATACTTTGTTGTGTTCTTTATTGCTTTACGTTCTTATCTTGACATATGCTTTCGATTATAAGCAAAACACAACACACATGAACTTAAAACGCAAAAAATCTGGAATCACAATTCCTTCACCCCTGTTTTTATATGCATTTCATGATTTTTCCGCATTTCATGGGTTTTTCACCGGGACAAACAATTGGTATCAAAGCGGGAGTTCAAAAGGTTCACTGATTAAAAAGTAACCACCTGAACTGATCTATTTTAAAAGAAAACCCGTTTCTTTAAAAATGCATATATTTTTAATGTTTTGGCGTCATTATCAAAAAGGGGGAAATTGTTGGGATATTTTAGTTTTGATGAATTATGCCAAAACATTATCAACTTGTGTTATTGAAGCTAATTCACGATAACAAGTTGAGGGAACAAAAAAGAACAAATTGAGGGGAACTCACAAAATTAAGTAGATGATCGAGATCGAGATCGAGGCTTCTGAGCGAGGTGATCGAGATCGAATAGTTCCGAGTTAGTTAAGCGATGAAATGTGCAAATCAAATGTGAAGAAAAGCTAAAGCCAACCAAATCGAAAAGAAGGTTGCATCCCGAAAGATGAGAAGATGAGAATGATCAAGATCGGGCGTGATCGATCATATAGTCCATGTGAGCCGATGGGGTGATGAGATCGAGATCGGGACAAGATCGAGATCGATATGATAAATTGATATGCTAACTTTGATGTCTTGACTGATGTTATCTCCGATATGTTGATCCGAAGATGTTTGATCATGTCGGTCGAGCTGATCGAAGATATTTAACGAAGCTCTCATCCAATCCATTTATCAATGCTGCTCACTCCTAGATATTTAACGAGCTCTTCAATCGACATCACCCCCTGCATATAAGATATTTAACGTAGCTCACTCCAATCGACTTATCACCTCTGGCTCACCTTCTAGATATTTAACGAGAGCTCACTCCAATCGACTTATCAAGATAAGCCCGCCAGACTTATCACCTCATAAAGATCGGATTGCCTAACAACTACCTTTACTTCACCACTAGTTATCCACGAGAAATCTGGCTCGATTTGAAATTGTCTCCAACTATGGTGAGATTTCTTTTTGTTTATAACTCTCAATGTTCGACGAGAAAATCTATAAGCTTAGATATTACATTTGTGCTAGATCTAATGTATAACTTATTCAATATATTTCAGATATCTATAGAATATTTAATGTGATATAATTGTAACATTCAAATCCACACTATAAATACAAGATCTTCCATCAAATTAAGTGTGGAGAATATCACGAAAATCTTCTGAGCCAAGAGCCTTATATTCAAGCATTCCCACCATAGAACACAAGTCGTAGATATACAAATATATTCAAAAAGAGTGTTTTACCTTAGATCTAAGCACAAATGTAATATCCTAAGCTTAGAGATTTTCCCATCCTTAGCATTGAAATTTAAACAAATGTAAGGAAAATTTTCACCATAGTTGGAGACAAGACCAAATCGAAACCTCATTCCCGTTAACTAGTGGTGTAGAAGTAGTTGTTACTATCCCGTGGAGGTGATAAGTCCCGGTCCAAGAGGATAAGTCGTTAGGTGAGCTTCGTTAAATCCCGTGGAGGTGATAAGTCGGTTTGAAGGAATTTCCCTAAAGCAGGGGAGAGTGGATGTAAGGAGCTTGGAGTCTCGAACCACTTCCTAACTGTTGTATTAAATATCTACGTTCTTATCTTGTCATATGCATTTGATTATAAGCAAAAACCACAACAAACATGGACTTAAATGATAATCACCATGCCTTCACCCCCTTTTTTAGGATTTCCCCGCATTTATGGGTTTTTCACAGGACAAACAATTTGGGACCAATTGTTGGATGTAGGAGCTTATCACCCTCTCCGACTTATCACCCTCTCGGGATTGCTTTATCACCCTACTTGCACAACTACCTCACTTCACCACTAGTTATCTCTTAGAATGGGGTTTGGATTTGGTGTTGTCTCCATCTTGGTGAAATTTTCCCTTACATTTGTTTAACCTCAATGCAAATGAAAAAATCTCTAAGCTTAGGATATTACATTTGACTTAATCTAAGGTAAACTCTCTTTGAATATATTTGTATATCTACTTCACTTGTTTTATATGGTGGGAATGCTTGAATATAAGGCTTTGGCTCAGAAAGCATTTTTTATTCTCCACACTTAATTTGATGGAATATCTTGTATTTATAGTGTGGATTTGAATGTTACAAACAAATCACATTCAAATCCATACTATTCTTGTATAATCTTGATCTTCTGGATAGTTATTCTTCCAAATTGGTCCGTCTTTGGGATTATCTTCCTCTCATTAGGCCCAGCTCAAACATTCTAACGACATTCTTCAGATCAACAACATTGATAGTTATCAGATCATATCTTCTTTGTCTTCGGGATACTCTGAAGTCTCGTTGTCTTCATATCCTCTTTTTCACGGTTTCTCGACATTTTTCTCGATCTTCTCCAATGGACTTAACATTCTCGGGCATTTAATCTCTCATTATCTTGACCCGACATCCTCGACCCTCTTTCGATATCGGAGTCTCGAGATCCTTTTACTTCTTGAGTCTATCTCTTTACTCAAGCTTATCATTTCTTTTCCTCCAACACATCTTGTCAACATATTAGGATACTTTGTTTAACCTTAATGCTCGGTTTATCATATCTCTTTCGATCTTCATTCACATTTCATTTGATCTCGTCATTGATCTTGATCTCTCCTATTTTATCTTCGATATAACATTCTCTTACGATTTATTTGGCTTTATTCTTTTCTTCGACCTCTATCTCATCGATCTCTTCGATCTCGTCGTCTCTAAATGACCCTCGTCGATCTCGATCATCTATTTCGATTTAAATGAGTTCCCCTCAATTTGTTCTTTCATTCCCCCTCAACTTCTTATCTGTAAATTAGCTTCAATAAGACAAGTTGATAATGTTTTGGCATAATTCATCAAAACTAAAATATCTCAACATGAACAATAATTTTCGAACAATACTTGTAGAATATGAATAGGAATTTAAGCATCTGATTTGTAATGTATGAACAAGAATTTGTGAACATTAATTGGGCAGGTTTTAATTAGGGGTGAAGGTTAACTTTAATAATAAAGTTAATATCCACCTTTAAATACCCACACTACCCCTTTTTTATTCAACTCAAATCCAATAAAGTCAATTTGTCTTGATTTGCGGTCCAAAAGTAGTGTTGCAATCATCCCGAACGGAGGGAGTATAACATTTAATATTATGACTTCAATTTATAAGTATAGTGATATTATAAGTGTTATGATATTAATTTATGAATTTAATAGTATAAATTTCCCAAGAAATTTATAGGGAAAAAAATGGTGACTGACACATTTAAAAAAAATTTAATGTAATAAAAATCATCTTAGACAACTGTACAAAATGTTAGCCAAAAATTTTATTATTTACACGGAGTTTAAAGTGAAAATTATTTATTGATATTATAATAAATAAAATTGAATTTTTATTAAATTAAATAGTAAAATAATGACATTTGATGTAATAGAACGTGATAATGTTGACTTTTATTTGAAGAGTAATGACATGAAATTTAATAACGTGATAATTATCATAATTGCTTTATTATTTTTTTAAAAAATATTCAATCTAATTTGGAATAAACTTTTTTAATAAATATTCAATTGAGTATTATATAGAATATAGTCGACGAGGTTATTGTCCGTACAACAAATTGACATAAGGTCTTCGACTAATCAACTACTAAGTCATATAGTAATATTCTGTAATTCAGCAACTTGATGTTATTCTATTGTTTAAAATAAAAAAATAAATAACAACAATGATGATAATATAAAATAATATTGGAAAATGTGGGGTAATAATTATTGAATTTTTAACTTTACATTACGAAAACAATTGTTTATTGTTCTTAGGGGTGAGAATAGATCAGGCCGTCGGGTTAGAAAACAGATCAGGTGTTGTACAAGAGGGTGGTGTGGACCCTTCCCACATTGGATCTCATTACGCGCACACATCCACCTACACTGGTCAATGGGTGGGTCCCAAACAAAAGAAAACTCATTCTTTAATTCCATTTTTATAATAATTTTTAATTAATTGATGTGCTACTGTTAATTAGAGATGTTACTCATCACATCAATAATACTACTACTCTTAAAATTAGTCTCGTCGGGTCTGCTGATTTTATCCCTATTTTCTTTTACAGAACTGGAGGGACATTTCTCTATTTTTTTTTCCTGCTGATAATACAAAACATTAACAATTCCATGTTGCGATCTTCTCTCTTCATCACTGTTTCTGGTTTGGCCTAACAATGGTTCCCTGCTGCTGCTCTTGTTTTGAATCGGAAGAACGGGATTTGATGCTTTTCGTCGCCATACCAAACCAAACAGGAAGCGAATACCCTGCAATATAGCGTTGACGGTTGAACTGAACGCGCTTGATGTTTTGGGTGAATCGAGATATTGGTAAATTGGCCTTCCAAATTCGTCTTCATCCTCATCTTCTTTTTTACACCCAAAATATCTGCTGCTATGGACAATTCCCATCGTTTTTTTTTTTAATCTTGACAACAATTCTTGGGAAAAATGTGGAGCCTGATGTACAGAATTTAATTAACTTTACTTTGTGCGAGCTTTTGACTGTTGAAAACTTGAAATGACTCACTAAATTAAAATATTTACTCTACTTTTTAATGTTCTCCGAAAAATAATGGAGCGGAATGGGATGGTTGCTTCCCTGCCCATGTGCAATGAAATAAGAATCATGTAGAAAAAATGTGGAACATGTATTTTGAGTTCTCCAAAATCGTTTTGCAATTGTGAAATTCAGCGCATTTTCAAGATAAAGATGATTTGTGAGATATAATGAGTACATGCATAATCATGCATAATATGATAATTGAAGATAGACGAAATCTTAATTCATCGATTGAAGGTGCAATAGAGGTACCACCCTCCCGATATAGAAATGGTGGGCAATGATACTTCCTCATTTCAAGCCTTTGTTGCTCGATATAGAAAAATTAGAGACAAAGATGCTCACATTGCACTTCAAAATGCATTGATTGATCATTTGTGGGAGGAGTATTCTAACTCGGAGGTCTAGATAATTGTTATCGTTTTTTATTCAATTTCTTGTATCGGGTGTATTTGTTTTATCTTTGAAGTGTTATTGTTATGTTTTTAATATGTATGGCTGTATTTTATCATGAAATTTAATTTAATGTCATTTTTTAAAATTTTCTTTTTTTATATACATAAATATGTAATAAAAAATAATTATATTTGTTAATAAGAGTATAAAATTTATTAAGTTTAGAATTGTATAATGTATTAATTAAGTTTAGATTGTATAGTTTCATTTAATAAAAATAAAAAAATAATAAATATAATATAAAATATAGCGTCAACGGTTGGAGACAAAATCAAATAAAGTTCGAACTTTACACTACATTAACACAAAAGTTGCACTAGTGTAGTGTCCACGGTTGGGAATGCTGTTACAGAGGAAATCTTTTCTTCTTCATTTTCCCAAACACCTTTCGTTTGCTTGGCATTTAGTTTTGAGCCTTTTATCTTTATTTTACATTCACTAAATTTTAATTTCTCAGTATTTAAACTTCATTATAATATTTAATATTGGATAGGTCTCCATTAAAATTTGTCATTGAAATGCTAACGGAAATGATCAAATTAGTTTTTGCCCCAATGTTTTGTAAAATTCTTTTTAATTCTTTTATAGCATATTTACTCTTATTAAAAACAATCGCGTATAAATAGTGAGAGGAGATAAAAATTAATTTAATAAAAAGTAAAAAATAATTTTTTACAAACATTAAAAAAAAATTAACATTCCATTATAAAAATAAATAAATTGCCCCTTTATAATTATCTCATCAAAATGAATAACTAGTTTTTATTATTCTTCAGCTAAGTAGAGCAAATCATGATCAAGTTAATTTAACCATAAGATATACATCTCTCATAAATTTGTAATTTGTACTCCATATTATAGAGTAGTGACATTTAGACGTCCCTTAATATCTTAAGACATATTTAGATAAATTTAGAGGAAAGTTAGATGTAGATCATAATTAGAGGTGGCAAAATGGGCCAACCCGTGCGGCCCGATAAATGGGTTGGGTTGGGCCTTGTTTTTTGTGGCCCGAAAAGAATTAGGCCTGATTTGACGAGGCCCGACAGGCCCGTCGGGCCGACCGGGCTTGGCTTTTTTACTGGCCCTTTTTTTTTCTTCTTCTTCTTGACTCAAATATGGAAGTGAAACAAAGAGTGATAAATATGCACTGATTTACTATTATCGTGTGCCTTTTTGTCTTCTTTCTTTTCTCAATTATATCTCTTGAGTAAATATCAAATTCTCTCTTTATTTAGATTCAATAACTTGCACCCTGATAATACAATTGTATTTACTTATTTTACTAATTGAATATTATTATTTTAATACTTGACTAAAGAAGAAAGATTGATTGAGGTCTGAGGGTTGTTTTGATTATGAATGAATTTACTCTGATACAAGTACAACATATTAAATTACAAAATCTTAATTGGTGTGTATTAAAAAAATAAAATTGTTGATTCATTAAAAATATATTAACTTTATTTTAAAAAAGTTATTTTTTTACTGATTAGTTAAGCACAAATTGACGGTTCTACAATTATGTGTTTCCCTCTAATACCCGGGTTTGTGTTAATATTAATATGAGGTCTTTTCGGTATATTAAAAATTGAAAGAAGAACCAATATTTTCATAACCGAACCGGTGATCGAACCGGACAGACCACCGGTCAGCGGTTCAACATGTCGGACCGGTTCAACCGTTGAAATGATTTTTATCTAATTTTTGTCAATATTTACTATGTTTAGTTAAAAAAAAAATAAAATAAGTATACACGTATAAAAATTTAAACATATATTTTATAACTTTTCATATTTAAGAAAACATAATAGAAGTCATAGTCATAATAAAAAAATAACACAATAATATGAGATAAAATAATATAAAAGGAGAAAGGTGTACCTTATATTTTTGTCCCACATCGATTAAGTGTTAGAGAAAAATGTGAGAGAGAGTAATATAAAGGGGAAGATGTGGATCTCATAATTTTGTCTCACATCGAAAGTGTTAGAGGAAAATGTGACAGAAAATAATATAAAAGGGTGGACCTGGATTCATATAATTGTCTCACCTCATACATTTATCCCACATTTGAAAGTGTTGGAGAAAAATGTGAGAGAAAGTATTATAAATTTTGTCCCACCTCATACATTTATCCAACATCGAAAGTGTTGGAGAAAAAATGTGAGAGTAAGTATTATAAAATTTTTCCCACCTCATATATTTATCCCACATCGAAAATGTTGGAGAAAAATGTGAGAGGAAGTATTATAAAATTTGTCGCACCTCATACATTTATCCCGCATCGAAAGTGTTGGAGAAAAATGTGAGAGGAAGTATTATAAAAATTTTCCCACCTCATACATTTATCCCACATCGAAAGTGTTGAAGAAAAATGTGAGAGGAAGTATTATAAAATTTGTCCCACCTCATATATTTATCCCACGTTGAAAGTGTTGGAAAAAAATATGAGAAGAAGTATTATAAAAAGGGTTAAGGTGAACCTTGATACATATAGTTAAAAAGTTTTTTTTTTTTAATTAAGGGTAGAACCGGTTAAACCGGTTCGATCGGTTCTTCCGGTTTTGACCGGTCTGACCGCAAAAGCTATTTTTAGGGGGTCTCCGGACCGGTTCCCGATTGAACCGGCCGGTCCGATCCGGTTCTAAAATCACTGAGAAGAACCATATTTTTTTTAAAACTATAAAATTAATATTTAAAAATATTATTAAAAAAAAGAGTTATTTTGGCCCTGTGGCTCGCCTAGGGCCGGGCTGGGCTTCAAAATTGGAGGCCCGCTAAAAATTGAGCCTAGCCCAAAATTTGAAGTTGGCCCGGTGGCCCGGCCCGGTCATTTTGCCACCTCTAATCATAATCATACATACATTCATGATTATACATGTGATTTTATGGCTCTAAATTTTTAGGTTTACATGCATTCATAATCATGCATGTATTTAATATCACGAACTCTTAAATTTCAGGAAATTAAAAACGAAGATTATAATTAATTGATTAGAAATGTTTCATTCTGGAAGCAGGACAAATAAAAAAAGAAAGGAATTGACCTTATAAGTAAGAAAGCACAGAAGCAGCCATCAATGGTCCAACATTCGGATCTTATTGGTAATTTCATCCAAAACGATAATTTTTTCGATAAAGATTTGAAGGCTAGAAAATCTGCCACTATTTGGGTTTGTACTATGTGGACAATTTGGAACATTAGGAACAACTTAGTCTTTAATGGAGAAGCTCCAAATCTCGTAAAGACCGTGGAGGAAGTGAAGACAAAAGTATGATCGTGGTTAAGTGTAAGAAAGATCATAGATAATGAGTATTCTTATGTAAATTGACTATTAAATCCTAGATCTTGTTAAGTTTGAAGGGTGTGTAGGAGGAGAATTAATTAGCTCTTTTATTCTTTTTTTTTTTTTTTTTTGAGAAGCTCCACAAGAGATCAAATATGGTGAGGATCAAGAGCTAGAGACAAAATATATCTCGGAATTTCTTCACCCACCCAAGCTTGAGGGAGGGGAGAGTTGATAGCAGCCTTCGCCAAGTTATGAGCCATTGAATTGTAGACTCGAGGGCAATATCAAACACCTTTCACTGATGTATTATTAATTAGGTTTTGGGCATGTTTAATGAGATCCTCCTCAAATCCTTTGTACTGAGAGTTTGATCGGATAGCATGGATGGCGCTGTAGAATTTGAGAGGAGTCGGGCATGCCATGTAACTGGTTTTGTAAGGGTTAAGGTACTCCTTGTACTCCAATTTCTTCTATAAAAAAATTTATTTTGCCGGATAAAAAAAAATGAAGAATTTGAACCACTGCATAGAAAGAGAGTGTGTGTGAATAATTGAGATGTGTATTTAAGTAATTTTCCAGAAGGCTTGGCAAAGACTTGATAAAAAGTAAAGGACGACTCATTAGTCACTTTATTTGCTTTTTCTTGGTTGCGCGGTTGCATCTGCCTTCTTATTATATGTCCGTTAATGATATGTGATGTAAATAAAATGTGATAAAATTATTTTTTATGTGAAGAGTAATAATATGAGATTTAAAATAGAAATGTTTGAAAGATATAATTTAAATTGATATAATTGTTTTATTAATATTTTTTAAAATATTCAATTTAATTAAAAATAAATATTTTTAAATGCTTAATTAAATTCGGGAAAGAGGGATTATTATATAGTCGACGAGGTTATGGTCCGTACAACAGAAGGTCTTCGACTAATCAACCACCAAGTCATATAATCTTCTGCAATTCAGCAACTTGATTGTTATTCTATTGTTTAAAATAAAAAAGAAATATCAACAATGATGATAATAGAAATAATGATAAATTTTAGACAAAGTTTGGTATGAAAATTTTTATACATGAAAAAACTTTAATTTATAATTAAATTCTGTAATTGATGAAAGTAAGACAAAATTGAGTGATTCATGGTTCACTCGGCCCAAGTGGTTCATAGTTCACCCAGCCCGAATAAGTCATAATTTAGGGTTTATTATTTAGTGTTTAGGGTGTAAATTGTTGATTTGGAACAATTTTATAGATTTTCATACATGAAAATTTTCACACTAGACCTACTCTAAATTTTATATGCATTCAGATATATTATGTACTCATAGTGCATTTTAGAATTGTACAACTTGTTATATTATAAAGTGAAACTTATTTATATTGAATTGTGCAACTATTAATATGAAAAAATAATTACACGATTCAGTATAAATAAGTTGCATTTTTCAATACAACAAGTTACACGATTTTAAAATACATCATGAGGCACGGTACACCTAGATGTTCATAAAACCAACCCTAGAAATAATAATGGAAAAGGTGGGGTAATAATTATGGAGTTTTTAACTTTACATTACGTTGCGCTCAAATATTATTATTATAGGCCTCGTCTTATAATCTCTTTGATTATGAAGATAACATATATTTACTCAATTACTAATAGAAAAGTAGAATTTTTTTTTTTTTAAAGGTTCTTTTCTGGGATTGAGGAAAAATAAAGACTTAATTGCAGAAAAAATCACCATCTTTTTTAAAATTTTAATTTAATCTTAACTTTTAAATTTTAGTAAATAAAATCCACTTTGACAATCTTTTACAAATCGAGCTCACAAACAAAATATATGCCGAAAACTTGATAACATAAAATTCTTTCCCACTTTGATAATTATTCTTTTTGTTTTGCTAATTTTTGGTGCATATGTTAAAAGCTTTTTTATCTATCTGAGTTATATAGACTAAATCCGCAAGTTATTCAACATATATTCCATATGCGAGCTCAATTCGCAAAATATTATCAAATTGAAGTTTTATTTACCAAAATTCAAAAGATGGGATTAAATTGCAATTTTTGAAGAGTTGGTGATATTTTCAGCAATTAATCCAAAGACAAACGAATATCACTACCCTAATAAACATAAGTAAGCATGAGAACACAGCATAGATTGCTAAGGATAGCATTCAGCATGGACACTATTAACAGAAGGCAAGTCCAAAACAACACACCTGGGATAGATAGCATTCAGCTTATAAACTACAAACAAAAGGCAGGTTCAAAATGTAGGCGACCATTTCAGTTTGGTTTTGGTTTGTTAGAATCAAAGGCCGAATTTGTAGGTTTTGCTAGGGTAGCAATTAAAGTTATTGTCACCCCCAAATCCATACTTAGTGTTGTACCCCGGATACTCGAGATGATTGAAATGAACAGCCTCTACAAGCCTGAGTTTGTGAGACGAAGCAATCGACTCCAGCTTAAACTCCGCGTGGAAGCCGTTTGTCTTGTGGGATATGTGAATCTCACCACCCTCGCTTATCATTTTTTTCGCGTTCTTCAGAAACTGACTTACCAGCTTCCTGTGGCGCCTACAATCAACATTCATAGTCTTAATTAAGAACGGGCTGATAAAATCTTGCAATTGAATAATGGTTATGGAACTTACCGAAGCTGAGAATCACGCGAAATGTCCTTGAAAAATCCAGCAAACGGGAAGTTGAATACTACGCGATCGAATTTTATCCCCCCAAGATAGGGATGGGTGCACATTTTAGTAGCATCAATCTCATGCATCACCTTGCACCCCCTAATGCTTAATTCCATTAAGTTGGGAAATGCCTTGTGGTAGTTCTTCACCAGAAAGGCTGAAAACATAGTAAGATACACCTTAGTCAGATCCCATTAACACACAAATACACACTCACACAGACAGGTTATTGCATGAAAATATTTATTTTTCAAGTGGTCCTTTTTGCAATTAATAGTCCAACGATGGTCCATTTCATTGTAAAAGTGGTCCTTTCTTTACCAATAATAAAATACACACAAAAAGACCATTTTCAAGTATAGTTACCAATAAAGTGCAATGAGAAATTTCTTTTGCACCAGTTTTGCAATAAATCCCGCCAACGCGCAAACTCATCATACCTTGAGAATCGAGAGAAGTGGCGATCATGTTGGACGCCAAACCAAATGCTGCTGCTAAACTAGTCGAAAATGAGAAATCTCCGTCTCCCACGACCAGTATCATATGGCAGCTGCTGTAATGCTTGGTCCATCTTCCCTCTGCACTCATCACATTGCATTTAACAGTAACCGCCGTGTCTCCTCTCTGTTTTCCAGTTCTGTCACCACATTTGACAATTTGAGGTGCATTTTGGTTGATAAAAAGGGCTGAACTTTTCGCTTTGTTGTTCGCATTTGTATGTACAAGCGAAGAAGAACCCCTTGAGTTCGGGACAGAGATTGTTAGATATTTCAAGTCACGGGACAGAATGGACTTGTTTCCGTCCTGCCATTTATGATGAGGGGATGCATAACCATTGTCATCATGGTTGTAGATTAGTTTCACACCATCGTTGTACGAATTTGGAGTGGAAATCGCATTTTCATCCTTATCAGATTCATAGCTCCAATATTGAAGAACACTTTGCAGGATTCCCATTTTGCTGGATGAGTGAAAAATTAACTGAAAAGTAAGAGGGTTTGATATAAGAACCAAAATTAAATTAATAAAGCTTCTCGACTATGAAACTCAACATTTTGATTTCCTATACCATCCCCTTCAAAATTACAGTGCATTTTTCAATTATCCAAGTGATAATACCGTAGATAAGTGTTAGGAAAATTAAATAAAAAAATTAATTCTACAACTCTCTACACATTCAGACTTTTAAATAAGACGAAATTCTTTCAATAATTCATGGATATATTGACGGATGATCTTCCTTTGATTAACTGATACAACACTTAACTCAACAACTAATGGCAATTTCTTTTTCTCATACAATAATATAAAAGAGAAATACTACAATTTAGTTTAAACTCATATTATGAGATAAATTGAAGCAAATAAATTAATTTAAATGGAGGATGGAATGTGTAAATCCAAAAAATGACTGTGATGGGGAAAGCCATCCCCATCCGGGATCTCCCCGGCCTAAAATTAACATGCCCTTATTACTTGGACTAGTGTAAATATGTAGAATTGAAAGAGAGAAATGTAAAGAAGAAGAGCTCACAGTGAGTGTAGAAACAAAGGATCAGGATTCAGGGAAGCATAATCATCATACAGCCTTCAAACTCCGAAAATGAATTAGGTTGAGAGTAGATGGAATTATTAATCTGATCACTTGGAGAAAGCTTAAGAAACAAGATTTTAAAGGATGAACAAATAAGTATAGACTGTATAGTACAAAGACTTGGGAAAGTGAGTCAATGGGTGGGTCCCAAACAAAGGAAACTCATTCTTTAATTCCACTTTTATAATAATTAATTAATTAATGTGCTGCTGTTGAATTTTTTTTTTTTTGTGAGGAAAAACGAGAAACTCCCCACGTCTTGTTGGGACTCCTCAGTTAGGCGGGTTAGAATCGAAGGATGTCTTGTGTGAGACACTTGTGGGAGAGAGCCAACATGATTCAATCCATAGGACAAACCCCCCATAATATTTCAATGGAGAATTTGTCCCACACGGGGTTCGAACCTGCGTTGCCGGGGGATTTCTCCCCACATCACCACAAGCTTTACCAACGTGGCTATGCCCTTGGGGGCAACTACTATTGTTGATTCTTGATGATACTCGTTGCAGTCTATATATCTTGCGGCCCTCTATATTCCGCACTGCCGAAGAAAACAAAAGTCATTTATTTTGATTCATATAATCAATGTTTTAAAAATTGGAACCGAAAGTTGAGCCGACGACCTCCAAAAAATGTTGAATCGGGGTCAAATCGATTGAATCGAATTGAGCCGAGTTGAGCCGATGTGATGTCATAATAAATATTATCTATATACAGTATGCATGATTTGGTGGATTTTTTTTTTATATACTAAAATAAATTGATCATACAAACATATACAATTCCCTTCACCCCCATCCTCCCTCTCTCCTCTCTCTTGCTCAACCACAAAAAACCCCACCCCATTTCTGCAAACAAACTATCTCTCCCTCTGCAAACACTCCCCTCCATCCTGCCCTACTGCCTCTACCTCCCTCCAAACCCAAACCATATATTTCTCTCCCTCTGCAAACATTCCCCCCCACCATGCCCTACCGCCCCTCCCTCCCCTCCAAACCCAAATCCTCCTCCACCAAAACCCCAAATCCCAAACAAAAACCAGATCGACGTGAAGAGCAAGAGGAAGCTCTTCCTCTTTTTCCTGAAATGCGTAGTAATGATAGTCGTGATGTCCCTATTCCTCTTTTTCCTCAGTTTCCTCCTCGTCTCCTCCACGCGCTTCGCCAAATTTGAGCGCGACGCCGACATCAACCTCTCCCTCCCCGGCGACGGCTTCGAAAACCGGTGAAAGCCCCTTTTTTTTTTTTTTTTTTGAAAATCGGTGAAAACCGCAGGTTCACCAGTTCCTGATTCACCCGGTTTTTTCGGTTTTTAGGGGAGGCTCCATAGCGGTTCTAGGCACCCCTACTCAGCCGCCCAACACCGGTTCTCCGGTCCGACCGGCCGGTCGGACCCGGATTTTAAAACATATAATTGAAGTGATACTGTTGCGACTCTCTACATTTTATCGAGGTGATGTCGATTCCTGTACCCGCGACTAGAATTTGCAAACAGCTCCGCAATTGAATTCAGCTTAAAATTTGAGCACTTGAGCTTTATTTATTTATTTTTTTTAACAGATTTTAAACCCGTTTATGCTATTAACAAGCTTAATCAAATTAAGTGATTGTTTGTATTATGGTATTGTGGGGTGTATTTATAATAAAGTGATGGTTTATGAGTAAAATACAATGACAATTGTAATTGTAATAATTAAGTGATTGTAGTGTATCTTTACATAAAAGACATGCGAATAGATTTGGTGGACAAACAAAAAAGGCGAGTGAAAATAGATTTGGTAGACAAAGGGGATATTATTTTTAAAAATTGGCAAAGTATAGTGTGAACAAGTTTCACGGTGAAACTGGTTAAGGAGTGTGACTTATATTACTAAAGAGTGTGATTTTTTACTGTAAAGGGTGTGGCATTTTACTGTAAAGAGTATTACTCATAAAAGTGAAGGGTGTGACTTATATTATAGCAAAGGGTGTCGCAGTGGTAACTGAAGGATGTGACTTATATTACTAAAGAGTATGTCTGTTAAAAAAATCAGTTTTACGGTGAACAAGTTTCACACCATACTAACTCAATGTTCAATTCATCAATAAACTTATACTCCCTCCGTCCCGAACTTAGTTTAATGAGCGATTGTTGGGAAATTTATAGTTTTGATGAAAGTTCCAAAACACTTGTAATAGGACCAATGGACACAAGAATAATGATGTTTTATCCGGTTTTAAGGTGACCAGTTGATAATTATTGTATAGAACAAATGATGTAATAGATAGGTCACATATTGAGGGGGAACTCAATATATACAAGTCAAGTCTTGAAGAAGATCAGATCGATCAGATCTAATCAGATAAGTCAGATGATCAGGTGAAGACTTGAAGTCAAAGACTCAGAAGACCTAAAGATCAGATGACTACCAGAAGACCTGAAGATCAGAACAAGATCACAAGACCAGAAGACCTATATCAGTCGAGTCTGCTAGTTGAGCTAAGACAACTTACATCTGAAGACTTTACCGTAGTAGGTGATCGGTTTTATCCCGACGGTTCAAATTTCACACTTTGGTGACAATCGATGTTGCACCGGATCATCAAAGGTTTAATCTGAAAAGAAGAATGTCAACCTTAGTTGGTAAAACAAACACTGAACAAGTGCACTTGTTAACCAATGAGAACGAGACACGTATGCATGGAGCTGATAATGCGGGATTCGGTGCTGCATAGTCAAACGGCTAGAAAGGACAAACATACATGCTTTCGGCCATGCCGTTCCTGAAGCACGTCAAATCAACCCTGCAATACTACCAAATATAGCCTGAAATTCAAATTGCTCTCCAACGGCTCTTTGATTTCATGGTCAATAAATATGGGATCATACTTCATAGTGAAGACACGGAAATTATCATCAAGCTCAAGCACAAGCAATTTCCGCACGAAGAACACTAATTCAAGAAAATTTCGAAGTGTTCATCCCATTAGTTCTTAGCATAGAATTCTTATCCTCTAGCTTAAGGCTACCTCAAAACTAGGATAGAATTCCAGTTGGAACAAACAACAAATCTTTACCCAAAATCAAAGTTAGGTTAAGTTTGTTTAACAAGATTTCAGACTAGGGTTTCTAGTTCTGATTTATGGGATCGGTTGAGTGAGAACTCTCTAAACATCTGTTGGTTATACTGTGTTGGACTAACACAATAAACTAAGTCCAGTTGGTTAAGTTGGTGCCCCTTGTGATAGAGAAGAGTGGACGTAGGACTGTTGTCCGAACCACTATAAAATTTTGTGTGTATTTACTTGTTCTTACCTGCTTTACACTACTGCACACAACTTGATTTTAAACTGCATACATATTCTGAGTTAGGATCGATGCATCAAACAAATCGATCCGATCGGTTGACATTTTAGTTATCTGATTGAAAACAGGCCGTTGAATCTGATCTTATAAAACTGGTTTTTCACACGGGTTAAAATTAGCTTCCGCACATCAGTTAAACTGATAGACACTGAACTGATCTACCATCAGTCAATCAGTAAGTTGGATATCACCAAACCGATTCACATACGCTCGATCGAAAGACCTGCTATCACACTTGATCTTGCACGAAAAAGTTTGCAGAAGTCTATTCACCCTCCCCTCTAGACTTCACGCCTCAAAAAACTGTTCGGGACCTACAAGTGGTATCGGAAGCGGTGGTTCTCACGGACCACTAGCTTTGAGTATCATCGGTTCTTGAGGAAGAACCATTGTGGTCACTTGAACAGATCTTGAAAAACCTATTTTTAAATATATCTGTTTTCAAAACTCACAATCAACATGGATAATACCTCTGGTATGTATCATGAATAGCCTAAGTTTTCTATTGATGAGTATGCAGACTGGGTCATACTCATGAGTAAACATCTGGGAGCTATAAGCAGCAGAATGGTGGAAGTTCTTGAACAAAGACCCATCATTATCTACTACAACAATCCAGCTGAAGGAGGTGATCCAGAATTTCCAGTTGGAACCAGAATCAGAAAGAGTCCTTCACTGATGGATGCTGAGGAAAAGAAATTGTCCAATCTGGATACTGTGGCCAGACACATCATTATGAAGACGATGGACAAGATAACCAGAGAAAAAAGATCAAATACCTCAAGATCGCGAAGCGATGTAGGATACTTAAATTTGAAATATGCGAGGGAAATGACCAGATAAAGGATGAAGAGATTACAGATTTAACCGGTTAAGTTCGAGAAACTCAAGATGCTGCCCAACGAGACGATCAATCAGCTAGATGGAAGAATTACCATGTCTATCAACAAGCTCAGAGAAATAGGACGAGAAATGAGCGACAAGAATGTCAATTACAAGATCTTGAGATCTTTGACGAAAAACTGGGATATGAAAGTTACCGTGATCAAGGATTGCCAGGACATAGCGAAGATGAAGTCGAGCAGCCTGTTCTTAAATCTGAAAGCCCATGAATTCGATCTGATTGAGAGAGGGCAAGAGGAAGATGATGAGTCATCTGCCGAAACTACACCTGCAATAACAAAAGCAGTAGCATTCAAAACATGCGGCAGCTGCTCAAAATCATTTGAGCCTATTGGGAATATTGTTTGTCAAGCTGAACAGATTGTTCTACTCACCAGAAAGATTGAACGATCAAACATTCAATTGGGAAAGTATAGAAGATTCTACAAAGACTATCAAAATAGCAGAGGAAGAGAAAGAAGATCGTCTGACAGATCGCAGGAAAGAAACAGATCTGATGACAGAAGAAACGACCAAAGAGAAAAGAAAAGAGATGATCGTGCTTAAGATCACAAATCATAAAGGAGAAATTCATATCAAAGGCAAATCGAGAAGTCACCTGACAGATCATATAGAAGACATGACTCACCTGCCAAAAGAAGTTCAGTAGAGAGAGGAGTCTGCTTCAACTGCCAGAAACCAGGTCATTACAGTTCAGACTGCCCTGACTTGACACCTAGAGAAAGAGAAGATAAGAGGAACAAGAGAGAGTAACGATACAGAGATAGGAAAGCAATGGTTGCTGACACTACTGGAATAGATGATTCTTATCTGCCATTAGAAGATTCTGGTTACTCATCTGTAGAGGACTTCTGCCTGATGAGCAATGCTGATGACTTCAACGACTTTGATGATCTGATGTTCTCATCTGATGATGACATCTGCCTCATGGCAAAGGAAGAAGATCATTCTGAGGTATCTTCTAAACCATCTGTGTTTTCTATTTCCACACCAGCTGTGCTGAGCACACCTGCTGGAGAGATTGACCTGCAGCTCTACAGTGAGCAATTGCTTGATGATCTCTCCAATGCAGTAGACATTTATACTATAGTGGAAGCTGAGAACGACAAGCTAAGGATAGATAACATTCAGCTTGTTAAAGAAAATGCTGCAAGAAAAGCTGCTGAACTGAAATCAGTTGAAACTATTCAGAAGATGACTACAGAACTGGAGTTTCTGAAAGTCAGTTCTACTGATCAGGACAAACTGGTTAAAAAACAGCTAGCTATTAATAAACAGCAAGCTGATAATCTCAAAATCCTTCAAGCTAAGTTTGATGAACTCTTCCGACTGCATGAGAGTCTAAAAGTTACTGAGGATAGTTTACGTAAGAAAATAGAGGTTTTCACAAAATCATCTAAGACCGTTCAAGATCTGAACAACTATTTTCGAACGTCAACTAATATGAAGGGAATTGGGTATGAAAACCCTTATGCATCCTCAAAAGCCCCGTCTGGTTCACTTCAGAAAAGTGTAATCAAACGAGTTTCTGATCAAGATACACGAAAAGCAAAATCTGTATCAGATAAGGGAAAAGGATTAGCTGACCAGGCAAGGCAAGTGTCGGATCAGAAAGGGAACAGAAATGGACCCCAACTGATCAGACATCAGCCGAGGAAACAACAGAAGAACCCTGTTCTTCTGAAGAAACCTAAACCTGATCAGTAGATTAGGAATCATAAAAGACAACCTCTCAAAGGGAAATCTGATCGGAAACCTAATCAGGTCAAGTTGCCTAACAAGCAAGTTAAGGGTAAACTGCTAAGACCATATATGCCAAAAAGATATGAATCTTTTAATGGTAGCAGTCGTACCTACCCTTACAATCAGAAACCTAGGGCTGCTGCACCTGAGCCGCACTGGATTAAAAGAAGACAAATATTAATAAAAAATCCCAAGTCTTCTGATTCATCCAAGGCTCACACTAATGATCATATTGACCAGATTGCATATGAGGAGACGTATGATTATGTAGATGTTTATGGGAGACAAATCAAGCCCTCTGTTTTCAACAAGGGTGCCATATTTGTTTGGATCCCGAAAGGTATTTCTAACCCCCCAGGACCCGATTCTACTGGGGTACCTAAAGCCTGATCTGATTGCAGGTTCGCGTAGGTTTGGCCAATAAAGGAGGTGTACAAGCAACTATCTGGTACATCGATAGTGGATGTTCAAGGCACATGACTGGAAACAAACATCTCCTCAGTTCTTACATAGAACAAGAAGGCCCACGTGTACTCTTTGGTGATGATAACTTTGGTTTTACCAGAGGATTCAGAACCTTAGAGAATGATGATGTACAGGTTACTGGAATCTCGTATGTCGATGGTTTGAAGCATAACCTGTTATCAGTTTCACAATTCTGTGACAACGGATTCAGTGTTGAGTTCTCGACTGATCAGTGCACAATCAAGAATCGAGCTACTCAACAGATCTTGTTAACTGGTTCAAGGAAAAGAACGATCTATACTGCAGATTGGAATAGTTGTCCAAGAAATGCATGCCTGATTGTTAAGAGTTCCAAAAGCACCAGTTGGCTCTGGCAGAAGAGAATGGGCCATCTGAACTTTAAAACTTTTAACAAGATAGCAAGGATGTCCCTGGTTGAGGGTCTCCCGAATGAGGTATTCTCTAAGGATCAGACATGTGTCGCATGTCAGAAGGGAAAACAGGTTAAAGCCTCATTCAAGGGGATCTCAGGACCAACATCCAGCAGAGTACTGCAACTGCTCCATATGGATTTATTCAGACCAGTTACACCACTTAGTCTCAGCGGACGCAAATACACTCTGGTGATCGTGGATGATTACTCCAAGTTTACCTGGGTGGTATTCTTATACAAGAAGAATGAGATAACAACAAAGATACCCGAGCTGCTCAAAAAATTACAAAATGAGAAGGGTGTCAGTATTGTGAAAATCAGATCCGATAAAGGTACATAATTTCTGAACTCCTTTATTACTAACTTTTGCACTAAGTTTGGAATACAACATGAAACATCACCGCAAAGAACACCACCGCTCGGAATGGAGTAAGCGAACGGAGAAACAGAACACTCAAAGAAGTTGCTCGTACTATGTTAGCTGAACATGCCACTCCAAACCGTTTCTGGGCAGAAGCCATCAATACTGCATGCCACACTCAGAACAGATGCTCTCTGACTAAGATTCACTTCAAAATACCCTATGAACTGTGGAAGGGCAGAAAACCTCGTGTTTCTTACTTCCATGTTTTTGAGTGCAAGTGTTTCATACACAATAATGAGAAGAGCCAGTTGAAAACCTTTGAGGCCAAGGTAGATGAGGGCATATTCTTAGGATATTCCTCAACTAGCAAGGCTTTCAGGGTGTTCAACAGGTGAACCCTGGTTGTGGAAGAAACACCTCATGTGGTCTTTGATGAGACATCCTCTGAACAAGAGAAATCTGCCCCAGAACAAGCAGTACCAGACCAACCGGTACCCGATGCACATAAAATGGATCAGAAAAGTATCAATGATAAAGGATCAGATCACGTAACAGTGTATGTCCCAAAACTTGATCTTACTGATTCACCAGGTCAGTCGGACCCAAAGATACGTACAATTGTCGATGAAGAAGCTGGTACAGCTGAGACAGTAACAATTGAACCATCTGGTTCAGGGGGAACACCTGATGTTCCTATGGGCATACATCAGCATATGATGATTCCAACATCAGCCGAGACTTGTCCATGTCAAGTGGATCATATTTCTGCACCACTCTCAATCACTAGTGACTCAATATCAGATGAGGATGATGATATCCAAACTGATATACATCAGAAAAGAAGGACTTAGTTAAGTGACCATCCGACTGATCTGATAATTGGCAATCTGAATGCCCGAGTCCAAACTAGACATCAGGTTGGTGAAAGTGCCATGTATTGTTGTTATTTGTCTTTGAAGGAACCAACCACCATAGAATAAGCTCTACAAGATGCTAGCTGGATTCTAGCCATGCAAGAAGAATTAGAGCAGTTTGAGAGGAACCAAGTGTGGAAACTGGTGGACATACCAACTCATCAAGATGTGATAGGCACCAAGTGGGTGTTCAAGAACAAGAGAGATGAGAATAATGTCATAACCAGAAATAAGGCAAGACTTGTTTCAAAAGGGTATTCACAATCAGAAAGCATTTATTATGATGAGACCTTTGCACCAGTCGCTCGCCTGGAAGCCATTCGGCTGTTTCTGGCATATGCTGTCCACGGAGGGTTTATTGTGTATCAGATGGATGTAAAGAATGCATTCTTAAACGAGGTACTAGCTGAGGAAGTTTATGTTGAACAACCTTTCGGTTTTGAAAAAGGCAACCAGGTGTACCGTTTAAAAAAAGCTCTTTATGGCCTGAAACAAGCTCCTCGAGCTTGGTATGATACATTATCTCAGTTCTTGATAAACAGTGGATTCACAAAAGGAATAGTAGATAGAACCTTATTCAGAATAGAAGATGGTGAAGATATTTTGATGGTTCAGATCTATGTGGACGATATCATCTTCGGATCTCCCAACAAGAACCTATGTGATAGATTCAGAAAACTGATGCAAGGGAAGTTTGAGATGTCCATGATGGGTCAGATGAATTACTTTCGGGGTCTTCAAGTTAAGCAAAGTACAGAAGGGATATTCATCTGCCAGGCAAAGTACACTAGGAATTTGTTGGCTAAATTTGGAATTCAGAACAGTAAGGAAGCCAAAATTCCTATGATGACTGGATTCAATATGGATCCAGATGAGAATGGTCAGAAAACTAATCAGAAAGAATACAGGGCTCTCATTGGATCTCTACTATACCTGACTGCCAGCAAACCAGATATAACTTTTGCAGTAGGTGTATGTGCCAGATTTCAGGCAAATCCAATGCAAAGCCACCTGGAAGCAGCTAAGCGGATTCTTAAGTATCTGAAGGGGACAGTAAACCTTGTTTTATTCTACCCATCAGATGATAATCTAGAGCTTAGTGGGTATTCTGATTCTGATTATGGAGGTTGCAGAATAGACAGAAAATCAACCTCAGGAACATGTCAGTTCTTAGGAAGTAAACTGATCTCGTGGTTCTCAAAGAAGCAGACATCAGTTGCCACATCTACTACTGAAGCAGAATATATGGCTGCAGGAAGCTGTTGTTCCCAACTGCTCTGGCTAAGTCAGCAGTTGAGGGATTACAACATTATAGCTACGAACGTACCCATATTCTGTGACAGTAATAGTGATATTGCAATTACTCAGAATCCAGTTCTACATACAAGATGCAAGGATGTGGATGTAAGACATCGTTTTATAAGAGATCATGTGGAAAAGAAGAACATCATAATGGAAAAGATTCATACTGATAAGCAGAGAGCTGATATCTTAACAAAGCCACTAGCTGAGGTCAAATTCAGAGAACTATGTAATGAACTAGGACTTCTGGACTTAGGAGAAAGTGCACCAGAAATGTTTGGTGGACTGGTCTCCAGGACCAGTTGGTTAAGAGACTAACCAGATAAGGAGAATCAGTTGAGTAAGGTACCTCAACTGATCAGAAAGATCAGTCAGGAACTGATCAGAAAAGGGTTATCAGATGAAGGGAGAACGGATCAGATTGGATAAGAAAAGAACCTGATCAGATAAGTGGGACATTGTTGGGAAATACTAAGGTTTAGGCAAAAACTAAGATCAACTTAAATCAGTCAGAAATACAAGTGGTATTGACTGATTACAACATCAGTCAACCAGATACGCATTTCTGTTATTTACTGATTACTTATCTGTAATTATCTGATAATATTTGCTTTTACTGTGCACATATTTTTATGACGCACGCCCTGCAAATCATTTAATACGGACGTGGGGAATATGTATTAATTGCTATTAAATGCGTTTTTAAAATCCAAAAGGTAATCGCGCGTGCAAATCCTGACCACACGATCAATTTATGTGAAAATCCCGCTTAATCTGAATCATTTATTGTTTCAAACCTTTGGTTTTCCAATCTCGATTTTCCCTCCCTTCCTTTATATAGGTTTCATCGAAACCCTTCCAAATCACTCTTCTAAAATTTCTTGCGATTTACACTCTGAAAATTCTCAAACACTCTAAAATTTCAAAGCTTATACTGAGAATCTGTTGTTTCAAAGTCACTCAACAAAATATGGTAATATGTGGTTATTTGTTGAATTTATTCCATTAAATGTTTTTTGCTCATACAGTTTTTAAAATGTATGTCGTCTCTAATGCTTGATATCTGTGTGAGTATGATATAGAATGTTTCAATCGATTATTTGTTCGGCAAATCAGATAGATGATATGCTTTTTATTAATCATTATACTCACATAGTTTCTTCTTAATATAGATGGCTACTCACGGTATTGGCAAAATCATGTGTAACTATGCAAGTTTGGCAAACCAAATCGTGAAAGACAAATATGTAATGTTTGGAGTTACACGAGATCCAGAATCGATGGAAGTTGAGCAGATGCTAAAGGGTTGTGGACTCGAACAGTACTGTGCAGCCCACTCCAATCCAGTGATGCAATATGAAGCCCTGGAATTTCTGAAAAATTTGGAGGTAGTATCACCGGGTGACGAGCTGTCATCATCTGTCAATGGTGAAGAAATCAGAGTCACCAATGCTGATATCACATGCCTATTCAATCTGCCCAAAGGAAAAATTTCACCTGCTTATTACAGAGAGAATTAAGATGAGCTGATAAGGGATGAACTGTTCAGGGAAGCAAATAAAAAGCACACTGCCAACTTTGTCAGGCCTATGCTTAAGCGGAAGTTTCGCCTACTCTTTGACATTCTGTCAAAGACAATCATGGGGATTTCTTTCAGTCCTGGTGGACTGACTGTTGTCAAGATGCATTACATGGCATCTATTGTGGATGGAGCCACAAATATTAACTGGGCAGGATTCCTCAAGGCTATTCTGCTACAAGAACAGGCAAAGTTTGGGGTGAATGATCAAAGGCAAGTCTTTCTGAAGAAGAGAATCATCAATCTCAACAAAGTTGCAGTCATTCTGAGGGACAAATTGCCAAATACCGAATGGGATCAGAATGGACTGAAGTTTTACAAGGCTTTTCTCTCAACCACAACTGCCATCTATGGCCCAGCTGATGATGATATGAAGATGACTGTCAGGAAGGGCAAGATCAAGGAAGCCACATCTGTTGCATCAGCAAATCCTCCAAAGAGGAAGAGGCTTCTAACGAAAGAACTGGCGAAGAGGCCAAAGAAAGTGAAGCAAGCTCCAATGACTCTGTTCCTGGAAGATGAGTCCGAAGAAGAAGAAGCTGCAGCTCAACCTGCTGCACAAAAACAATCAGCTGAGAAGTCTGAGAGACACGCTTCTCTGGTGGAAAGCTCTCCGGAGCAGTCAGACGGAGAGCAAGGGAAGGACAAAGGAAAAGTAAGATCACCTTCTCCTCAATCTCGTGCTCAATCACCCATCCAATCTCCAGCTGCTGAGTGCATGACTCCCTCTCCTTCTCCAACAAGCAAACATGCCAAATCGCCTGATGTGCCTGTTGAGGAACCAGATCGAACTCAGCACATCAATCAAAAGCCCACTGATCTGCCGCCACCAGAAACTTCTTCAACTCAACCACCCATCCAATCTGAACAATCGATTCCAGAATCCAGATCATCGAGAACCATTACGGGGAAGTTGGCAAGGATGAGAATTGAACGAGAGATCGATGATTTGTATCCAGAATTGGAAGCTCATCCGAATGTCAGGGAAGATATCCTGGAGATCCTGACTTGGAGATATCTCAGAATGAAGAACTTCTCAGACTTCAAGATCATTATAGAACAAATGGGCGGAGCGGATGAGTTTGCTGACTATAACTTTGACATGAAAAAGTCTGCTCAGGTTAGTTCACCAGCAGAGTTGATCTCTGCTGAGGCTGTCAAAGCCATGATCTACAGAAAACTAGGCAAGTCCGAAAGGGTTGAGTTGGAATCAGAAGTGGATGCCCCACAACACAAGGATGCTCCTATGAAAGATGTCGGAGCTGCCGATGAAGGTGGTATTGGTGACACAGTTCTTGACCAACCACTGGAGACACGAACAACTGTTACTGATCAGGTAGTTCGAGATATTCCTGCTACACATATAACCACTGATCAGCTGCGGGAAATCGGGTCTTGCTTCAAGGATCTGCTCAAAGAAGAAGTTGAGGGTGTATTGGCTAACTCGGTTAGCATTACCATCACTGATCAGAGACAAGCCTGTATACGTGAACTAAAAGACTAAAGGGAGTTTGCCATCTCCCAGATTGAGGCTTTGAAGGATCAGTTCACACAAACTTTGACCAACCTGAATGGCGAGTTCAAAAAGGCCTATGATGAAAAAATAGCCCAGGTTGATCAACATCAGGTCTCACTTCTCTTGATCGCATAAAAAATGGAGAAGACGGAAGAGAAGCTTGACAAGCTAATTCTTACCTTCTCCACTGCCATCGAAGCTGCCAAATCTGAGCTTCTCTAAAAAATCCAAGACATCACTGCTCAAACACAAGGATTAAATGCTTCGGATCTGAACAAGGCCATTTCAGTCAGCTTTGGCTCCCTGACTTCCCACCTCAATGAACTTTTTGATCAAACCAAAAAGGGGGAAGGCCAGGTTGAGAAACCAACTAACTATATAAAAACAACATAAGAGCTTATTCAGACAGTTGAAAATTATGGCCAACGACTAGACCATCTTGATCTGTTTGCAAATGAAGTTTCTGAGAAGATGGAAAAGTCTAAGGCAAGGAAAATGGCCGGTGCTGGAACATCAAAAGCTGCTGATCCTGCTACTCAAGCAAAAAGAGTTACAAGAAGCACGGCGAGCCAGATACAATCTGATAAAGAACTGGCAGAAAAACTCTCCAAGGAGCAGATTGCTGAGGAAGCTCGCCTTAGTGAAGAATAAAGGAAAGCAGAAAAAATGGCCAAGGCAGAAGGACTGAGAAAGAGATACACTTCAAGAGTGAAGAAAGGTCAAGCTGGAAAATCAGTCGTGGAACCTCAGCTGGCAGCAAGAGTTGATGATATTATTCTAAAAACTGTTGCACATGCTAACATATTTGAAGAATGGAATAAAATCAGAGTTGAATGGCTCTTGGATGCTTTTGTTCTGGACCTGGTGCCAAGGGAAGAATCGCCAGATGAAGAATTTCTGAACTGGTTGGAGAACAAGCATCCAGATTTCCTGAAGTATCTGGAGAATGAGGCCAGGAAGATAAATGTAAGAATAACCCATCAAGATTATGAGGTGATGGACTACACTAAGAAGACATATGGCTCATTCGACAGATTGGCCTTTCAACGATTCTATTTTGACATCCTGAGCAAATCACGCATAACTGATCCACAGCAGATCAACGATGGCAAATGGAAACTTTATCGAGTCTTCAACATTCCACAAGATCAGCGAGAAATGCCAGAAGGCTACATTCCAATAGGGTGAAGATCAGAAGACGTTTAGGATCAGTTGTACTTTATTTTTCAAACTTTTCAGATGTAACATGTAAACGACAAATCAGTTAAATGAAAAGTTTATTTTTACTGATCCTAAGATAAATTCTCATTGTCTTCTGATTTTCTATTCTTTACTATTTTACAAAATTATCAACTGTTGTTGGTTTCTCAGATGTTTTGGTTTCATCAAAAATGGGGAAATTGTTGGGAAATTTATAGTTTTGATGAAAGTTCCAAAACACTTGTAATAGGACCAGTCAGACCTGTTAGCTGACTGATGTTTTAGATATCAGTTTTAAGGTGACCAGTTGATAATTATTGTATATAACAACTGAAGTAATAGATAGGTCACATATTGAGGGGGAACTCAATATATACAAGTCAAGTCTTGAAGAAGATCAGATCAGATCAAATCTAATCAGACAAGTCAGATGATCAGGTGAAGACTTGAAGCCGAAGACTCAGAAGACCTGAAGATCAGATGACTACCAGAAGACCTGAAGATCAGAACAAGATCACAAGACCAGAAGACCTATATCAGTCGAGTCTGCTAGTTGAGCTAAGACAACTTGCATCTGAAGACTCTACCAGGTAGACTGATCAGTTTATCTGATCAGTTCAGCTCACACCTGGTGACAACTGATGTTGCACCAGATCATACGGTGTTTAATCTGACAAGAAGAATGTCAACCTTAGTTGGTAAAACAAACACTGAACAAGTGTACTTGTTAACCAATGAGAACGAGACACGTATGCACGGAGCTGATAATGCGGGATTCGGCGCTGCATAGTCAAACGGCTAGAAAGGACAAACATACATGCTTTCGGCCATGCCATTTCTGAAGCACGTCAAATCAACCCTGCAATACTACCAAATATAGCCTGAAATTCAAATTGTTCTCCAACGGCTCTTTGATTTCATGGTCTATAAATATGGGATCATATTTCATAGTGAAGACACGGAAATTATCATCAAGCTCAAGCACAAGTAATTTCCGCACGAAGAACACTAATTCAAGAAAATTTCTAAGTGTTCGTCCCATTAGTTCTTAGCATAGAATTCTTATCCTCTAGCTTAAGGCTACCTCAAAATTAGGATAGAATTCCAGTTGGAAAAAACAACAAATCTTTTCCCAAAATCAAAGTTAGGTTAAGTTTGTTTAGCAAGATTTCAGACTAGGGTTTCTAGTTCTGATTTATGGGATCGGTTGAGTGAGAACTCTCTAAACATCTGTTGGTTATACTGTGTTGGACTAACACAATAAACTAAGTCCAGTTGGTTAAGTTGGTGCCCCTTGTGATAGGGAAGAGTGGACGTAGGACTGTTGTCCGAACCACTATAAAATTTTATGTGTATTTACTTGTTCTTACCTGCTTTACACTACTGCACACAACTTGATTTTAAACTGCATACATATTCTGAGTTAGGATCAGTCTGCATCAAGCAACTGATCTGATCAGTTTGACATTTTAGTTATCTGATTGAAAACAGACCGCAGAATCTGATCTTATAAAACTGGTTTTTCACACGGGTTAAAATTAGCTTCCGCACATCAGTTAAACTGATAGACACTGAACTGATCTGCCATCAGTCAATCAGTAAGTTGGATATCAGTCCAAACTGATTCACACGCACTCTGATCAGGCAACCTGCTATCACACCTGATCTTGCACGAAAAGTTTGCAGAAGTCTATTCACCCCTCCCCTCTAGACTTCTGCCCTCCCAAAACCCGTTCGGGACCTACAAGTGGTATCAGAGCAGTGGTTCTACGGACCACTGTCTTTGAGTATCATCGGTTCTTGAGGAAGAACCATTGTGGTCACTTGAACAGATCTTGAAAAACCTATTTTTAAATATATCTGTTTTCAAAACTCACAATCAACATGGATAATACCTCTGGTATGTATCATGAATAGCCTAAGTTTTCTATTGATGAGTATGCACTAGCCTAAGTTTTCTAGTTCTGATTTCTGGGATCGGTTGAGTGAAAACTCTCTAAACATCTATTGGTTGTACTGTGTTGGACTAACACAATAAACTAAGTATAGTTGGTTAAGTTGGTGCTCCTTGTGATAGAGAAGAGTGGACGTAGGACTGTTGTCCGAACCACTATAAAATTCTGTGTGTATTTACTTGTTCTTACCTGCTTTACACTAATGCACACAACTTGAGTTTAAATTCCATACATAATCTGAGTTAGGATCAGTCTGCATCAAGTAACTGATCTGATCAGTTTGACATTTTAGTTATTTGATTGAAAACAGACCGCATAATCTGATCTTATAAAACTGGTTTTTCACACGGGTTAAAACTAGCTTCCGCTACATCAGTTAAACTGAGAGACACCGAACTGATCTGCCATCAGGCAATCAGTAAGTTGGATATCAGTCCAAACTGATTCACATGCACTCTGATCAGGCAACATGCTATCACACCTGATCTTGCACGAAAAAGTTTGCAGAAGTCTATTCACCCCTCCCCTCTAAACTTCTGCCCTCACAAAACCCGTTCGGGACCTACAACGATTTTGCATTAGTAATTAAAATGATAAAGTGATTTTTAAGGAAAGATATGATAGATGAGGGGACTCATCTATCATACCCCTCCTTAAAAGTCTTTTTATCATTTCAATTATTAACACAAAACTCACTCGCAAAAATGCGTATAAAAGTCAACTGTGACATTGAATTTGGGACGGAGGGAGTAATATTTATATATAACATTAATTAATCACACTTGAGGCATAAAAATAATATAAACGTGATGATTTTCTTGTGCAAAGAAAAAGTACACCTTAAAGTAATATGGAAAAGGGAAGAATTAGTGTCCCACGTCAAGTAAGTATTAGAGAAAATGTAAGAAAAAGTAATGTAAAAGGGAAAAGAGGTGGATCTCATATTTTTGTTCCACATCAAGTAAGTATTAAAGAAAATATGAGATAAAATAATATAAAAAGGGGCAGAGGTGGACTTAGATCCATATTCACAAGAAAGATTAGTGAGAAATTGATTCGTAATTAAAAGTAATAATTTTTTAAAAAAGAAAAACCCTGGTTATACCCTATTTTTTATGGTTCTTCCAATTTTTGATTGGTTCGGCCTTATAAATGAGTTTCTAGGTGTAATCGATTTTCGATTGAGCTGGCTCCGGTTGAGTTTAGTATGAGATTTTTATTTTTATTTTTTGTGTGCAAATTTTTGTAAGACATTTAAAAAAAAAAGTGAGCAATTTTTTTAGAGACGGAGGGATCATTTGGTATCACGAGTAATAATTTTTCTATAGTAATAAAAAATAATTTTTTTTATCATGATTAATATTTTAAAAATATAAATCATATACCCTTAGGCCTAGTTTGCTTATATATTTGAGGATATTTGAAATTATGTGGGGAAGATATTAAATGATTTGTAATAAAGTAAAATATATATTTGTATTTTGTATGTGTTTAAGAGTGTGAATTTTTTTAAAATTTAATAAAATAGAATTTTGAAAAAATAAATAATAAAAAAAACATTATATTATAAAAAATAATATATAAATAATTAAATTATTGTATAATAATTAATGTATTTATACTGTAAAAAGGAAGAAAGAGAATAAAGTAGCTTTAGCTTAATTGACAAGTAATTCGCTCTTTCAGTTGTACCTCTTTTTGTCGTTTTCTGTTTCTCAATTGCTCGTTCGTTCGCCAGAATCCGTCATATTTTTATTTTATTTTTTTTAAGACCGGCAAAATCAGTCACTCATTCGTCTTTCTTTAATCCGCATTATTGTCATTTTCCTGTATGTATATCAATTTGATGTGATATTAATATTCGTTCGGGATCATTTTCTACAAAGGCACCACCTTTGCCGAAAACTACTTCTGTACTACATATTCAATCCATATTTAGCTTCTTAAACCCAACTAATTTGATAATGCATGTTTTACAAATTATAAGCTTATAAAAGTTTTAAAAGTTTTTCTTCAATTTTTGGAACCCCATATACTTGCGACAATTGGTCATTACATATTTGAAGTAATTTCAGGATAACATACAACATATAGAGAACAAAATCACACACAAATTAAGCCATAAACTATAATTCAAGAAAGGATGAAATATATTTTACATATAAAGACGGAAAAAAAAATATCATGCGCGAAAAGTTAATAATGTTGGATCTTTTTGAGGCCAAACTTGTAAGTTTTCTAAGGTTGCAATTGAAGTAACGGTCACCCCCAAATCCACACCTGGTGTTGTACCCTGGATAATCCAAATAATTAAATTTGACAGCCTCAATGAGCCTAAGTCTGTGTGAAGAGGCAATCGATTCAAGCTTAAACTCCACGTGGAAACCGTTGATCTTGTGGGATATGTGGATCTCACCATTTTCACTTATCATCTCTCTTGCGTTCTCCAGAAACAGATCCACCAGTCTTCTATGACTTCTGTAATTAAATTTATATATATTCAGCACATTATATTTAATTTAAAATAGTCGATAATGTTAAATTGAATTTAAAATAAAATGTATGTGACTAACCGAAGTTGAGATTCGCGAGGAGTGTTGTTGATATTAGCTAATCCAGCATAAGGGAAGTTGAAAATTATACGATCAAATTTAAGATGTTGAAGCGAGGGATGATTCGCCATTTTAGTGGCGTCGATCTCATGAATAACCTTGCCTTCCCTGTTCCTTAATTTCTCAATGTTGGATGCAGCTCTAGGGTAGTTTATTTTTAGAAATTCTGGGAAAATTGAAGGGAGAAATGAGAAGCGTATTGATAAATACCTTGAGAATTGAGAGAAGTTGCAATGATGTTAGAAGCAGAGGAAAAAGCCTCCGCAGAGAAGGAGAAATCTCCCTCTCCCACCAGCAATATTCTATGGCGGTTACTGTAATGATTAATCCACCTCTCTTCACAACTCTGTATTCTCACATTCTCTTCCTTTTTTTCTTCTTCTGAATCTACATTTTTCTGAGCATATTTGGGTATGGATAGTACCAAATGACCATCCCCCTGTTTTTCTTCCGGCCAAGATAAAACATCAACATTAATCTCACACTCCGATTCTCCTTCATCATTGTTTGTGAATGTAAATGAATCATCACTAGTTTGGACTAATAATGGCTCAGTGCTTGTGTTCTGAATCGGAAGAACGGGAGTTGCTGTTTTTCTTGACCATACGAAACGAAATAGGAAACGAAACACTCTGCAGTATAGCGTTGTGAATTGAACTGCACACGCTTGATATTTTGGATAATCCTCAATACGAATCACCACCGCCATTGTAATGGAGGAGATGGTATGGGTAATTTGACGCTTCATCTTCTGTTTTACACCCTAAGAATCTTCTGGTGCCATGGGTAATTCCCTTTTTTTTTTTATCTTCACAACATTTCCTGTGAGAATTTCCAACCCTGAAAAGCTTACTTTTGTACGAGTTTTTACTGTTTACATGAATAAGGGGTGCACAGTTGAGGGTTTTAGAGGTGAGGAATGGAAATAGAATAAAAAAAGTGTGTTTTGGTAAAAGGTATGATTTCATGAATAGTGTTTACACATCAAAAATTTTTTTGGGAGAAATGACTTTGATTCCCTACAAAAAATTAATTTTAATATTTAACATCTCTTATTTTTTAAATAAAAATAATAATATTTAACATTAATAAAAATGATAGTCATTCCTTGACATAAACCAAACACTACAACTATAACTATAACTAGTAGATCCATTACGATTTTGTCTATGTTGGGGTGCTAGGCATTGCTCAGCCCCCAACGGCCCCACCATTTTTTTTTTAGTATTTATTTTAAATTTTAACTTACTTCCTTTTTTTTTTTTTGTTTTTTAATTTTATATTTTTAATAATCTATTTTCTTTTTTTAACTTTTCATTAATTAGTTTAAGCATAGTATTTTAATGATTTTTTATTGGTAACAATTTAAATATTATTCTAAAACATAGTTTCAAGTGTTAAATAATTTTAACATTTATAAAGTTTTGAATTAAAATTCAATCATAAAATTGTGAAATAGTAGGCTAGTAGCAATGAAATTTGATTGGAACAAGCTTTTTCGATATCATTCTTATAAATTACTTAAAAAATTAATGATTTATTAAAAAACTTGAACAGTAAATATAATGCTACTTTCATTTTTTATTAATTGCCCCGTTTTATCCGAAATAAGTTTCAATTTTTATTACTTTGTCAGAGTAATAAAACATTTTCATTTTCTATTAAATAGTAATCATTTTTTTTAAAGCAATAGTAATCATAATAAATACTACTATATATGAATAAATAAGAGTATACGAGTATTTTGATACCTTGGTTAATGAAAAAAAATTAGTTTATGCGAATGAATAAAATGAGACAAATAATAAAGAATATAATCTTATATATTAAAAGGAGAAGTGTATCTCTCCAAATGCTGCCATGTGTCAATTTAAATCTCTCATAATGCTGACATGTGTCAATTTAGACAAAAGCTCTTCTGCCATATGTTACATTAATATATCTGACGTGTGATTTGACACCTAACGCATAATAATGTTAAAAAAATGTAGAAACGTATCATCTACCGCAGAAAGGAAATGGATTCCGGGCGTATTTTCTTCGATTCGTCTTGCCATAGCAATATGCTGTTCCTCGGTAACCATTAGTATAATTTCATTTTTCATTTTTACTCTACGGATTTCCTTAGTTCTTATTGTTATAGTGTTAATTAATTACATGTGATTCGTATGTATTAGCATATGTTGAACGGTTTAAATTCATGAGTTGTGGATTATAATTTCCATATAATTCTGTATACATAACGCGATTGAACAATTTTTAGATTTTATGCACACGATTTCAGTCCTAGTTTTAGTTTTCAATATTGATTAATTATTTCAGTCCATTCCTCTCCACGCTCGCCTCATGCCATTCTCCTCTCACTTTCGAAGCGCCACCATCTGATAGGTCGATCGTCACTTTCGGAGCACCGTCACCAGATCGTGAGTGTTTTTTTTTTGAGGCACCATCATCCGTGAGCCGCCGCTACAGTGCGTCTTAATCGCGATCCGTGAGCCGCCGCATCTCTGGAGCATTGTCGCTTCTGGGATTGCTCATAATCTGATGAATCCGCATTTACGGGAATTGGGGTAAATGAAGGTAAGTATTTGTGGTTTTTTTCCTTCCCCTAAATTCCTTACAGCATTTTTTTCCCCACTAACGTTTTATTGTTCACTTCGCCTTTCTGGCTCACCCTTGATGCTCAATCGCATGTAGTGATGACCCTCAAAAAGTATTACAGGTATTTTCTTCTAAAATTTACCCATGTTTTATTTATATTCACACTATTTTTTCCTTTTCAATCTGTTTTACCTTAAGTTTACTATTGGATGCGGGAGCCCAACGCCGAAGAACCTGATTTAATTATGTTTCTAATTATTTAGATTTTAAATTTGTGTTTGACTATTAATTTGAATTGTAAATTTGATTGGGAAAGATTATCTTTGCGGATTTGGTTGTCGGTCTTATTCGTTGAAGAAGGCGATGCTCTGTACAGTTGGGAAAGATTGTCTTTGCGAATTTGATATGCAATTTGGTTTGTATTGGGGATTGGGGAAGATGTTTAATCTACGGAAATCAGAGAGATGTTTAACTTGATTCCAATTTAGTCTCATCAAAACAACCATAATCCTTCAGAAAAATGTTGTCTCAGATGAGCAAGAAGCGAAAGGTATGTGCATCACATATGTGTATGTGTAGTTATTGGTGTGTGTATATATTTACAATATAAGTGGAAATGCAGATGAAATTGAGTTGTTTTTTCCCCTCTTGGAGTTACAGTTTGTAGCGAGCGGGGTGTTGTTGAAAGGGAAGGATTCAATAGTGTTTACGCAGACGAGATCCGTGGGTGGGAGGGATTTAATGGCGAGCTTTCAAATAATCAATAGCATTATGACGGATAGGTAACAACAATATATGACGCCATTTGTTTTATTTGGTGTAATTTAATTGCTTGGTATTTGTAGGTTTGAAGCTCATCAGATAGTTCTTTCAGTGACAAGTATCCAGTTGTAGGAAGCAAAATGCCAGTTCCACAATACTGTTGTTTCGTCCTCTGGCTCCAACGCAATAAGAGGTTTTCTACTTTATCGTTCTTACTTATAGTTTTTTTTGTTTTGATTTCTGAAATTGGCTACTGGTCTTCAACCTTTTATATGAGCTTATGTGCTGGTTGCGTATAAGCAAAAATTATTGATTGATTGCTGGAAGATTTTAGCCAATTTCTTTCAATCTGTCTTTTGCCCAGGAGAATGACTATGTTTTACAATTCATCCAACAGTGAGATTATGTCTGCAGTTAATTCTGATATTTCAGTAGAAGAGTTAATAATAGTTTGTTTGGTCATTAATTTATGTTTCTGCATCAGTTCTATTATAGTACAAATTTTTGTAAGCCAATGTTTGTGACACTGCAAAATTGGGGATTACATTGACTAAAATACCTGAAATTGATTGCACCAGGGAGGGAGTTTTGCACTGTTAGAATTTTCTATTTATAATTGTATAGATCTATTGGCTTGATACTTTGTAGTCTATAATTCTCAATTCGAGTTAGGTAGAGAGATTGGTACAAAAAAGCACGTAGCCGAACACTAAATTTCCACGTTGCTTAGCTGTATTATTCGTCCCTTTATCACATGATTCATTTTTACTCTCTTCTCCATAAATCATCACATGATTATTTCTTAAAAGTTGGTTTAGTTCAAAGGAGTGTATTGTACGCGTCATATTGTTCTCTTTGAAGGAAGGATTATTGGCGGATAACAGATCGTGGTTTTGATCCACGAGTTAATTGTGATTAATTAGTTTTTAAACTCTGTTATTGCTCATATTAGTTCTCAGTTCAGCATGAACTCAAATTTCCTCTTTAATTAAATAAAATTTTGTGCGAGTTTGCAGATTTTAGAGATGTTTGCACTTGACAATTTGCAGAGTATTCTGATTTTCTTATTATTTTATTATTAATTTTTTAGATTTACTCATTCTTGAATAACTGAGATGAAATATTGGAAAAGGTAAGATAAGATAGAGACTTGCAGGTAATATTTAAGTAGTATAGGCATAAAACTTTCTTATATAGGCTGATCATATATATTGTTCTTTTCCTTCTTGATTTCTTACATTGATAATTTTTAAAGCGCCTTTTGGCTTATGTTGAAATCACACATCACGCTTAGCCTTTTGGATTTATACATGAAATTTTATCATTATTCTTGGTTGAGGCCTTTAGGAGAGGAGAGGTCAACTCTTTTGTGGGTCATTTATTAGCATTGTTAATCAAGTCATTGTTATATTCTCTAATATTATTAATTTTTTTCAGCGGGGTACACAAAATCCAAATCGCAAAAAATTGGGACCAGAAAGTGGAAAGATAATATTGTTAGGCGATCCTAAGGCTCCTCCATGTCGGGATTATGATGTATGTTGAACAAGTTGAGTTTTACGTTGTTGTTCCTGATAATTATGAATTTTTTTGGATGTTTGTGTTGTCAGAATTTTATTATTGTACTTATGTATTTAGAGCTAATTTGGGTGTGTGCTTTGGCAGTATCTATATGAAATACATATTTAATTTTCTTGAACTTCAACTAATTCTTATTGGCATTCAGTGATAAAAAATTATTGACATTTGTTTGATTACGGTTAAGATAGCTTTAAGTTTTTCAGAATATGTAAAGAGTGGTCTCCCATGATTTATGTTTTGTGGCATGCAGTGACAACAATTATTGACATTTCTTTAACTGCAGCTGAGTTAGCTTTAAGTTTTTCAGAATATTTGAAGAGGGGGGTCTCCCATAATTTATATTTTATGGCATTCAACGATAAAAAAATATTGACATTTGTTTGATTGCGGTTGAATTAGCTTTAAGTTTTTCTGAATATTTGAAGAGGAGATCTCCCATGATTTATGTTTTATGTTTTTACGAAACATATTAGAATGATTTGCAACTAATGCTAGGTCTGGACACATAAAAAGGTTTTGGTTTTCATTTATATATAAATCCAAGAATAACTCTGAGACTTTGAAATTTCTTCCAATAGTTGAGATCGATGTGATTAGGTGGTGAATAATTGTATACAATCATTTTGTACAATATCTTTTATTGTGTATATACTTTATAGTTTCTTGAAGATGATCGCTGATTTTATTTTACTCTAGATTTATGTTATAGTTATGGGAATCAATCATTTTATTTTACTCCAGATCTATTTATGCCTTACTTTAATCTCTATGATTGAAATCTAGCGGAATTTCTTATTCTAAATGCAGTTTAGTTTAAGGGATATGAATAAATGCTCCTTTATATTTAAATATGTATTAGCTTCTAACTTAATGATGTACGTATCTTTGAGATATTTCAATGGTTGATGACGAGTATTCCTGTTGAACATATCCATCCAGGTTGCACAATTTTTTGCAATACCAAGGCCACAATAACACAAGGTATTATGAACTTTTTTTTTTTTTTACTTTTAATACCATGAATAAATTTGTAGATACTTTTCTTTATCCATAATTTTAACATTATAATTAATGAGATAAGTGTGTTAACTTTGAAAATGTTGTAGTTCTTATTCTTAGAATTTGCAATTTATGACAAACGTTACTTTTGTGTTTCCCATAGCTTTTGACACCTTTCTTCCATATAATTTTTTTTTCCTACAACAAGCACTACAGCTTTTTATGGTAGAGCATTCATATTGTATATTTGATTGTGTTAGTTGATATTGCAAGTTTTTAGGTGTTACAAAGAGACTAATAAGTGGGAGCATTTTAATATGGGGCAATGCATGAAAGGGTTTACAATGCAATCCTGAATGTCCAAACGAAATTAGAAAAGATAGATATCCAAAGTAATAAGCACGATGAAGGTTGGTACTTGAGGGTTTATAACTTTAAAATTTGGTACTTGGAGGTTTGAACTTTAAAGCATATATTACTTAAAGGTTTTATTTTTAATAGTTTCTATCATTTTCTTCTGATATGTTTGATTTGTATTCTGAATTTTTTGCCTATTTTGAAGAAGGTCAAGAAACAATATAAAGGAGGTTTGGAATCAAGAGACATTGGATTGAGCCAAGGGCAATTAGTACAAGAATGATAAGCCTACTGATATAGTATGCCTCATTATGTTGTGTATCTTATTATCTCATTTTGATTATGTGATCCTTCAAGAACAAGTTTTAATTTCATCATACCATAATAAGATATAAGTGGACTACTAGATTTACGTCATGATGGATACTTCCCTTAATTCTTATTAATTTACTGTCTTGCTAACGTAAGTGTATTGTGGTTCTTTTAGGTCTGTGTTTGCACCAATCCTATTTGGGTGGTAAAAACATGTTTGCAACTTCAAACTCCACAACAAGCACATCCATATTCTGGCTTTCATGGTTAGCTGCTGATCTGTTATATTGGAATTTACATATCTTTATGCAGTATTGTAATGATTGTTTATTTCATCCTAAATATTGGCGATTCCTTATATCAACATGAAGTATTGTTGTCAATTTTCATGAAATTGATGACAATCCCTTCTTTTCTTGAAAAATTTACATGAAATTTTGTTCTTTTAAATCGGCAGTTTTAAACTGCGATTAATGAGGAAGGCACATCACATGGACAGAGTTCATGGATTATTTATAGAAGTAAGGTTAATAAAGTGTTCCAAACTGAATTTTGCAAGTGAAGTCACAACCTTTTGTGAAGTATTTCAAAATTATTTTGAACATGTTGATCCATCAATGGATTTGAGTCTGTGCTGAGGCTTCTTTCAATAGTTATATCAAAAGTATATTAAATTTGAGTGAAGTTATTATCTACAACACAAGAAGAAATCCACTTTTGCAACAATCTTGGAATCTCTATGTTGTAATTCATGTGATCCCCTCATGATTTTTTTGGTTTTATTATATCTCGGTTAATTTTCCAAATTTTGGATTCACACGTACGGGACTTAAAAAGGAAAAGCAATCAAATGGTTTTCCTGCAGCGACTTTTTTTAAAAAAAAAATTGTGTTGTAAGTTGTAATATAATAAAAAAATAAATTATACTATATTCTTAAAATTATTCAGTTGCTTCAAGGAATTGACTTTTAATTTGTACTATTTGGATTTCCAGTTTGTTGCGTCTTTGTGTGAGTTGCCTCAAGCCCTCAACATATCAATTTTAAGAGTAGGTCTAGTGTGCAAATTTGTATAGATAAAAATTTATAAAATTGTTCTAAATCAATCAACCACACCCTAAACACTAAATAATTAACCCTAAATTATGATCTATTTGAGTTGAGTGAACCCTGAACTAGTCGGACCGAGTGAATCATGAACCATTTAATTTTGTATTACATTCATCAATTATAGAATTTGATTGAAAATTAAAGTTTTTGTATCTATACAAATTTGCACACTAGACTTTGTCCAATTTTAAAATGGACATTTTTTAACCGTAGTTAAACCAACACCTCCTCAAGCACTTCTCTTTTTATGAGAGAGTTTTATGAATTTATTTAATAAAAAAAAATTACGACATGCACGGACAAAAAATCTAGTTAGTATAATAGAAAAACAATTTTTAACTCATCCTCCCACATGCAGAATAAATGACAAACTGTTTCAAATACTTATTGGTGAAAGAATAAAGTATTTTAAATAGTCGTTCAAACATCATATTAATATTTTACAAAAAAAAAATGTGTGAAATTAAGTTCATAGTAAACTCTAGTTCTTCAAATTATATATACACATTATCACTATTATATTTATACATCTTTAAATATATATATATATATATATATATAGTGTCCACTGTGAATTTGGGTTCATATAAATGAGATATTCTTCAAAAAATAATATTTTTTAGGTGAAAAATAAAAAATAATATCGAATGATAATAAATTTCTAATTGTCATGAAAATATAATATATATAATTTTACATAATCATTTGTGGAGTATAACTTATTAAGGTATAAAAATTATATGATTAAAATAGTATTAGAATTGTTTAAAAACATAAAAAGTAACAAGAAATAAAATACTAATGTCTTAATTGAAATAAGTTTTAAAAAATGAAGTACCAAAACTTACAAAATCAAACATAAAAAAAAAAAAAATTTAAATCAAAATAGATATTATTAAAAAAAAAAAAGAGGCAGGGGGGCCAAAACATGTGTCATGCAGCTGGGGGTACTGGGCACTGTCCAGTCCCCCATCATGGACGAAGCCATCCATTACCATTCCCTTTATTATCACTATAATTCCAATTGTTATTCCTCACTCACCTACCAAACACCCCCTAAATTTATTGTTGTAATTAATGGGTGTGACTCTTTACTTTCTCCACGAAGAATGGGTGTTGAAAGACCCGGCCTATATGTTCCTTCCCGAGAGCCTCTTTTCTTGTTCATTTTCTCGTCGCGTTTGGTTAATTTGTCATTTGAATCAAGATTTTTTATTTCATATTAATATTTTAATTTATGAGATTCAATATTGGTCCTTCGCACGGTAATTGTATAATGTTAATTTATTTTACATATTTTTAAAGGTACTTGTATAATTAAACAACACTAGTAATAAAAGTGATTAGAAAATAAAGCAAAATTATACCATCTCAATGCACTTTCGATGCGTGTCTTTATATTATTTGTCCATTCTTATTTAAATATTTATTATTTACACGGATTTTAATATTGAAATTATTTATTAATATTAAAATGAATATAATTATTTTTTTAAACTAATCGCGGTGAATGATAAAGAATTGAATGAAACTTTTGTGTAAAAAAAAATTAAATTACATTTAAAAATTTTAAAATTTTAAATTAGTGTGAAAATGTATAATAATTTATATTTAAAAGTATAATTTTAAGATGTTTGAAGGGATTCTATAAAAAATATAAAATTATTTTATTATTATTCAAGGAAAATTTTCTGTACATAAAGAGACATACTTTTTTTATAAATGTTCAAATGAAAAAGAAATTTTAATTGTTATTCAAGTTAGAAAATTAAAATAAATAAATTGATTATACATTATTAAATAATATTAGTTTGTTGTATAAGAAATTGTTGATAGAGTCTGGAATTCAACCCATAATCAATGACACCCCTCTACAAGTCGATCTTGTTAAACTTCATTCAGGCTATTTTACGAGGTAAAAAACAAAAAACACTAATATATTTCATATAAAATGCACAAAACACTCTTATGTTTTAATATATACATAAAATCCCCTTATATTTTAACAAAATATGCACAGAACCCCTTTTCATTATTTTTAAGCGGAGGGTATGTGTCACTCGCTCTTGGTGAGATTGGGTATTGACTCAACTCTATACAAAAAATGCAAATTTTCTCCCTGTTTCATAAAATGTGCACGAAATATCCCCGCGTTTTATAAAATATGCATAAAACCCCCATGTGTTTCAAAAAATATACACAAAATTCTCTCGCACATGTTTTATAAAAGTATGAAGGAAATTCTTTTTTGTTATTATTTTTAATAAAATATGTATGTAACTCGAGTTTGTTTTTAATTAATGTTTTCAAACTTCTTATTGTACTCGTGTGGTTCTTTTTTTTTTTTTTTAGAAAAATTAACATTTTTAGGCCCCGTTTGTTTACAATTTTGAGGAGATTTAAAATCTTGTAGGGAGGATTTAGTGTCTGTTTGCAAACTCTATTATATGAGTAGAAGTGACTTATTTTTAAAAAAAAAAATGTCTAACAACTTTTAAAATAAGCGTTTTTCACTTATTTTTTAAAGTTTGCAAACAAGCTTTTAGAAAGATCTGATATAAAGTAAAAAATATATATGTATTTTGTATATGTTTGAGAGTGTGCATTTTGTATGATTTGATGAATTATGATTTTGAAAAAGTAGATAATAGAAATAATATTATATTGTAAAAAATAATGTAGAAATGATTGGATGACTATATAATGATTGATGTGTTTATATTGAAATTTGTGTACTACCTACGTCCCAAAGTTATTTACCACTTTGTTTTTTATTTGAGTTTTTGATTGAGACGGATGGAGTAATATTTAAAGTGATAAAGTGATTTTTTATTGGAGGTATTGTAGTTCTATATATGTTATTATATGATTTTTTTTGGGTAAAAATAATGACATTATATGTAATTTTGAAATGTTGTGATGAATCATTTTTTAAAAGAGGTAAATAATTTTGGGACGAAGGGAGTATTATTTTTCCAGTAAATATTATATATATACACATATATATTGATGGGATTATTTATTACTATTAATTAATTTCCTTTAATTTAATCTACCGAAATTCATTTAATTATTTCAGGCTCAAAATATGTTATTACTTACCGTTTAATAAATATAAATGTGTGATGTCTCATATATGTTCTATTGTTGACATATTGAAATATGTATTTTAATTATTAATATAAAATGAAAATAATTGGACTCTAGCAATGGACTTAAATGGAGGATGGAAATAAACACAATTAACTGTACCTTTCATTTGCGAATAATGCAATTTTTTTGTATTTTAGTATTTGTGAGTTTTACAGCTTTAATAATATCATAATATTATGGTGCGTTCGTAATAATTTAATTCGCACAAATATTAAAATAAATAAGGATACATTGATGCACATCTAAATAATTAACTCAATTGACTAATTAGAACATATACAAACAAAATAATATTCTCATTAGCTTGACTCACACCAATTTTTGTGTACAAAAGATAGCTCGACTCAGACTGGATATACAAGCAAAAACACACATACTTAAACTGAGAAACAATGCTACACCCAAACCTAATGCACACATAGGATGTTATACAATCCAAAAAGATAAAACCCTACTTATTCCAAGTATCAAATATGATGGGCTAAAAAGGGTATTTCTTAGTCATGGGAAGTTAAAGTTAAAACACCACCATGGACCAAATTAGTAACTTGAACTAGACATATTATCAAGTTACCTTATTCATATTGGCTACCTCTCTTACCTTTCTTAGTGAGTAAGATATCACCTAACTTGCAAAAAGATGGATTAATAGGACCAGATGACACCCATCAAGCCGTTGATTTCATCCCTCCAAACGATCCCCATTTGACAGGAGTCACAAATTCAAGAAAGTGGAAACCCCACAAACATTTCCTTTTGGCGTTTTCTTATTTCAACACCAAAAGCAACAACATAATTCAAATCAAATACATCTCTACTACCTTCATCAACTTTAGATCCTCCCTATATTCAGCTGTCTCTACACACATTGGCCCCCACTAATATTCAAAAGCTGCTTTTTCTTTTTCTCATGCATCTTTGCACTCCTTTACTCTACTTCTTTATTTAAGAAACAACCACCTTCATTTCCTTTCTCATTCATTCATTCAGACAGTATTTTATCAATCCCTTCTTTTTTTTACCAAAAAAAACGAAAAATGGATTCCCCCCAAACATCCCCTACATGCACATCTCCTTCCGTCAAGCCATCGCCTCTTTGTCAGATCTTACCTAAGCGAGCCACGCCCGATATGTTACTATATAGCAGCAAGCTTAGATCAAGAGAGCAAGCAATTCTCAAACCTCGAACGACTAGCCCCATGGTGTGGTTTGCTGCAATTCTTTGCATGATATTCAGCGTCCTTCTCATCTTCTTCGGTATTGCAACTTTGATCGTCTATATCACTGTTCAACCAAGAAATCCAGTGTTCGACACCGCAGCAGCAAGCGTGAGCCCTATCTACTATAGTTCTCCCGAATATGTTAATACCGATATCACATTTCTAGCAAATTTTTCAAATCCAAATAGGAAATTGAGTGTTAGATTTGAGTACCTGCGCATTGAGGTCTCGTTTCAAGAGAATGTAATAGCGAGTCAAGTTCTTCAAGCTTTCAGTCAGAGACCCGGAGAAGCCCGGTTGATAACGGTCCATATGCAATCGGGCTTGGTCCATTTACCGCCAAATCTTGCTATGGGACTACAAAAGCAGGGGCAAAACAACAGGGTTGTGTACAAGATAAGAGGAAGTTTCAAAGTGAAAGTTAAACTGGGGACAATACATTATTCGTGTTGGCTGAACGGAGAATGTCGGTTGGAAATGACGAATCCACCAAACAGTATTATGATAAGTAGAAGCTGCAGAACTAAGAGATAGTGAGAGGGATGCTTCCATTTTTCTTCTCCCCTCAAATTTCTCTTTTTGATTAAAAATATTAGGTTCTTTTTTAGTATAAAATATAAATACAATGGTGATTAACAATTCGTTTAGAGTGCACAGATCATATTTTTCACTAGATAGTGATTTCAATGCATGTCTTGTTAACAAGATCGGACAGTATACGAAGCAGAATAGCAGCTATAGTCTTAGTATTGCCAGCAGTTCAGGAGAGAATCCTTATTTTTCTCAATCGAATGAATTACTTAGCTACTTTGGGGGTTGCTTCAGAAAGTGATAAGCTCAAGCAGAAGCAAGAGGTTATTGCTGTAGAGTATTTGAAGGAGATTCAAATTTATAATCTTTTATTGGTAGAAGAATCTATTGATCAACATCAACTGTGGTATCACAAAGGATAAACAGAAGATACAGTATATTCTTTTCTGATTATTGCTCTTAATCTATGTTGTACAAATTCCAGACTCATATTTATTTTCAGAATTATATAATGACAGCACATGGAATGGTATTTGGTGGTACAGCTAGATATCAAACTAATATATTAGTAATTGAGAAGAAAAAAAAGGTGGTCCATCTCCAGGCTGAAAAGCTGAAAGGAGCCACTTCATTTTGGCAAAATATAGTCCAAAATAACAATCAGGGGAACCAAACTAGCTTGGGAAAGAGGAATGATCAAAGGTCTTATTGATAGCACATATTCTGGATCTTGACTAATGAGATTCTTGGATCTTTAATTGTTTTATTTATTGACAAAGTAGGGTAGTTAATATAAACAATGAACTCAACTTGTTATGAGGGAAATGCAGAGAGTTATACTTGTAATCAGTTTACACTGAGGGACAAGATAATTTATCTTGTTGGGTAAATCTCCCTGTTCTTTTTTTCAATTTCAATAAATAAAATAGTTTTATTAATTCGTTGGCCTCTACTCTATCAGAATACACATTCAAAGTATAGATAAGACTGGTGGGAAATCAAGCAACATCATATTTTAACAAGAAGACAAACACTGGAGTCCACCATTATTTCCCTCATGTCCAACTGATATTCTACCCTATGTAGGGATCTGGGGAAGATCGAAACATGAAGCCACAAATGAAAATGGATGTAAATTTAAGAAGCTAACAGAAAAAATGCACGCCTGAGACAATTAAAATGTAAATTTTGAAACTAAATCCAGAAGAAGCAAATTTGTTTTGAAGCCAGAAACAATGACAAAAAGAAGGCAACACTAAATAAATTCATATCACACAGTTCAACCTTTCTTAGCGTGCTCCAGTGTTGTAAAGCCTCTTATGTGATCATTTATACTATCCAGAAAATCATGTGCAAACGCAATATCATGCAACATTGCCACATGCAATCAAGTCATCAAATATCACTTAAAGTTTCACAATATCGTGATATGACAACCAGAGAGCCTTATGATCTCAATATCACAGTATAAAGAGTAAAACTTGCCTGGGTACACCAGCTGCACCGTGCAACTAGTGCACAACTAATGCAATTCAACGAAAACAACTAATACTGACCAGCTACTACCTTTTAACAAAACAACTAATACCATTTAAAAATACAATTTAATTGCACGGTGTAATTGGTGCATATAAGGTCAAGAAAGGGCCCTGAAGCATACATAATTCATGAATATGCATGAAACTATTGGCAGGTAGATTTGTTGTTCTCCTGAAAGCAAGTTGATAATTTTTATACAAGTGTTCTAGCTGGCGGCAGAAGTAGATTCAACCACTATATTTCCCATATATAAATAAGTTGTATGCATGAAGAACAACACAAAAAACTAAAAATGGATATATAGAAACGCCTATAAATAGATTTGTGACCGATTACTGGGGTAAAAAGTAAATGCAATTCTCATAGCTAGCATAAATTTACCAGACATCCAACAAATGAAGTATACAATAGTGTATTCCTCCACTATAAACTGAAAGCATGATTATGATCTAAATTGAAACCAAAGAACATAAGAAAACCTCAATCAAGACTTCAAATGGGGTTAACTTCGGACGGCGTCTTTGCCACAATTGACAGCGCATGCAGTCCATTCTGCAACTCATCTTGCAACAAGCCGTAAACCAATCTATGCCTCTTAACCAAACTCTTCCCTTCGAATTCTTGAGAAACCACATTCACATTAAAATGTGTTTCCCCATCACTCCCTTTAACACCAGAATGCCCAGCATGTTGATAAGATATATCCTCAATTTTCAACTCAATTGGGCTCAATTCTTTCTCCAGAATCTCCTTAATCCTAACCCCCCTACTCCCCAATATACCCCCATTTCCCAAACCCCTCTTTGAATCATCAACACTCTCACTTGACTTCACTCCCCTGTTTCCATCATCACCATTTAATACTAAACTTGGATTCTCAACTCCTGTAACATCACTAATTGAATCATTAGCTTTCTCTCCTTCAACATACAACTGCAAAGCCTTTTTCTGCATTAACTTCAGCATATTCAAGAACCCATTATTCCTAGAAGGAGTTAAACTCTGTTGCAAACCCAAAAGCGTCGCAAAATCGGGTGAAACCCTAACAATCTCTTCAACGGGCCGGCCCGAAAGGCCTTTGACCAGCAAAGCTGCAAGCCCTTTAGTGAGAACCGAATCAGAATCAGCTTCATAGATCACGTTTTTGTCATAATCCAAATACGCTCGGACCCAAACCTGTGAAACGCAGCCTTGAACCTTGTTTTCATTTGTTTTGTATTGCGATTCCAAAGGATTTAGGTTTTTTCCGTAGAATAATAGCTGCTCGTACTTAGCCTTCGGCTCTTGAACTCCTTGGAAGAGTTTGACGATTTCTTGGAGCTTAGGAGGGAGCTCTTCCATTGGCTGCAAAGAAGATGAAGGTGAAGACGAAGCGGAGAAAATGCGATTTTTGGTGGATATTGTTTGGATCGTGATGGGTTTAAAGAAGAATATTCTAGAAGGTAGCAAGGAAAAACAGGGGATTTTTGAGAATGGATTTCCGGAGTGATGAAAGAGAATAGAGTGCGGAACTTTGGTGAAGATTATTGACATGGGTGATGGGTGTTGATATTTCCGGTGGACGATTTGTGATTCTGAATTATGAGCAGATGAATTTATGAAGATGTATTTCAGCAATAAGGTGAGAGGGGATGAAATTGGGTCCTTTATTTTCACCAATTAAAAAAACAAAACAAAAAACAGTAAAACAGTAAATTTTAATTTCTTTTTGAAATAAACAAAAAATATAATAATTAACTAAATTCTGTAAATTAAATTTTCTTTCAAATATTTCATTTTAAAGTTTTTATTGAGTTGTTCTCATTTATGTTTTCAAAAAGTATAATTTTAAATATGTTTAAGTATAATGTATTTTTTTAATCAACACGTTGAAATCTTAAAAATTTTATAATAATTGAACTAAAATAATTAAATTAAATAAAAATTTCAAATATTTAATTTAATAATGTAATTTTTTTTCAATTACGCCAGGTTTAATTCTAGTGTAAGAAATAAAGTTCATGTACTCTCTTCTATTATAAATTTTATATTCCACATTACACATGGACAAATTCTCTTGTCTTCAAGATTAAATTAATTTGGTCTGGTTAATTAATTTAATTTTGTGTTTTTTTTTAATTTTTTTTAGTTTTAGTTTTTTTTTTTTTTCATATAGATGTTTTAAATTTTAATTTTAGTTTTAGATTATTATTTTTTTTTCGACTTGGGCACAAAATATCGAGATATAGAAGAGAAAATGCAAACGAAGAAAGCAAACTTCTCAGTTCAGAGTCATCTTAATTCCCAAACTGCCTCCTCCATTTGGGACATTTTTTAATGACAAGATTTAAGTCATTGGCCAAACCCCCCAAATGACGACGTCGCAACGCCTCCGCCAGCGACGCTCCTTTCCATACAAAAAAATATGGCAAGATATAGAAGTTTTATTTGCAAACGAAGTTATTTGTTCCTTCTTCGTTCAGACGCCTCCCCTTAATTCCTTCCGGCTACAGTGTTCCAAATTTTTTAATAAATTTTTTTTTTTTTTTTTTGATAAATAGGAATAATCTCATGTCGTAATATTTAATTAGTGTAAGGAACAAGTTTTATGAATTGAACCACTTTTCTGTTTAATAAAATTTCAATAAACTCCCATACTGTACCCTTCAACTTTTTCTCTGAGTTTTTGAACCGGAGAAATAATGCTTTTTTCTCATTTAAAACAAAATAAAGCTACATTCAAAAAAAGAATATGTTGGGAGTTTTGGAAGAATAAATCCCGAATCAATGTATATGTAAATTGATGTTTAGAAGGAAACATATTAGTATTCCGTTGCATATTTGCGACGAATGAGTTGAGGAAAACCTCCGATATCTTTCCTCCTTTGCCATCCAAACCTAAACACAATTGACGATTTTATGAACACTAACTTATAAATTGTTCCTAAATTGAATTACAAGTAGATAAGTCTATTCTATCTTTTCCGGCTAAATTATTCAATAAAAAAAAATTATAGTTTTTTTTCTAGTCATTGAGCATAAATGGGGATCAATCTAAATACTATATATTTAATTAATGTTTTGAGAAATAAGTTTTATTATTAAATTAATAAACAGATTTTCAAAAATTTCCTTTAAGTAGCCACAAACATCAAACAATTAATGAGGTTTTAACAACTTGTAATTCTTCATACCCTCATTTAATGTATAAATCTAATTCAAGACAATATCTTAATTAGTGTATATATCCATGTATTAAACAAAATATGTTATTTAATTTTATTAACACCACCAACAACTGCAAACTATATTATCAATAGGATCAATTAGCAAGAGGATAAGGAGGCCAATTAACTTACAAAGTCCTTTTTCTTCTAGTTCTAACGACTAACATTCAATGTGCCAAAATTTGCATCTCTGTCAACCTATTTGTAAGAATTTAGTATTAATTTGAGTTTTAAGGTACCAAATTAAAGAGATGGCATTTAATGACAAAAATTTTTTGTATTTTTTCAGATAAGGGAGAAAGGGTTGTACCTATCGCTTCAAATAGAAGGAAAAAGCCAGGGAATTAAATCAATGCTCCACCAAAGGCTTCTAATAAAAGGAAAAGGAAAACTGGGAATGAATCAAATGTTCCCATTGAACCACAAGAACCAAAACCACGGGTGACACCTGAAGCAACTGCATTTGAAGTTCATACATCTGAAGATGCTTCCTATGATAACGATGAGGAAAATAGAGAGGAAGAGGGATCAAAGAGAGAGAAGAAAATCCCTAAGAAATAGCTGTAGAAGATAGTGATATACCGGAAGAAATTCAACTACCCTCTCCTCCACTTTTTAATGACTTCGAAACTCATGTGGCTAGCTACGTATATCGGGGAATTGAGCGATGTGTGTTGAGGTGTCCCTCTCATGTTGGCCAACTTCTATGTTGGAAGGTGGACGAAAACTGATACTATTGTCCTACCTAGATGATATATTTGACCGAAATACTTACATTCATAAAAAAACACATATAAACAACAAACATTATAATATGGGGTTGTATCTAACCTAGTTTTAAACTTGAAAAATATAAACTTACATATGTATATTGAGGCATGAGGAGAGACTACCATTCTTGCAATGACGACCACCAATAAACGTATTTCACTAGAACAACTCACGTTTCTTCTTGAACAATTTTTTTTTTTTTTTTCGAAATAAAAAATGTGAACGTGAAGTATAGGACTGTTCAGTTCCAAGAGGGTGCATGTGATTAATTGCAGAGGGAAAAGGTTAATTGTGTCATTTCCTATCCATGTCAAAATAATAAAACTGAAAGGGTGGTGCATTTCCTAAAAATGGGGGGTGCTAATAACCTGCGCCTAAGTCATTATTGCAGTCCAAATGAGCATCAATCGAAGAAGAGGGCTCCATTATCCTCGTGGGCCACTTCCAAATTGGGCCTACTTTTGTGTTATCCGAAATGAGTAACAAAAATGCATCTTTTCACCAACTTGTTTACAATCCGAAGAAGATGACATCTTTATTATGCATTGCATATTAAGAAATTGAACTTCCAATATTTACAGTTCAGACCAAATTATTGCAATAAAAGTCGAGTGACTGTTTTGCCTATAAATTTTATATAGTGATAGCCAAGCAATCCAGCCAGACAAGACAAGAATCTTGTTGGGAAGATCAAGGGGATGCAAAACTATACATAGTTTTATTACATTGTTAATTCACATTATATATTTGTTGATCCAAGTGTTGTATATTTGTGTGGGTAATAGAGTTAATGATAGGTTAGACACACCGAAAAACGATATTATCTTTAAAGGTATTAATTCCTCCCACGTAGGTATAAATTTCCAGATACAAAATCTATTCCATGGAAATTCAATAGTTACACTCTTAACGAATTTCAGAAACAGAAATCACAAGTGTGTATATAAAACTCAAAAATAAAAGAATGGAAATTCAATAGTTACACTTTTAACGAATTTCAGAAACAGAAATCACAAGTGTGTATATAAAATTCAAAAATAAAAGACTCGATATATAGAGAGACCAAGGGTGCAGAAGGCGGACGTTTTATTGCCGCCTAGCCTAGATTTTTTTTTTTTAATCATTAAGCTGAAAATAAATTAAATAATTATTATAATATATAATTTTTCAATGTTGCGTCTTTTTCAATCTTGTTCCCATTTCCCCGGCCCCAATTTCCCATTTCCCCCAATTCCCCAGCCCCAATTTCCCATTTCCCTAATTTGAATTACATATGTGATATGTTATATGTATAGGCGTATGTATATATATATATAAATAAACAAGAAGAGGGTAACCAGAGGGTTGTTTGTGGGAGGCGCGACGGCAGGCTGCAGGCTGCGGGCGGCGCGACGGCAGGCTGCAGGCGACGCGACGGCGGGCTACGGGCTACGGGCGGCGCGAGCAGTGGGCTCGGGCGACGGACCGATTTCTCTCTCTAGCAGCGGCACTCTTCTTCAATTTAGGTTAGATTTAATTTTTTTTTTTTAATTGAGCGAAAACTGTACCGCTCAGCCGCTTAGACGGCGCCCAACTTAAAAAATGCCCAGGAGGTCCGATTTTAAACTAATCGGGGCGGCCGATGGCCGCCTTCTGCACCCTTGAGAGAGACTCGAGATTCAATGTTTGATTTCTCCATGTCTCGAGAAAGACTAATTCTCGATATTTTGAGAAAATATGATTCTCGATATCTCCAACTCTCCACACTTTCCGAAAGATTTATAGATCTTTCGAGGGTTCTTGACCGAAAGTTTGCGATTTTAACTCATCAAAAGATGTAATCTTCATTAAATAATTACGTTGAACGCGAAGGGTTCTGAACTTTACTAAAAAACGTGATCTTTTTCGTGAAGAAATTTCTCCGATTCTATTATATTATGTAAATACATATATATATACAACAATCCCCCACTTATTTACATATATAATAAAGAATAAAGAATAATAAAATAAACACACTTGTTTTACGCAGCGAATAACCATGAAGTGGACTTAGCCTTTAACTTATGGTTGAACATGAAACACTATGGAATCATATTCTCGTCGCGTATGATTTCTTGCTCCTTTATTTTGGCAAAGACCAATTAAAGATCGGGCCTTGTGTTCATCCTGGTCTCGCAAGTATTTTAGGATCTTACCGATATAATCCCTAAGAAGCGGCCTCTCACTTCTTTACTTGCATAGGTAGACTCATCAAGAATGTCAACAACGCATCTCACAGAGCTATGAGTCTATTAGGGTATGTTTGTTTTGTGATTTAAGTGTGCGGGGGAAATCATGACTTCGGAATCCTATGGATTTAAAGGTTTTGATGAATAGAAAAAAATATGTGTTTGTTTTAAGATTTTGATAGGATGGGATTTAACTTTATGTCAAATCAATGTTTAATAATGATTTATATGATATTATTATATTGTGTTGAGAAGTCCCAAAGTAGTGATGTTTGAATTTTTCAAAAATAAACATACCCTAGAAGGATTTTTTGAATCCAATTTCAAACTATAATGGGGTAAAGTTTTTCAAAGAAAGTCCATCCAGGTCGATATAAGGATTTTAGAATCCAACCTCAACTTGTTGCGGTAATATTCGATATGAGCTTTTTCGAAATATATTCCCTTAATATTTCCAGATTATGCACTTTGAAATATATCCATGTTTCCATTTCGCAGTTGTCTAATATTGAATTGCCTTTTTAACTCAATGTTAAGGTGCCAATTTTTCACTTGGACCTTAAGATGAAGTTGATTTCAATCAACACATCTTGTTTAATCGGTAATAGCTCCATATCTTCACAAGACCTTTTTTATTTATTTCCCAATATAATTTTTTTTTTTTTTGCTAGCATTTGATTTGTTGGGAAATAGTCAAGCATGATCATCCTCTTTTTGATCATTACTTTTCACATTGATTATATCTGATCAGATTTCATCAAATATAAAGCAACACAACTTTGCTTTCAATTTCAAGTGGCGTTACACTCTAACTTTTAAATAATTCCTCAACGAATTATTTGAGTAAACGTCTTTTGAATTATATCCAAATTCAAATGGGGTCTTCACTGCCACTCTTAACTCTTAAATAATTCCTTCATGAATTTTATACTCTTAAATAATCCCTTCATGAATTATATACGAGTTAAAACTTTTTGGATTAAATCCAAATTCAAATGGAACATTCATTGTCACCCTTCATAATTATATATTATCCTTGATACTAAATCAAATTTTAATTTGATAACAATCAAGGGCTCCAAAAATTATGGAATTAATATTTGTAATACTTGATGTATTAAAATTATTAATTTAATCCATAAACATTACTCAGCCCAAAATTCATCTAATTTGGCCCGAGATTTGGCTAATTCTGTAAACTCATAACTAAACATTCAACAATTTGGATTTAGTCATCCCAATAATTTAAACTTAAATGGCCCAAACGCAATAGATTAATAGGGGCAAGAATTAATTTAATCCGCATACCTCTTTCATATCTTGGGTGAGAAACTCAGAACCACCGCAATACCCCTTTTTCCAGGAACCGTCGCAGTCGTCTCCAGATTCACTTGTGTTGCGACGTATCCCTCGTCTACAACAGTGAATTCAGGTAGACCGCCAAAGCAATCTTCCCAATTCTCTCTGAAACAGAGCGAGAATAGTAATTGTGCCCGTTTAGCCTCCTAAGTTATTTCCACCATTCAATTATGCCTTCACCGGCATTGACTCCATCTCAGAAATTAATACCTTTAAAAATTGTTGTATATTTGTTTGGGTAATGGAGTTAAGGTATTAATTTCTTCCACACAAGTGTAAATGATTCACAATGAATTAACCTTCCAGGATATACTCTAACGAATTTCAAACACAGAAATCACAAGTGTGTATATAAAATTCAAAAATAAAAGACTCGATATATAGAGAGACTCGACATCCAGTGTTTGATTTCTCCATGTATTGAGAAAGACTAATTCTCGATATTTTGAGAAAGTATGATTCTCGATATCTTCAACTCTCCACACTTCCCGAGTATTTATAGATACTAGAGGGTTGCACCGAAAGGTTGCGATTTTAACTCATCAAAAGATGCAACTTCACCGAATAGTTACGTTGAACATGAAGGGTTGTAACTTCACTAAAAATGTGATCTTTCGTGAAGAGCTCTCTCGACTCTATTATATTATGTAAATACATATATATATATATAACACCAAGAAGGCTGTAATTTGCAGAGAAAGAGATTATATATTTATTACATTGTTAATTCACATTAAAAAAAGGATTAAACTTGTTGGTAATGGGAGTGATAAGGTAAAGTTGTTGAAAATTCAAATTAATTTCATATTAATGAATAGTTGATAAAATTAAATAAGCGCTAATTCAACTGTAGAAATTAATTAATCACAGAAAGCACATGTTATATATATCAGAATTGAGAATCCATGTGTAAATTATGTATATCTGTATATACATGAGGAAGGAGAAAAGAGGTTGGAAATTTGGGGATGAAGAGGCAATTAAAAAAACATAGATATTGTAATACTTTGGCTTAGTGAAAAAAATGAATGAGGTGGCTCTAGTACTTATAACCTTTCTCATATAGACTCTGTGCAGCCAAATCGCCAGCAGCTCCGCCGGTGTACTTTCCGAGGGTGGCCTCGGAGTTGGCCTTGCACCTCTCCAAGAAGGTGGCCTGCGCATTTCCCACTTGCTCCTTTTTGCCTCCCCATACTTTGAGCGTGCTCTTCTGCAGAGCTCGCCCGAACGAAAACGACAGACTCCACGGCTTCAGCACCTCCAGCTTATTCATTGCGTTCAAGTTTACTGTTGCTTCTTCCTCGCTCTGCCCGCCTGATAAGAACACCACTCCAGCTACCGCCGCTGGCACCGTCCGCCGGAGTGCTCTTACCGTGTACTCCGCTATCACCTCCGGAGCAACCTGCAGTCATCAATGGAATGGGGATAATTCATTTTGGATCAACTAATACCTTCTTAACAATATTTGAGTTGCAAGTCACAAATGGTGTGACTATTCAATTTTCAAATCTCTGTTTATTTTGGATTTTTTAGTAGGTACAATTTCATTTTATGCATTATTATAAATTTATATACTACTTCTACTATTTTTTTTAGTGTCATTGTAATGATATCAATTAAATTAGAGAAAATAAGCAAAATTGCTCTTTTTTTAACTTTCATCTCTCTATTTTGCCCTAAAACTTTTTCAAACCACAATTATGTCCTTTAATGACCATTCTATCATTCCTCCTTAATCTCATCTCAATTCCATCACATTTTTAAACTTTTAAACAAGACCAGGACCCACCCTGACCCGAACCCGAGCTGACTCGGCCCAAAATTTGTTCATGGTTCAGGGTTCGGGTTCGGAGGATCCAGGTCCGGATATGGATCATGTTTGGATGGAATGAGATTAAACGATAAATTGGATAGGGATGGGATTAAGGAGGGTAGAATGATAAAAAAAATGATATAGTTGTGAGTTAAAAAAAGTCAAAAGACAGAAAAGAGAGATACTCCCTCCGTCCCAAGATGACTTGAACACTGGAAATGAAACGCAAACCAAGTAAAGTGGATTTTAGTGGGTTTGAGTGGAATAAAATAAGGGTGTTGTGAGTGTATTAATATTATATTTGTTTTCATTTTGGAAGTGTTTAAGTAATGTTGGGACGTCCAAATAAGACAAGTATTCAAGTAATGTTGGGACGGAGGGAGTAGCATTTTAAAAAGGGGCAAAAAAGTTTATCCCATTAAATTAATACAAATTTTGTAGGTTATTTGTATAAGTAACCCAAACTAGACCTAATTTTAAACTTTAAAACTCAAAAGAAACAATCGCCAGAGTGATTTGGGCATAGAAGTCTAGAAACATGGTAAAAATGGAGTACAATTTAACAAAAGAATTATAATGTAAAAATTAAGTTGTTAAGTATGAGTATTTCCCATTTCTAATATTATTACATACCTTGGGGCTATCGGATCCGGGGGTGACCATGTTAGGTTTCAAGAGCGTCCCTTCCAAAAGCACGTGATGATCATTAAGCGCCTTGTAAACCGCCGCCAACACCGCCTCAGTGGCGGCGGCGCATTTCCCGATATCATGGCTCCCGTCGGTGAGAATCTCGGGCTCCACGATTGGCACAAGCCCGTTCTCCTGACAAATAATCGCGTAACGCGCCAACCCCTGCGCGTTCTGCTGAATGCTCAGCTCCGATGGCTCGTTCGGCCCGATCTTGAGCACGGCCCGCCACTTCGCGAACCGGGCCCCCGCCTTGTAGTACTGCGCGCACCGCGCCCCCAGGGAGTCGAACCCCTGGGTGGTAGTTTCGCCGTTGGTTCCCGCGATGTCCACGGTGCCCTTGTCGACCTTATCAAGGATATAAGTCAAGAGATACGAGTCAAAAGAAAGTTATGACGGCTGATACTTTATCTAGGTGCAGCTGGTACTAGAGGATCTAGTCTACAGTTTTGTTGTTCAATGTACAAACTAACAGTATTAGTTGTACTTAAGTAAAGTATCAGTCATCTCTATATACAGTATTAGTTGTACTTAAGTAAAGTATCAGCTATCTCTATATATAGTATTAGTTGTACTTAAGTAAAGTATCAGTAGTTGATATGTCTTGAACTTTATCTTGTTATTTTGACAAACCTTGATGCCGGGGAGGACGTTGTGCTCGTTGAGGAGGTCGACGAAAAGCTTGCCATCGGTGGTTTTCTGGTAGAGGGTTTCTTCGAAGAGAATGACGCCGGAGAGGAAGGAGAGGGCGGAGGGAGAGGTGAAGAGGAGCTCGCGGAGGGCTTGGCGGTTGGACTCGATGTTCTCGACGTTGATGCTCGCCAGCCGTTTTCCGATGGTGCCGGTGCTTTCGTCGGCGGCTAGTATGCCCTTCCCGGGGGTGGCGATGTACTTGGCATTCTTGATCAGTTCCTCTTCATATATAAATATGTGTAACGGTTCAAATAATTTATATTTGATCCATAAACTTTCAAGTTTAATATTTTATTCATTTAAAGGGTTGCATTTATTATTTAGTTCTATGTTTTCTTTTTTTTTTTAATAGTAGTTCTATGTTTTCTTAATGTGTTAAAATATATAATCAGTGTGTCACGTGCAAAAAAAAGGGAAGGGATTTGATGTTGTACAATAGGGTTTTATGCAGTGTGATCCAAGGAGGGTGCACAACACCCTACTGTACAGTATCAAATCCCTTCCCCAAAAAAAAAAAAAAGGTCAATCGTCAACTTTCACCGTATAAAGTGGGTATGTGACTGACACGTAACTGAAACAACATTACTGTGTTTTTTTTTTTTTGAGCGCAGAAATGACGTTAATGTTTAAACCCATAAAAATGTACAATTAGTAGAGTGCTAATATATAATGGGTTTTTCCTAAAATGTGCATCACCGAGCATTTGGGTATAGTTTCTTAAGAAGACGACGTTTAATTACTAATTAATCACATGTAATAATTTCATTAATTAGTTCATTTCTTGATTGTGGCCTGTCCGTACAAATATGATATTGCTATCATGTGTATCACATTAATTATATTAATATATGTTTTATTTTTAGCTTGTATACATAGAATGTCCTTTTTTGTTGAAATAAATCTTTAAATCTAGTTCTGTTAAAAAAATCCTAAAATCGTGCTTCTAAATTGTTGTCCTATATAAAGGGGATAAAATGAAAAGTATAGCACAATAAAGAGTATAAGATGAAAATGAGTAACTTATAATATAGAATAATTAATGTATCAAATCATTTAATTGACAAAATATGAAAAGAAAAAACTTAGATTAACTTAACAAAACTGATTTTTGGAGGGAGAGTGGGCACAAAGAGCTATGAGAAACAAGAAAAGCTATGCAAACATAATAGTATCAGACAAAAACTTGTATGAACCTGGTTCATGCTATGAACTTGATTTTTAATTCATGACATTTGACCCTACCCAGGGTATAATACGGGTCATGTTTAGTGGTTTAGAAAAATGTATTGAAAATGAATTTAATGGGTCAAGTAATCAAAGTTCATGGGATAAACCTGGTTCATGGGATAGTTACTCATATTATCATCGATCAGCAAGTAGAATTGAGAAGAGCAACAAAATTAAAATTGTTTTCCATATATATCTTAAAAATGTAGTAAAGAATTGCATGCATGTGCATGCAAAAGAAGCTTGTGAAGTGCGTACCAGCGTACTTTCCTACAAAGGCCGACATAGCTGCAGGTTGTACGGATGCAGATCCAGTAGCTAAAGAATAAGGCTGGCGATTGGCGAATACACAGAATAAAGACTCTAATGCAATCTATATAGACGTAACCTTGACGGAATATTCCTTCACGTAACGTGAGGCCACGTGTCGAAAGAGTAGCCTAACGAAGGTTATCGCCCTCGGATGGGATAAAAGAATGAGTGACCACTCTCACTGCCAACGTTATCCTACTCATGTGATTTATATTCCTCCCCTAATTTCATATTTTAATCATCCATAGTTTATGCTAATTTCTAAAAAGCAAAAAAATCATATAAGATGGTCTCACACATCAAATAGAATATAAACTTATTGATCATTTTCTAAAATACCCCTTACAAACATCTCTTGTTTACACTACATGTTTTTATATTACACACCTAAATAAAGCAAACCCACTTACACCATTTAAAGGACATCCATACATCACTCCACCAAATTCACTTTACACTATTTAATATTAATAAATAATATTTTTATTAAAACCCGTCATTTACGAATGGCCAAACAAAAACAGGATGAAAGGAGTACAAATTAACATCTATCATTTCCTAAGTGTTAAAACAACATACTCAAATTATGTTTTGGCTCACCATGAAGTCCACAAGTGTGCCTCGATTCTAAATTATATTTTTACGTCACTCGCCTTTTTACACACCATGCCTAGAACCGGCAAATTGAGCCCAGCCCGATGGGCCGGCCCAGCCAACCCGAAAGTAAATATGGGCTTTGAACAGAAAATTATAGGCCCAAAAAAACATGGGCCTATTTGGCCCGACCCATGTGGCCCGTGGGCCTAATGGGCTCGGGTCAATTTGGCCCGTGGGCTAATGGGCGGCCCAATTGGCCCGACATCCTAATTTTTTTAATAAATAATTTATTTTTTTACTAAGAACTAGACTATGTATTTTATAAAATTGTGTTCTTGTTGAAGGATTTGATCTAATTGAATAATAATTTTTAAATTTATATGTATATAGATTATTAATATGAAGCATTTGAGAATTTATTTTTAAATTATGTGTTTTGATTCAACATAATCCTTGTGCGTGAGAAAAATATTCACTTGTCCTCAATTTCTTATATTATGATATTATCAGAGACTTCAAATGTCTATAATAATTTTTTTATGTTAATTTTAGTCTTCAAAAAAATTAAATTTAGTTCATGTATATTTATTTTAATAAAAAAAAAAAATTTGGACATTGGGCCGGGCTGGCCCATTGGCCCAATTAGCCATGTGTAAGGCTGGGCTATACTTTTATAGGCCCAATGAGAATTTGGGCCGGCCCAACCCAGCCCAAGAACATCAATTGGCCCGATGGGCTGGGCTGGACGGCCCGAATTGCCAGCTCTAACCATGCCCATGTGTTGCACAACCTTACCTTGTATGTATGTGTGCAAATACACAAGGGTGGATTGCAAAATAATTCACCTTTCTTTTTTATATTTTTAGAGTGTCATACACCGTGATTAAACTGAAACTATTATTAGGCAACCAATGAATTACTGGCATGGCAAGATTTTGAGAAATAAAAAAAATAACCAGGTTGATAAACCTAATTAATCATACCACACCATAATAATATCAACATATTTGAGAAATTAACATACAAAAACAAAGTCTCTCATTCCACACCCCCAAAAAAATCCGCACCCTAAAAAACAAAGTGATTTATCTTTAACTTGAGGGTTTCTTATTTCAAGTGATTAAAGAAATATCAAAGGCCACAAGCCTATTAGTGAACACCACTCAAAAACAAGAGACTTACCTCATCCACGACCAACCGGAGGTATATAACCCACCCCCAAAAACATACTGCTTAATTGGTCAGTGTACGTATTTGTTTCTCAACAAAGTAGCTCAAACCGTTACAAAATTTTTTGGCATTCAGCTAATTATTACTTTATCCATATTGAGCCCCACACTTTTCAGGATTTGTGACTCAAATTAATTCGGATGTAGCAATCGATTCTCACACAACGGCCGCTGAGGGGCCGTTTGGCGTTCAATCATCGTCTGTCCCAAAATATCGGTCGCCAAACTCACCCATGCCAGGAATAACACGAAAATCTTGATTCAGACCTATTTCAATCTCAGATGTCACTATCTTCAGTCGAGGGAAACGTTTGCAGACCACATGTACTCCCTGAGGTGCCTGCAGCATATTCACAGATGAGTTAAGATTGAAAGCTTATAACGGGTATATCTTGGGCGTGGGGTGGGGGGGTGTTGAGATAACCGTCTATAGTCGTTTAGCTTACAGAAATTAGATTAAGGAATATTATGTTGCCCTCTGGTACACCCTTCTGAACAAGTAGAGAAATAGCTTGAACAGCTGAATTTCCTGAAGTAGATTGAAAATTAATATAGAGTTAGCCACCTTAAAACTTTGACTGAGGCTAGAGCTCAAGATACTAGAGAACACTATGAGACCAAATCAATACAAAAATATCTTCAGACAATCTTTATTAAGTGAGTGGGTCTCGTATGCATCCAGGTGCACCGTGCACTCATAGTGCATTTTAGAACCATGCAACTTGTTATACTGAACAGTGAAACTTGTTTACACTCGATCCGTGCAACTATTTTTCCACATTAATAGTTGCACGGTTCAGTGTAAACAAGTTGCATATTTCAATATAACATGCACTATGAGTGCACGGTGCACCTAGATGCATACACGACTTAGCGTTATTAAGTAGATCTTTACATGAACAGAAAACGAGTAACATTTGGGTGTACCAGTTGCATTGCGCAACCAGTGCACAAGTAATACTGTTCAGTGAAACAGCTAATACTGACCAACTAATACCTTATAATAAAACAACCGATACCATTCAAAAATGCACTTGAGTTGCACGGTGCAACTGGTGGCATAGAAGTATTTGCCTAGAAAAATTAGTACTTGCACATAATGAATAATGAGACTGACCTGTGCCTAGAATTGGATCCAATAACAAGACATGCCTGTCAGAGATGTCTTTTGGTAGTTTTTCATAGATCAGCTGCATAAGGACATACATATATTTCACCAGAAATTAATCAAAATAAAATACAAGGTAAGAAGAAATAATGGGAAATGCAGGGACGCGAGTTGTTTTAGTTACCTGTTGACCGTTATCACCTTCCCTGTGAATAAGAATTTTGCCAATTTTGATTCCTTTGCAACATGCACGCAAGGCATTCTCCATGCTCTCCCCACTTTAAACGTTTGAAATAATTAGAAAACCAAAAAAGAGGAAATAATGGATGTGCTGCAGAAAAGGCCTCCATGGCATAAGGATTGAAGAAAAAAATAAGGCAAATGCTTCTACCTTCTGATAACAGAGACACCACATAATCTCTTGCAGAAGTCTACTCCAGTGTACACAGATCCTGCATTACATACGAATTAAAGCAATATTCTGTCAATCTTTAGGGTATGTTTGATTTAGGATTTTGAAATCTGAATATTATTCTACTTTGGGATTTTAGAATCCGGTTTTCAAATACTTAATACGTCCACCCTAGAAATACCTATAAACCTTATAAATAACATATGATTTTTTTATTTCAACTCTTATTTTATTTATCAATTTTCACACCTTTTATTCTCACTTTTACAACTCTCAACAAAACACACTAATTATTACAATCATTCACTCATTACAATTACAACAAATAATAATATAGGAGTAATAATACAACACCACACACTCTTACACATTGATTTGACTTAAAGTTCAATCCTTCATTTAAATCTCAAAACAAACACATGTTGTTACTATTTATCCATATTTCAAAATCCTCTAAAACCCGAATCAAACATAGGGTATGTTTGATTTGGGATTTCAAAATCTAAATCCAATTCTACTTTGGGATTTTAGAGTTCAGTTTTTAAAAACTCAATACATCTTTCACTACAAATACCTATACACCCTACACATAACATTTTTTCTCCATCACACTCTCCCCAATGACCCATTAATGCAAATGTAATTTTTTTTTATTCTCAACTCTTCTTTTATTTATCACTTTCCATACATTTTTTCTCACTTTTACAACTCTCAATATAACACACTAATCATTACATAATCATTCAATCATTACAATTACAATAAAAAGTAATATAATAATACAACATCACACACTCTTACATATCAATTTTACATAAAGTTAAATCCTACCCTACTAAGATTTCAGAACAAACACACAACATGCTATCTATCCAGATTTCAAAATCCACGAAATCCCAAATCAAACATACACCAAGTCATTACCAGTTCTTACAAGTTATGAAATATATTCAGCAAGTCTGTTAGTCAACCTCCCTTTATAATCAATATCAACCTCCAATATTATTAAACTTCAAACAAATGAAATGATTTGATGAAGATTGAGCAACTACCAGAGCCTTAAAAGAGGACTAATTTCTCAATTGAATAAAGTGTTTAAAATAAAAAACACTACCAAAAACATATCACAGTTTATTGGTGATTGTGACTCACCAGTAGGAGTGACCACTTGCTTTTCTGTAAATGGGAGATGCCCAAGACCATGTTCAACAACCTAATATGCATGAAAAATATACTGAATAAGCAACTCAAGCCAAGAAGGTTAAACATTGGTTGCAGAAATACATCTTACAATCAGATAAACTCACCAATCGGATCAACCGGTCAGAATAAAAGACAAAGTCATGTTTCGTTGTCTGAGCATCACGTATAAGTGTATGCATACCTCGTATCTGGATAAGAGAAAATGATGATAAGAAATCAACAAAAAGAGGGAAAAAATAGTAACCAAATGGGATACAAATTTTAACATTGATTTCAATTAACTTGTGGAATCAAAGGGATACAAATATTCATAATTGATGTTAAGATTAAGAAATGTAAGAGGTTCACCTATTAACTTAACATGAAGGAAGGATTACCTGAAAAGTTGATTGAATGACATACAGATTAGGATATATTTTACAAAGATCATGTTGACCAAGTTTAGTCCGGATATGCTGTACGATCAAGTCGATAGCAACATGATTGTCTCCTCCACGAGGAATGATAATGTCAGCGTACTTCTTTGTTGGAAGTATAAAATCATCGAAAGCAGGCTTTACAAATTTTGAGTACTGCATATGGATGAAACCTGAAGATTAGTAAGTGAAGCTTTCAATTACAATAATATAAATGCACCACTTGTTGCTAAGAGTCAATATTACACAGGATAACAAAAAAATGGTATCTAGAAACCTCAAGAGAAAATTAAAATGCAGAAATACACCAAATGTAAGAAAATATAGAGTATGGATGAAACCTGATGATTAGTAAGTGAAGCTTTCAATTACAATAATATAAATGTACTACTTGTTGCTAAGAGTCAATATTACACAAGATAACAAAAAAATGGTATCTAGAAACCTCAAGAGAAAATTAAAATGCAGAAATACACCAAATGTAAGAAAATATAGAGTATAAAATCACGAGGAAAGCAACCTTGACTCTCAGTGCAGTTTACAGTTATTATAGTTTATAGTCAAAATACAAGATAGGATAAGAACTGGCAACTATTTTTGGCCTTGTATTATTAAGATTTTTCAATAAGTTTCATCATTCAAGTGAAAATAGATATGTATGCATGTGATGTATGTATGTATTCTATGGAGAAACAAACAGGATTGATTGATATATATATATATATATATATATATATATATATATGTGTTATATTTCCCAAGGGGTGCTGGACCTATACCATATGCATCATTTCTCTCTCAGTTTAACCAACAATTTATACCTAAAACAAGAAATAAACAGATATTCCATCACCAATATACACAGTCACTGAGAAAACCCTCATTTCGTATTTCTTCCAAGAAAAACTAGCTGCCTCCATAGGATGTACCGAAACATCTTATTCGATGCCGCATTCTAAAGTTCAATTAAATAGGCATATTGCGTGTTGGATCAAATTTATACCCAGTGACATTTGCATCAAGTGCCAAATGAAAGAGAGGAAACTAATCAAAAAGGATTTCGGGAATCAAGTGAAATGATCTTGTATTAGTCTATGTTTTTTCTGAAAATATAGGTTGAAATATTTTGCTACCTGATCAAGTACGGTACCAATATCTCTACCCTTTTCCACTGTATCCCGTCTTATTCTCCTTGCTAGACGTACATCAGCATCTGCACGGGAAATTTGACATCATGAGAATCAAAGGAACAAGAACTAAGGGTGTGTATGCAAACTCTATAAACATCTTCTAGATTCACATTTTTCAAAAACTATGAGAGGTGGCCTTTGAAAAAAGTAACTATTTTCAACTTTATAGAGTTTTCAAACCTAAGATGATGAGCTGCATAAACAAACAAAAAAATCTCAAGACGCCACAGGAAAATGATTGGTAGGACAACACCAAATCAGTAAAAGACTTAACATCATCAATATCCACATCCTATTGATTTGATATAATTGAATGAAGTATCTAGCTACTGTATTTAGAACTTAGGGTGTGATTAACTGACTAAACTTGAGTGGAAAATACATTTTCCTATTTTCTTTAGACACTTCTTGAGCTACTCTTGAATTATGTTTAGGGTAGTCCAAACTAAAATGAAAAACTTGTAAAGGCCACTTGAACGCTCATACCTGATACATGTATAATAATGCAAATAATAAGGGATAGGAAGAAAAGAACCTGTATCCACAAATATTTTCATATTCATAAGTTCTCGGACACGCGGATCATGAAAGATGAGTATTCCTTCTAAAATAATGACGTCTGAGGGATTTACCTGATAAATGAAGCCAAAAAGGAATGAGCGCAAAAGATGAAAGAGGAAAAGAAAAGAAATAAATTAAGCAAAATATAAAGAAAGGTACTCTTCGAGCTGGGAAGACGTCATTTTTATAACTCTTGAAATCATATTTTGGAATATCTACTGCATGTCCATGTTTCAATTTCTCCATAATACTCAACAATTGATCTGTGTCGAACGCATCTGCAACAAAAGGAAAAAAAATATTAATTTACAAAAATATGAAAAATGATCCAACAGGAAAATGAAACTGATATCTAACAGAGTGGCATTTTCTGACAGATCAAAGTTATCCAATATATGATGGCTTCATTAACTTATACAGTTATACTATTTTAATACCTCGGAAGTTTTCCCTGGAATTGCTGTTATCTGAGCAAAGACTTATTACCAGGCAAGAAAGTAGAAGCTGCAGTTTTTTGAAGAAAGGCACTCCTAAGAACAATGGTTTTTTTGTTTTTTTTTGGGTTCAAGACTTAAAGTTGTGGCAAGAAACACGGAAGTGGAATTAGGATGCAAATATAGCATACTCAACAATCTAATCAAGCTTTGTCCAGTGAATAGAATCCTCATACGCAAACGCAAGAAAAGGAATGAAAAAACAAGGTCCATAGTGCTAGAACCTAAATTAGACAAGATATAATCCCTCTTTACCACTAAGATATGCTTAAATAAATTTTCACACAGATTAAAAAGACATGTTAAATGTTATTGGAATTGTAATTTTTCTTGCATTGGTGCTATTTTACTCTTACAAGATGACACAAAAATTAAATGCTCATTGAAATTTTGTTAAAGGTACTTACCTTAGTGTGTTAAACAGGGGGTCATTTTGCTCAACTGGAAAATAATTAATGACTTTTAACAAAGAAACAAGCCTATAATTTGGACCCACCAAAGTACTATCTTAGAGGTATGGAGGGAGTATACAAATAAACAGGTGTCTCAATTAGAATTGAAGACACCTGATGAAGAGCATAAACATTCTCTTAAGTTTAAAGACAATACCAACCAGGATGGTCAAAGTTGTAATCGTTAACTCTTTTAAGTTCCTCTGGTGTCAAATTGTGATAAAAGGAATCCTGCAGAAATGGCGTGTGGAGAAGAGTATTAGATAGAAAGACAGTTATCCCGAAGCACACAAACTATATATGCTCAATATGATTCAGGTAGTGTGTATGAAATTCCGAGGCCTTGCTATAAGAATCTGCACACATGAATTTGGTATACTACTACCAAAAGAGAACACAACAAAACGATCTGTCTCTGTTGCTATTAATAGTGGACGAACTGCCTGAGATTAAAAGATTCAAAAAGGAAAACAAGAATAATTGTTCACTCTCTTTAGTAAGCTTCTGAACATGACCGAGTATGCCAAAGAAATGGTTGCATACAATTACCAGAACTAAAATTACCTGAATTTCAAAAGAAATAGAAAAGAATTTCTGCAAAGAGTCTCATATTCTAGGGAAAAGTATGGCATAAATATGCAAAATGTAGAAATGAATAGGGCCATTAAAGGTAAAAACAATTTGTATGTTATGTCCTCGTTTTTCCTTGCAGAATTTTAAGATTCTATAAGGTCAATAAGTCTGTATTTTTTATTCTCTCACTTAAGGTATGGTAAAAAGAAACAGTTATACCTGGTTGACAAGTACAACACGTTGATCACGAAGCTGTTCAATAATCATATCACAAACTGTAGTCTTCCCAGAAGCTGCACCTCCCGCAACTCCTGTGTATACAGTTCAGAAAATTTAAGATGACCCATAAGAAGCACATTTAACTCTATGGAAAGAGAATGATCAAGCACCCTCAGTCAAAAGGATCATAGAAGAAATGACTTATACACATACTGTATTGTATTGTATTTCAATTCATACCAGAATTTGAACAGCAATTCTAACATTTTACCATGAATTGCGCAGGAGTAGCACTTGATATTTGTAAGAGAGAGCAGCAAACATAAGCCAGTTGTTCTAAGGTGATCCACCACATACAATGTTTAGCGATATCCAATTATTTCAAGATCTCAGTTACCAAGCAAATAATAAATTATCCTTCAACTCTTTCTCTTATCCAACCACTAAATTGGTAAGTCTAGAGTGTTTCTTATAGCTTTAGATATTGATTTTTACGAGGAAATATGTGATATAGATGGCACTTCTAAAAAAATTAATACAGATAAAATGATTGTAGAAATATCCCATAGGGCCCTTTATTTTTCCAAATGTAAGATCAATGCATGCCCCCTTTTTGCTACATCTTTCAGACTATAAAACAGCAATTCTTTTGCAATTCGAATCCATGCACTTACCTAGTGTTACCATCACATACTAGTTGCCAAAAGGCCTTTTTCAATTGCATAGCATCTAAAAATATGATCTCAATTAAAGCAGAAGCCAGATCAAGAATTCATTGTCAGCATGATCAACCTAATGGTTAAACTATTCTATGCATATATATGGTATTTTTACCACAAATTTGCTGGCAGTAACTTACTATTTAATTCCAGTACCATGATTCAGTAGGATTTTTTAAGTGATTAATAAATCATAGGGTCGGTATAATTGTATCCATGGAGCTTGTCTTACCAAACCACTACAATTTCTTCTTCATACGATACAAAAGATATATTGTTCTGATTATTCACAATAATCAGAATATCACAAAACTATGGAAGTCAGATATTTGGCTATTATTGGTATAAGATAAGATGCTTGCGCTACCTATGACAAAGGGCTGCTTGACATTTTCAGTTGCTGATGTGGTTGGCTGTTCAACTGCTGAAATAATTGAGTGATTATTTTGTAAATGAAATCCAGAAAAATGGACCCCTGATGAAGCCTCTATCAAATCTTCAACTGCTTTTGAACCCATATTAGGCATTCGCTGCAAAACTAAACGAATAAGTGGAAAGAAGAAAAAAGATCAAATGGCACAAATAAGCTTTATTACAATATTTTAAAAGAGCGACACGTGTTACCACACTAGCACTAAGAACAAATACACAGAAAGGAGAAACCCTTGAAGTGAATAAACTTTATTTAGAACCTTGAAGATTAAGGTTCTGCTGTGAAAATTGAAGAATTTTTTTTTTTGGTTCAAGATCCTTTACAGATACTGAGATACATGTTATACAATATCATTTCTCATAGAATCAGAAAGCTTGTTGTGCTTCTCACAATCATGCAGATAGGAACAATATAAATAAAAGAGGAAAGGTGCTGAACAAGCAAAAAAGTGAAGTGTCATAGTCAGACGCTCATAATAAATCTTAAAAGGGTAACTTCCGAAAATCTTTTTTTTTTATAGGAGGCCAGTCAAATCGTAGTAGTTTCACCATTTGCCAACAACCAATAGCAAATTGAAACAGAAGCAACAACTCCTGGGTATCAAGTTTAGACAAATACTAGAAAACAAGTCCACAACCAATGAACATTACCATATAAATATCATCGCATATACAAGTATCTTAAAAAATCCCATAAATTATTTTAAGCACCTCAAAAACGTAAACTCAAGTACAAGAACAGGGAAATCGTTCTATAAATTCCAAGTGAAATTGCAGTATTTTTCCAGTTCATATCGAATGCTGAACTTAGAGTGACTAATGTTCCTCTCGGGCAGTAGCAGTCATTTGGTCTAATTTCTTAATTAAATAAACCGTGAGAAAAGGGATTCACTAATCATTAAAAATACGAGATCAAATCACGATGTAAGTTCACAAATCACTACTAAATGCGAGCTTCTGAAACGTGATCGTCGCACACAAACGCACTACTCCAGTCCAGTCATTACAGAACACAAAGTGCAATTTCAAAAAATGAAATTTTTCAAAAAAAACAAACATTGGCACAAATCAAGCTATCAGCGCATAAAATATTGATCAATGCTAGCAAATATACCCGAAGCTACAACTTTCTCACCGAAATCGGCTTCAACCCGATTGGCGGCGATTCCTCAGATTTCAAACACAGAAGAAAGAGAGAGACTGATTTTAGCCGGTTTTCAATTCGGTGTGCGGGAGAGAAGCGCTAAGAATTTATAGGGAAAGACGGAGGTTGGAGGTTTACCATAAATGGGGCTGGAGATTGGGGGAAATTACAATGGGGCCCTTACCCCCTCCTGTTCAGCGATCTATTACTAGGATTCGGCATTGATTTCCTTGCTTGCTTACAGTTACATACAGTGAACGAGAATCGATAAAGGGATCAAAGTTTTCACCGCCCTAATTTTTCACCACAGTGGGCTCGGATCGTCAGCGGTTGGTTATGTGGAGCCACCAGTTGCTCTCCTGGATATGATCCGCTGCTGCGGTCCCACCTGGATTCCTACAAGATGCGTATGCACGGACCCACCCATGCTATTATTAGAACTTTGACCATTTATAGAATTTAGATTTTTTATTTTACACGGCATATATATCATTATCAATTTAGGGGTGGTAATTAGGTGTTATCGAATTAGTGTTTAGGTCGACACAATAATGACAATATTACGATAAGGTCAAACACGAACACACAACACGATAAAAATTAAAATGACTTGACACGACATTACACGAACATTTAAAAAATTTCGTGTTGAAACGACACGACACTATATGACACGATAAGAAAAATAAATAAATTTTAAAATATAATTTATATTAAAATTTTGATATTATACAATATGACACGACATGATATGACACGTTAACACAATATGAAACGATAAAAAATAAAAATTTCTAATAAAATTATAAAAATCAAGTCATATGTATAATAAAATATTTTTAAAAACTTATCGGGTTAGTGTTTACACGATAAAATTATTCCTTAAATAATACTATAACGGCTAAATAAGGCTAAACATTAACCCGCATTTTTTTCAGATTTTTAGGTTACATCGCTATCGCCTAAAATTGTCACCCCTAATTATCATTATGTAAAAACCAATTTTTTATGTAATTTTTTTATGGGTTTTAGGCCTACCCAACTTTGGATAATGAACAAATCTTTTAAGATCCGTTTGGTTTGGTTTGGTTTGGTTTGGTTTAGCTTGCGGGATGATAGGACTGGATTAGCGGTCTAATATTAAATAATCGATTGTTTGGTTCGTTTAACGAAAGTCCATAATATATTTTTAATTTGAAAAAATATTGTACACATCATTTTCACCATACATCATTAATAATATTGTCGGATCAACATTTTAATTGTAAAGTGTTGATCTTTACCAACAATAATAATAGTAGTGTAAAGTGAAAATTGTGCAAACAATACAACATTGTCCTGATATTTGTACTTAAAATGACCAAATTTATTACATGTGTAAGATATTTATGACATTTTAGTAAATATCTCATTTCATATTATCACTGCTAATCAATTCAGTCATGTAAACTAAATTGAGCATAAATATTTTCCATTTCCTTTTTATGTTCATCTTCTTTCTTTCACTTATAGTCATTCATTTTCCCTAAACCTAAAGTCCTTCTTGAAGTAGGTGAAATTTCGTTAACCTTTTTTTTGGGGGTACAATATCATGTCGGCATTAATTTCCATTTTGAAAATAGTTGAAATATTATGCTTCGGATTCTTTGAAGATCTTATGGTGTTGTCAGTGTTGATGAATTATTGTGATCAGAAAACGTTAAGATAAATTAATTTGATTATGATTTAGAAAATTGATGAATTCAGAATTAACTAGTGACGGATGAATGTAACGAGTGTTTTATTGGTCGTTGCATTTTTAAATGGAAATTTTACCCATTCTTTTGCTTTGACATTTTTCATGATGAGAATGAAGTAACTTTGATTGTTAGAATAAATTTAACTTACTCACGAGATCAGATTGCATGTCCAAGAAATAAAGAAACAATATAAAACTATGATTTAGGAATTGATGAATTCATAATTAAACAGTGACAGATGAATGTAATGAGTGTTTTATTGTCAATTACTTTTTTTAATGGAAATTTACCCATTCTTTTGCTTTGAGATTTTTCATGATGAGCATGAATTAGTTAATTTGATTGCAAATAAATAGAATTTACTCACGAGATCAGATTGCAAGTCCAAAGAATTAAAGAACAATGTCATAATCTATACAGTAAAATCTCGAAAGAAAAAAAAAAATTGAACTAAATCCTCATATCGAATTAAGAACAAATTACAAACAATATTTTACATGTATCAAAATAGTTTTCTTTTACTTTATATAATATTAGTTGAGAAAAAAATATAATAATTATTGTTTAATAAAAAATAAATTCAATTGGTAATATTTGAATTTTGTAATTTTCGGTTCCAATCTATTCAACATTGGATTAATCAAATTAATATTTTTGTATTTTGATTAAGTTTTTATGGCTAGGTCTTGTGTATGCACCCCGGGATGCACCGTGCAAGACTCATAAATAAGATTTTAAAACGCAACTTTGTTATCTTTGAAAAGTCGATTTTTTTTACACAGAAAAATACAATTGTTAATATGAGAGCATAGTTGCATGTTTTTGTTTGAAATAGTTGCACGTTTCTATTTTGTATAGTTGCACGCTTCTAAAATGCACTATGAATAAGATCACAAGACCTGCGGTCTTACATATGAGATCCACTCGGTTTTTTATTGAGTTAGTTTATCGCGTATCGTCACGATTCAAGTCTGATTTTTAAACGTCTTAACTCGTTTTTTCTCACAAGTTCAACTTAAATGTCCAAAAAAATAAATTGCACGTTAAAAAATGCACTTAAATTATACGGTGGATACAATTTTTTTACTTTTTCTAATAGAATTTTTTTTTATATAGTTAGTAACTGAATGATATTCTACTTCTACAACTCCAAAAATGGAAAAACGAATTCCACGTTTTTTAGATTTTGTTTGTAATAAAAGTATAACACAATCATACTCCACTATAACGCTATTAGTTAATAAAATATTGTAAAACTAAAAGCACTATTAGTTAATCCTCGTGCACGCAATTGTTCTTTGACGAGGCATTTTGAAAGCAACTACAGAATAAATTATAAATCCAAATGGGCCCATTTTTTAAAGCAAATATGGGCCTAGCGCTAATGAATTTGATATCATTTTAAAAAAAAACACGCTGACTAGGATCCTTAACTAGACTTGATCTGTTTAAGGTTTCCTTTAAGATATTTTTGGACTAGTATTTGATTGGTTTTCTCAAATTGTTACAAGTTATAACCAATAAGTAAAATTTAATACTAAAATGAAATAAATATTTTATGAGTAAAGATATTCTAAATAAGTTGTCACTCTCACATCACAACCCAATTCGTTCAGAAGTCCACTCTGGTGCTATTTTGTTGTGGATCCCTATTAAGCTCGCCCCACGAACGGTGATTGGGCTTTGGGCCTAGTCCAATACATATCCGCCCATGGTTATTGGCACCACCATAATTATTAAGTACAAACCCCAAAATTAATAGATGTATTCCTCATATCACATTTTCATATTCCAATTATATTCCACATTCTTAATCTTTAACACATGGACCCAGAATCATGATGGTTCGTTGATATTTTTTAAAAAAATATTCCACGTAACATATAGTGAAATATATGATATCATTCACAAATTAATACACCTGCTTTAAGATTAAATCTCCCAAAATATCCTTTTATTTTTGGTGAAATCGAAGGAAGAAAGCGAGAAGGAATAAAAACCAAGTTGATGAAGAAAAAGAAATGGGTCAAGCATATTTCAGCATTTTGGGCCCAAATGACAGCTTTCTTGAATCCTTTAATTTCACAGTTGGAAGCCCAATTTGAAGACAAAATCTGCAAGAGGGGAAAGAAGGCCCAGCAGCCAAGAGAATTAATGTTGGCCCATTATCTGAGCCCATTTACGTTTGAATCGAGAAATTGGAGTACACGAGGGCAACAGACGAATTTATTGGGAGGAAACCGGGGATTAAACTCTCCTCACTTTCTGTAGCAGCCGTTTTTCACCTATACACATTAAATAGGTCATTAAATAGGGTTCTAAAATTCTTGATACTTGGGAGCTCATCAAGGGCATTAGTTTTGAAAATTTATATCTCTAGTACTTACAATAGTCTAATTTCTCTAACTCTTTTATTTTTGTTATTTTATTTTATTGTAATTGAGATTTTGTATAGAATTTTCTAGAATCAGTTTTTGTTCTAGGACATTGCATATTTAGATTTGAAGTTTGTGAACTAGTTTCTTGGAGTTTGTGTGTATTACTCTTATTTGTGTGCTTAATTTTATTTGAAAGAATGTTATTATTGGTCATGATAATGTGTTTAATCTATTGTTAATTGAGGTAATATTGGAAGATTTATCTCATTAATAGAACATAAGCACATCACTCAATTTATTATGAGCTCGGGAGAGGATTAATTATCGGGAGTGAATTTATTGGTTTTTGATGTTATTTAGGGGAGTATGACATTTGCTTGGTAGAAATAAATATTTATGTTGTGCTTTCCTTGGATTAAAATATATTGAAAGATTGATTAATCCTTGTTGAGTGATCAACCCTATGAGATCAAACACAAACCACCTTAAATTGAGTTGTTAGTCATAAATGGATTTCTAAATATTGCAATTGCCTTGGAACCAATTTTCTTTATATTTTTGTTATTTTCTATTCATGAGCTTGTTGTTGATTTGGTTGGATTAATTTTAATTGCTTTCTTAGTGACATTTTAGTTAGCATTTAAAATTAATCTTTAATTTTTAAAATCATTCTAAAAAATTAATCGTCGAGCTAACGAAAATCGTTTTTACACTAACCCTCCCTTGTGGTATCGACTCGTATTTAACATATTAGGATAGACATCGTACACTTTAGGTTAAAAATTTTACGCGTTTGAAAAATACGGAATACTAAACGGAAATGGGTGAAGGAATCGAGTGAGAGATATCTGTAAAGCGTCAACGGAATCATTCGAAAGATGGGTAATTGGATCCAAAGTTTCAAAATTGACTTTGGATTTTTTTTGGCTCCTATTTTCTTCAAACCTTACAACGTACACTTATCTTCTTTTTTTTTTTTTATTTGACCAATATTTCCTAATTATTTACTTAACTAGATGACAACGTACACAAAATTTTATGTGATATCATGTTATAATCGGACCTAAATTAGTATTTATTATGGGGTGTGGCCTTTCTTCACACTCGAACTTTTTACTTAATACATGTATATGTATAATATATTCTACCACAGTATATCATCAAATGCAATCATAAAATGGATGTAATAAGTAAAATTTTGAGTATCAATTTCAAGAGTTAAATACATCTAATGCATCGTAAAATTAGTTAGTGGCTAGCATGTCCTCTCGTTATTCCATCCATATCAACTGATGAATAGCGTTGAGGATGTAAACGAATTGAGCCGAATTCAGAGCTACTCAGGTTTGACTCGAAAAATTAAAGCTCTAATTTGGCTTGAGCTTGAGCTATACTCGTATAGTTCTCGAGCTCGAGTTCGAGCTCAACAATACTAGGCTCATCAGATTCGCGGCCTAATCGAGCTCATATATTATTATTATTATTATTATTATTATTATTATTATTTTACCCCTAATATGCTAATTATTTGCAAATATACTCTAATTCTAATTATAATATGATTATTTAATTAATTTTATGTAATTTATCGGATCAAGCACGAATATTTCGACTTTTCCCTGGATTCGAGCTTGAGCTAAAAAAAATATTGAGTTCGATTGAGTTCGAGTTGAGTTTCAAATTTTCTGATCAAGTCGAGTTCGAGCTTGATACTACTCGACTCCACTTGGCTCATTTACAATCCAAGGTTAATATGTGAAATATTTGGATATTTATTTTTGATGGACTTAAATTGTACATGATACGTATAGTTATTGAGAATAGCTAAAAGAGAAATCACATAATATTGAGAATATCGGAAAAGACGAAATGTAATTGTTCAAGTATTAAGAGTACTACTATCTAAACCAAAGTTCATATCGTTCCAAGTCGTTCCAAGCATTTGACCAAGTTTATGCCCATGCAGTAGCCGTCAAATGTCAATGAGAATACCAATCATTATAGAATTTCTTGGTCTGTATAGATCACATATGTAGCGAGGTAGCACATAATTTCAGATGAATTGACAAGTTGATCCTTTGTGCCTTCAACATCGTTGTCATCGAAACATCAACGATTCACCGTGATTTTAGTTGCATAATGACTAGAATTTTTCATTGTTGATGCCGCTTGGTTGCTCACACAATCTAAGACGCTTGTTGCATCTTTGTATTGCGCGAGGAGGCAGGGGAAAGTCCTTTAAAGCCGATTTTTTATAGATTGTATAATTTATGCCAAAATAAATAAGTGAGAGTGAGTGAGATGGGGGAGTGGGAAGCGGTGGAGGGAGAGTGAAGGTGGAAATGGCAGTGGAGAAGGAACTTGTTTGAAAGATAAATTCCTTTTTTCAATAACGTAGTTAATTTGATTAACATGATTTCATTAAAACATGACAAGGAGGACCAATGTCGTTGGACCGTTTCAACGGATGGAAGATACAACACAAAAGCATCTTACAACCATCTAGTAAAGGATCAAAAGGAACTCAACAAGGAAGAAAATGTGACATTCAAAGCAATCTTGAATAAATTGGTATTGTCCAAAGTTTGCGTCAATGCTTGGAGAGTCATTCGGGAGCGACTACCACCCTCAACAAATCTTCAGCGACGAAATGCACTTCCTCAACATGCGAACCTTCTTTGCTCTTTTTACGGTGTTGAGCCTGAATTCGTAAAGTCACATTTCATTCGAATGCTCCTTTGCTTATAACGTTTGGATGGAATGTGTTAAATGGTTTGGGTTGAACATTGCCCTTACGTCCAATCCGAAGATAAGCCTACTCCGTTTTAGTAAACTTATCAAAGAAATTGACGGAAGGAGAACAAAGCAAAGAGATCGTAGACGACATCAAGCTAAGAACTTGGAGTTGGTTAAACGCAAGAGGAACTCGGAGACAAATGATAACCTTTAGTGAATTGTGTAATAATCCTAATGCTATTCTTGAATAGATTGTGGAATATGTAGAACTTGGTGACTTTGTTGATTTTTTTGGGTATAAATGTCCGATTCATTGTACTCTTTGGGTAATTCAAACTCCCCTTTTATTCAATGATAATTACTTTTCTGATTAAAAAAAACATTGGAACAATAGTACCTCCGTACCAAACTCGATTATCACATTATTGTGTGCTTGAGTTTTAAGAAAAAAATGATAAAGTGTTTGGGGTAGAAATAATTGTTTATTTGTATTTTATGTGATAAAGTGATAGGTAGTTGGACTTAAAAAGAGTTATTTATTAATATTTTATGTGATAAAATAGATATTTCCATTCAAGGAAATTAGTAATCAAGTATGAGACGCAAAAAACAAAAATGTAGCAATCGAGTTTGGGACGGAGGGAGTAATATATTTAGTATATATGCTAATACTTATTAGCGTGAAAAGTAGTGCTTTCAATTTTCATCACAATAGTTTGAGATAATTACACACAATTTTATACGTATTTGTTTTAGGGAGAAAATTCAAAATACTCACTTTCACACATCAAAATTTTATTTTACCCACATGAAGTATAAAAATTTTATTATACCCATTATTGCATAAAAAGACTATATTAACCTTATTACAAAAATTTATTTTACCCACTTGGCCCACCAACAAAAAAAATGAAATATTTAAATTCACCCCATTAATAAAGACACCAGCCCCCCATCCACCACCCCCTAATTGGTATCGAATCACCTATTTCGGTACACAATGAAAACTCGGTACATATTTTTTGGTATCGAAATTCAAATTGGTACCGAATCGTCTATTTCGGTACACAATGAAAGTTCGGTACACATTTCATGATTCGGTACCACTCGATATCTTTTTTTTTCCTGGTTTAAATGTAGAGTTACATACTAAAAAAAAATTCCCTATTTTTCAATACATATTTTTGATACTACTCCCAAATTGGTACCTAATCAGGTTAAAAAATGTATAGTCACATAATAAAATGGGTAGAATAAATTTGTAAAGGGCATTTATGTCTCAAAAGTAAAAATGGGTAGAATAAATTTTTTATAATTAAAAGTGGTTAAAATAAATTGTTCAATGTTGAAAGTGGGTATTTGACACAATTTTCACTTTGTTTTATGTATCTTACTTTATCATAATAAAATTAGTAAAGAAAAAGAAAGTGTGGTGTAGATTGGTAATGGCCGCGAAAGGACCACTAAATTAAGTAATTAGGCAACACCATCATCATCATCACCAGAGTGCTGCTTTTGTGCCTGTTCATGATCACACATAATTAACCTTTTATCTCTTTAGATTTGATTTTTAAAAAATTCTTATACAATTTTATTAAAATTTAGGTTGGATGAAATAAGATCACCTCCATCCCCTTAATTAAGGATTATAATAACTAATATTGTATCCAATTAGCAACAGAAGAAAGGCATATTCGTAGGGCCGCATGAGAAAAAAGAGGCATGTTAAAACTGTAATCTTAAAGCATTTAAAAGCACCTCCAATGACAATTATACAAAGAAAGATCTTGCCTCCCAGTCTAACGTTCGAATGGCCCCACCTCTTGTCCAATCCTTGTCCTCTCACTTCTTGCCACGTGGCTCACACTCTTCAAATTTCAATTCCTGCCCCCAACACCCATTATATATATTTTGAATGATTACATTTTTTTTTATCACGCAAAGTTAGTTGTTAGTAGTTAGTACACTAAGCATTCAAATATTTCACGAAATCATTAATCTAACTTATAACTCCTATAACTTCAAATTCGTTCACAAAAAGAATCGAAATTCGTTCCCAAAAATAATCGAACCTGAGTCTCCCACTCAAATGAGGAGCTCAGCGGCCAGATGGGCTAAGCTATCTAGTTATGTGCTAGAATGATTCACATATTCACTCTTTGCCATTCTAGAGTAAATTTTATGCGACTATGGTGAATCATACATTACTATTTAGATTATTCATTTGAATACCCTAACCACAACTTAACACGTCTAATTCGCGATTCAATTAAGCAAAACATCAAATGAATATTGACACACATATTTTGATGTCGTGCATTTTGTGTGTGTAATATTATGTGTTGATTATAAGGTAAGAACAATATTTTTTTCTAATATACTACTTAGATAATCAAATGAAAAGAATTCGCAATTTGTCCCCACAATTAAAATAAATTAGCGTATATCAATAAAAGCATGGAGATTCGTATGAAAATACAGTGGGAACAATCGCAAACTAATACTCCCTGTCCAGGTATCTGTTTCATGTTTTTTTATTATTTTATTTAAGAAATAATAATAAAATACTTTCTTCGTCCCATAAAAGTGTGCATATCTACTTTATTATCGAATTTTTATGAGAGAGTTGTTTATTAGTATTTCAAATGATAAAGTGATTTTTAAAGAGGTGTATTATATATCTATCTCTCATCTATTGCATGCATCTTTAAAAATTATTTTATCATTTCAAATAGTAATAAAAAAACTCGCTCGCAAAAACACGTAAAAACAGTAAACGTGCACGTTTCTTTGGGACGGAGGTAGTATAAAAGATGAAGGGTCGTTTTGGATATTGAGAGAGAGGAAAAAAAATATATGGAGTAATGAGTGGAGTAGTTAATGACATTTTTTGTAATATTATGTGAAAAATGATGATAAAAATTATGAGTTGTGGAGTTACTTTTTTCATTTATAGAAACAGTAAATTTCTTGTGGGACGAATGAAAAAGAAAATAGAGAAATGTATAATAAGACGGAGGGAGTATTATTTAATAAGAATAACTAATAATGTTAAATAAAAATAATTAATACTGACCAACTTATAATGTTAAGTGAAAACAACTAACACTGACCAATTTATATTGTTCGATGAAATCAACTACGAACATTCACAATGGATGAATAAATTTTCATCCATCCATTCGCTTTATTTTCTACACATCATTTCTACGTAATCTACTTTTAAATACTCAATTTATTCATATATTATTTATGAGTCTCACCGTCTTATCATCTCACTCTCATAATTATTTTCTCTCTTATGCAATATATTGGATAACTCATACTCATTTCGTCCCAAAGTTAATGGTAAAGTACTCATTATTTTTGTCACAATGTTAATGGTAAAGTTATTTTTATCACTTTATCACATAAAATACTAATAAATAACTCTTTCTACCCCCAATTACCCATCACTTTATCATATAAAATACTAATAAACAATTTTTTCTACCCCGACATTTTATCACTATTCCACTAAATCTTATGAACAACCAAAATCCCATTAAATTTGGGATGAATGGAGTATTATCTCTCCTGTCAAATTATTTGTCACAATGATTTTAAATGAGAAGCCATCTATCACATCACATTGGATGCACCATTATGGATGTTCTAATACCGTTTAAAAATAGAATTTGAGTTACATACAAAATGCACTTGATTCCTACAAAATTTCGTCGTCTCATCAGAAAACCCTATCATACTATTTGAATGATTCAGAAATTCACTCTTTGCTCCCCATGATTTAATTCTAGCTTAGAGTAATCATCTTTGCTAATCTGCTACTCGAGTAATCAAATGCAAATGCACTTGCAATTTATTCACACGATTTTGTAAAGAGTATGTCTATAGTGTGAAAATTTTCATGTATGGAAATTTATAAAATTATCATAAATCAATCATCTACACCCTAAACACTAAATAATGAACCTTAAATTATGATCTATTCGGGTCGGGTGAACCATGAATCACTTGGGCCGAGTGAACCATGAACACTCAATTTTGTCTTACATTCACCAATTAGTCAATTACAAAATTTAATTGTAAATTAAAATTTTTTTATGTATAAAATTTTCGTACTAAACTTTTTCTTTCGAAAATTGAAGTATATCAATAAAAGCAGGGTGAGTCTGGTGAAAATAATAAGGTGGGACCAATCTCATTCCAGAAAAGCAGAGACAAAGGGAGGTTTTGCTTGGGGCCTTTATTTTATTTTCCCCTGCCTCCAAGTACTTTTGAGCAACTGAGGCACTTTCTTTACTCTCTATTGCATTAAATGAATCCCTTCTGGATTTCAAAATGAATGTATCTTCATAAGTCACGAGAAATCCATTAAATTCCGCATTTCCCACTTCATAATTCAGATCCAATCCCACCTCTACCGATGTTCTTCATGTTTACATTAAGCAGGACTGTTGGAATTTCAAGAACCTGATCACCGGCAATCATACATCCAGGTAACTTGTGGGTAAACTTCAAATCCAACCTGCATATTTTTTGTGATTATTTTTTTACATCCATGGAGTTCTTAGGAAATGCTGTCTCTATCTCTTGTGAATAGCTCTGGCCTCTCTCTTTGTCCGCTTTGATATTGTTTTTAACGAACAATAGTATCTTGCGTCATTAAAATTTTGAAATAGTCAACAGATTGATCTTTATAAAAGAGGAAAATAAAATAAATGCTCCTTTTCTAATAAACGGAACTGGGATTTTGTTTGTAATGACTTAGCATGCATAAATGCGATTCTGATCCTTGTCTTTTTTCGTTTCCAGTAAATTAGGCTAAAGAAGAAGGGGAAAACATCAAGTGAGGATTACAATGCCTCAGGAAATCAATCACAGCTCAATATTCACATCTCCCACTAAAAATCTGAGAGGACTTAAGGGCTTGATAAACAACAACGCTAATACTCCATATGCTGAAGAAATCATCAATGATCGCGAATTAGCTCAACGAAAAGCTGAGGAAGCAGGTACGTTTCTATTAACTGTTTTTAGTAAATTTCGTAGGCTTTCAACGTGCATACGTATAATAAAAAACATGACTAAATTTGGAACAGATCGTGTATGCTTTGTATTTGTGAAACTCTAAAGTAATCAACGAAAAAAATTCAAAAGAATGTGAAGTTAATTTCTTGTTAAGTCAAAAGTAGAAATTGGGATCATCAAGATTCAAGAATTGAAAGTCTAAAAAGTGAAATGAGCAGTGCAAAACATCATGATGTAATGTAGTAGACTTGCTTAAGAGTGTATTCAAAAGTTGAAATGCAGCCGTGAGCCCAACTACTTATGCCATTGTGGCCTGCCATTAAAGTGGTGGGGCAAGTTCTCAAATCAGGAATGATTAAAATTATAAAGAACTGTCAATCAAGATAAAAGAGTCGATCGTTTTTGCCAACAAAAAATCTAAAAATTATTGCACATAGCACTATCAATCTTGTTCTTCACGCTGCGATATGATTATCTTCACGGAAACAGCAATTACCACAAAATGTGTCAAGTGATGTAGACTAGTATATATGTAAATAAAGTGCAAACCAAAAGTTAATTGTAATTTGAAGAAAAGTTGATTAAATCGAACATTGTACGAAGATTACAGTAGTATACCCAATCAATTCCTAATAAGAAACATATTTGATATATGACCAATCGAACATCAAATCTCCCAAATTCTTCAACAATCCCTAGAAATATAACACCAATAAACCAAATCTACATCTAAACCAACATTCTCCATCATACGAAAAAAAATAAAAACCCTAGCCCCCAAACCCGTACAGAGTGCGTCCCTGCCTCTTGAGCGCGTACACCACATCCATGGCGGTCACCGTCTTCCGACGAGCGTGCTCGGTGTAGGTGACAGCGTCACGGATAACATTCTCCAAAAAGATCTTCAAAACACCGCGAGTCTCCTCATAAATGAGACCACTGATTCGCTTAACGCCGCCACGGCGAGCCAACCGCCGAATCGCCGGCTTCGTGATACCCTGGATGTTATCACGGAGTACCTTCCTGTGCCTCTTAGCTCCGCCCTTTCCCAAACCCTTGCCTCCCTTTCCTCTCCCAGACATTGTTTTTCGCTTTCGCTAGAATTTGATAATTTGGGGGTTTTTTTTTCGGTGAATTTGATTTGGTGATTTTTCGCTGATGTTTTAATCGAGTCAATGATGTGATTTTATATACTGGAGCCCGAGAATGGGGACGGGTATCTGCGCCGTTGGATTAGATTAGGCAATCTACGGCTGAAAGGTGCGATCCGTGTAGTCTTGTAATGAGCTGTCGATGAAATCAATCAACGGTAAGAAATGGATTTAAGTTGAAGCGAGGGATTTTGCTTTGCCTCCTTAATTCTGAAAATTTGGCGTTCAAAATTTTAGTTAGGCTATGTTTATCAATAACCTCTATTCAATCTATTTTTTAATATAATACTCATTTATCTGTCATCCTCGTACATAATTTACCATCCTACTCAATTTTAAATTTTTTATACTTTATTAATGACACTAATACAATCTAAAATAATTATTTTTTATTACTTTTTAAATATATATTATATATAATCAATTTTTATTATATTTAATTATACAAAAAATATTTAATATTTTAATAGGGAATGATAAAAATTAGGATATAAATATTAGAAGAGAAAAGAGAGAAATTTATTTTGTGTTTCAAGATATTTCAATATTGAATTCTGTTAGTAGATAATTTTTTACAAGTTTTAATTTTATTTAATTTTTGAATACATATATGTATAAATTTAATTATATTAAAAAAATTACAATAACCAATCAAAAATTGGCAAATGGGTATATTGAATGAAGGAGTTGGTGTTACTGGGATTGATATTGGAGTGGTCAACCGCCCAATGTCACCCCTTTTAATATAATTTCCAATTTTTTTATTAATAATTTTTTTGTCTTTATTTGGTGACACCCAGCGCAAACTTTACCAAAGTAGGACACGCCGCAAAGAAACCCACAACATCCCGTAAAACCATATATCAACACCCATCACCCATCTTAGAAGTGTCATTAAAGAAAACAATGTCCACGTTGATCTTCATAGAAGTAAACAAAGTCTATGTCACTCCATACATATTGGAACTGAATGTCTTGAGACAGGGATCCTATATCTAGTCGTCTTCCACACCTCAAGAAAACTATTGGAAATTGCTCATGCAACTAACTTCTCTTCCACACAATCGACCTCCTATCTCTCCATATCTGTCATAACACCACAACAAAACAAACATCATCAATAAGATCTTCGAGCATGATATAAACGAATTATAACCAATTTGATATAAATGAAATTAAATAATGCATGACACAGTTCCTCATGCATTACAAAAAACAAGGGGTTTAACCACGGAAAAAACCGTCACTAACGACATTAGCGACTGAAAAAAATTCGTCGTTGAATCGAGGGTCGCTAACCGTAGTGACGGTTTTTTTTTACCGTCGCTGATTAGCGACAGATTAGAGATGGTTTTTTTTTTCTTTTTCTTTTTTTTTTAATAATTTTTTTTTAAAATTAAATTTTTTTTTTTTAATAAATCCGTCGCTAAAGCGTGAATTTACGAAAAAAAAATGGCTCACGGTGGTTTGAACCCAAGCCCAGGGGGCGCCCGGGTGGGCACCGAACCATGGACCATCTCGAACCCAACCACCAAGCATATCATATATAAGCCCCCAAGCCTCCCAATTAAATTAGACAAATTTCGCTCCCAAGGGACCTATGGGTGCCTGAACACTGGACCTATGGGCGCCTGAGCGGGGATCAAACCGTTCGGACACTTACTTTCTTGCGTTTACTTAATAAAATTAATTCTATATATCCTAAAAATCATTTTTTTTTTCAATTTTTTTTTAAATCCTTTATTTCATTTATCTAATTTAATGATTTAACCACATTTTAATATAATAATTATAATTTTTATTTATTTATAAATTTAAATTAAATTGTAGATTATATTAAAATTATATTTATTTATTTATTTTTAATTTTTTTTTTTTACACTTTTAAAAAAAAATTATTTCATTTATTTAATTTAACTATCTAATAATCTTTAAAATACTAATTATATATATTTTTTACTTTATAAATTATAAATAAATGATTATATTCTTTTCAAATTGTATATGTCCTACAAATTCATTTTTTTAAAGCAAATACTACTTTCTATTTAAAAAAATACTACTTTCTACCTAAACAACTACTACTTTTCATTTAAACAAGCAATACTTTCTATTTAAACAAGTAATACTTTTAATTTAAACAAATAATGTTTTTTATTTAACCAAGTACTACTTTTCTATTTAAACAAGTAATACTTTTCTATTTAAACAACTACTATTTTTCATTTAAACAAGTACTACTTTTCTATTTAAACAACTACTACTTTTCATTTAAACAAGCAATACTTTCTATTTAAACAAGTAATACTTTTAATTTAAACAAATAATGTTTTTTATTTAACCAAGTACTACTTTTCTATTTAAACAAATAATACTTTTCTATTTAAACAACTACTATTTTTCATTTAAACAAGTACTACTTTTCTATTTAAACAACTACTATTTTTCTATTTAAACAAGTAATACTTTTCATTTAACAAGTAATACCTTTCATTTAAATAAATAATATCTTTCATTTAAACAAGTACGACTTTTCTATTTAAACAAATACTACTTTTTTCATTTAAGCAAGTGATACTGTCTATTTAAACAAGTACTACTTTTCATTTAAACAAGTATTACTTTTCATTTTAGCAAGTATACTACTTCTCATTTAAACAAGTAATACATTTCATTTAAATAAATATTACCTTTCATTTAAACAAGTATTACTTTTCATTTAAACAAGTACTACTTTTCTATTTAAACAATTACTACTTTTCTATTTAAACAAGTAATACTTTTAATTTAACAAGTAGTACTTTTCATTTAAACAAGTACTACTTTTCTATTTAAATAAGTACTACTTTCTATTTAAACAAGTAATACTTTTTATTTAACAAGTAATACTTTTCATTTAAACAAGTACAACTTTTCATTTAAACAAATACTACTTTTCAATATAAACAAGTACTACTTTTCTATTTAAACAAGTAATACTTTTCATTTAAATAAGTACTCACTAGTTTTCATTTAAACAAGTTTTAAACAAGTACTACTTTTCTATTTAAACAAGTACTACTTTTCTATTTAAACAAGTAATACTTTTCATTTAAGCAAGTACTACTTTTCATTTAAACAAGTACTACTTTTCTATTTAAACAACTACAACTTTTTTATTTAAACAAATAATACTTTTTATTTAACAAGTAATATTTTTCATTTAAACAAGTAATATCTTTCATTTAAACAAGTAATACTTTCTATTATTTAAACAAGTAATACTTTTGATTTAAACAAATACTACTTTTCATATAACCAAATACTACTTTTCTATTTAAACAAGTACTACTTTTCTATTTAAACAAGTAATACTTTTCTATTTAAACAAGTAATACTTTTCATTTAAACAAGTACTATTTTTCATTTAAACAAGTACTACTTTTCTATTTAAACAAGTATTACTTTTCTATTTAAACAAGTAATACTTTCTATTTAAACAAGTAATACTTTTCATTTAAACAAGTACTCCTTTTCATTTAAACAAGTACTACTTTTCTATTTAAACAAGTAAGTAATACTTTTCATTTAAACAAGTACTCCTTTTCATTTAAACAAGTACTACTTTTCTATTTAAACAAGTACTACTTTTCTATTTAAACAAGTAATACTTTTCTATTTAAACAAGTAATACTTTCTATTTAAACAAGTAATACTTTGCATTTAAACAAGTATTACTTTTCATTTAAACAAGTACTACTTCTCATTTAAACAAGTAATACCTTTCATTTAAACAAATAATACTTTTCATTTAAACAAGTATTATTTCTCATTTAAACAAGTACTACTTTTCTATTTAAACAAGTAATACTTTTCTATTTAAATAAGTAATACTTTTCATTTAAACAAGTACTACTTTTCATTTAAACAAGTACTATTTTTCTATTTAAACAACTACTACTTTTCTATTTAAACAAGTAATACCTTTCATTTAAATACGTAATACTTTCTATTATTTAAACAATACTTTTAATTTAAACAAGTAATACTTTTCATTTAACCAAGTACTGCTTTTCTATTTAAACAAGTTCTACTTTTCTATTTAAACAAGTGATACTTTTCTATTTTAACAAGTACTACTTTTCATTTAAACAAGTACTACTTTTCTATTTAAACACATACTACTTTTCTATTTAAACTTAAGTAATATTTTTCATTTAACAAGTAATACTTTCATTTAAATAAGTACTACTTTTCTATTTAAACAAGTACTAGTTTTAATCAATATATATATATTTAAATATACTATGCATTAAATTTTATAACGTAAACTCCTCGAAATAGATCTGACTACGGTCAGGTGGAACTCTTCTCCAAGTCACTATAAATTAAATATACGGTAACATGCATTAACAACAATTAAAAAACATAGTATAATCCTGAAACATAAAAAAAAATACATAATCAATATTAAAAAAAAAAATTTTATTTAAAATAAAAAAAAAGAAAAAAAACTGTCGCTAATCCGTCGCTAATACCGTCGCAAAAACCATCGCTAATACCGTCGCTAAAGGGGTTAGTCCAAAACGTCGCTAAAATCGTCGCTAAAACTGTTGATTTTGACCAGTTGAACGTAACCGTCGTAAAAATCGTCACTATTTGCAACGGTTCTTGTAACCGTCGCTAATTTCCGTCGGTAAAACGCGCGTTTTTTGTAGTGATGATTGACTACGTCAAGCCAGAAGATCAATTAAAATTTTTAGTGATAACAAATACAATGAAACATATATGCATTTATAAGAAAAACTGAGTCACAACCCTAAAAGCTCATTCTGGTCGAATACTGTGAAAAAAATTAGGTGCTTTTGGTAGTTTATGAGTAATTTTTAAGTATTAATATTTTTTTTTAAACACTATCAATTTTTTTTAAATATTTTACAAATAATATTAATTTTTACTATTAATTAATTTTCTCATAATTACTAATTTTATTCAATTACTTGAATGGATGATTTTTTGCAAAACCCCATGTAGTCTTAAACCCAACTATTGATTTTTTGCAAAACCCCGTGTAGTCTTAAACCCCAACTATTCATTTTGTATCCCTTTTGACATGGTTTTTCATTTTACTATTTTAGTAGATCAATGCCTCTCCAAGTAAAATTTAACACCAAACTACATTGGCCTTGAGAAAATTCCCTTTTGAAAATCATTAAACTTGGGAACTCTACGAACAAAGGAATGAGTCGGAAATCAGGCTCCAAGTGAATCGAAATATCGAATTAATCACCAAGAGAGTAATCAAATCAGAGTTATTTCCAGCTTGCAAGAATTTAGAATGGTAGACTCTGATTTTAATCTGCGTTGAGCCGTGTTATTTTCAACCACATCGTTTCAGCTTCAAGGAGGTACCAGGCGGCGCAATGGCTGCAGCAGATGGACCACGGCGCGTCGGAGGTTCTCCCGAGAGAACCCACGGAGGAGGAGTTCTGTTTGGCGCTGCGCAACGGACTCATTCTCTGCAACGTCCTCAACAAAGTCAATCCTCGTGCCGTTCACAAGGTATTGCAACAAACTGTCATATAATGCGTTTGCTTAATTGAAAGGAAATTCCTCTACTGCAATTCCTCTTCTAGTCTAACATTTTTTTATATAGATTTCTATTTTTGCAACCGTTAATCACCGATGTTGTTGTTTATGATTTGTGTTCTTCTTATATGTGGGAATGTATAACAGGTGGTGGAGAATCCGGTGCTGGATGTGCAGGCTACGGAGGGGGCAGCCCAGTCCGCTATTCAGTATTTTGAGAACATGAGGAATTTTCTTAATGCTGTTGGCAAAATGAAGCTCCTCACGTTTGGGGCGTCTGATCTTGAGAAGGTTTGCACCTCATTATGGGTTTAACTTGTTACATGCTTGTGATGAGATGGAGATATTGTAGATGCCAAATTACTCGTAGTGACTAGACATGATTGATTTCGATTCAGTGAAAATGTGGCGTGATAATTTGAACTGAATTCACTTTATCAAAGTTGAAACAAACATGGAGTGTAATTGATTCACATATAAGTTTGTAACTCGTGCAGCTTAAATCACGATTGTTATGCCCATTCTTGCTGCACTTGGCAACACATCCTTTTGGCTTTAGCTTGAGAGTGGACGAACAATAGTATCTCTTGTGTTCATTTTTTTAGCTATCAAAATATGCAAACAATATATGCTTGTGCAATCCTTTTCAAAGAGTATGAGAGATCAAAAGATGCAAGACATTATACCATTCTTTGGTTAAATGTGGTTCCATTATTGCTCGCTCTCTAGCAAATTGTATGCATGAATATAATTTCCACAAGGATTGAATAATCACCAGATCCCTTTACTCATTTAGGGGCACATTTTGGTTTTGAAGTTCAGGTGACGTCATAAACATACACGGATACAACCAGTTTTCTCTTTTCTGTGGCCTTGTCCTTTTAGTATTGCACATCAACTGACCATTAATGTAGATATTGCCCACCTTACAGGCACTATTTAACGCGACACTCATGTTTCATTATAGTTATTTAACTTTCATGTTTGTCTACTTATACTCTGATGAACTTAAAGTTTTGATAAATTCACAGGGCGGCTCATCTGGCAAAGTAGTGGACTGTATTCTTTGTTTAAAAGGATATTATGAATGGAAGCAATCTGGAGGTATTGGTGTCTGGAGATACGGTGGAACAGTGAGAATTATGCCCCTTGTCAAAGAATCAACTTCCTCTGTAGTGAGTAGTGAGAGCGCAGATGAATCAATAGATGATTCTGAATCATCACAATATGAACAGCTAATAGAGTTCCTCCACTTATCAAATGACTCACACGAGGAAACAAGGGCAGCCAATGTACTCACTTTCATGTTCGATCATTTTACTCTTGGACTTCTGCAGTCTTATCTGACAGAAACCAGCGGATTTGATGACCTACCTTTAAGTTCAATGGTAGGTAAGGTTGTTCTATGTTTACTGTATGTACATATACTATTTTATGTGCTTTGATGAAACTGAATGACATTATCTCAGAACGACATCTCAAATATTAAATTCCTCTAGTAACACATACAATTCTTAATTCTAGGACTATACTTCAAAATTTGATTATGATTTCTAAATGACCAATTTTTAGATTTCCAAAAGATTTACTTCATTTACCTCCTTGCTATTGAAGCATTCTTTCAAACTTTAGCAACTTGAGTAAATATCTGTATCATTTGAAATCTTCTGATTACTCGCAAGCCTCAAAGCTTCAAATCAATGCCTCCTAACTACTGCAATTCTCCTTGGTGTGGCCCCCACAAAGTCAATTTATACTAAGCTCTCCATCAAGTAACACGACTGTTACTGAGAGTTTTTGGATGTTGTGCAGTTAAAAAGATGCTTTCTGGCTAATCACATGTACAACTAATCTAGGTTGTCTTTAAAGAAACAAAATGCATTTTCGTATAACCCAGTGAAAATATCAGCAATCCACTACTTGAGGGCCAATTGTTGTGCCCAGTGTTGTTGCTAATTCGAATTTTGCTAGTATGGGATTCTCAACATGGGCACTCCGGCCATTGTGTTTTTCAGTGATTAGAGTGCTCAAATTACTTGATCAGCAACTTCACAAGAATTCATACATAACTATCATCTATATTTTGTAAGAATACAAAATCATCTTCATTTAGTCTAATTCTGGAAATATATGTAGGTCATTGATATTGTGCTCAGGAAGGTTGTCAAAGATTTCTCAGCATTGTTGGTGTCTCAAGGCGATCAGGTTTTAGCAATTGCAATTCAATGTAGCAGTATAACCAATTTATCAATCGATAGTCTTAACAATGTCATGAAATTATCTTCTTTCTTGCAGCTTGGCTTGTTTTTGAAGAAAGTCTTGAATAGTGATATTGTACCCCTGACAAAAACTCAATTCCTTGAAACAATATCAAAGTACCTTAGCAGAAGGACTAGTCTTGTATCAAGTGATATTTCCAAATTCTGTATTTGTGGTGGGAAAATCGATGGAGCATGGCATAGAAAAATCTCCTCGCATGGTGGAATGGAAATGCTTGATCTTCAACACAAACAGTTAGAGGTATTAGTCCTTGATACATATGATACCGTGAATGCTGACATTCTTTTCTAATGAGTTTGTATGAAAAACTTGTCTTTATGTTTGTGAGTTTGCTTCAACTATATTTTGTATATTATGTCTCATTTCATCCTCTTAGGTGAAAGTAATCCTGATAAATATGCTTCTATTGTCTGGACATATAATTATTTTCAGGATCTTAAAGCTCTTTTTAAAGAGACAAAACAAGAAGTTCACAAGGTTCAATTAGGATGGGAGAAAGAAATAGAATGCTTGGGTGAGATTCAAGCATCAGTTCTACATTGTGTTTTTCTCTTTTTGCTTATGACCGTAAATATGTTAACTGTCTACAAAAAAAAATTCCCCCATCTTTTTGAGTATATTAATATGCTTTGACAGGTCACCATCTCAAGGGTCTGGAAGTGACTGCTTCTTCATATCACAAAGTTCTGGAAGAAAATCGTCATCTCTATAATCAAGTTCAAGATCTAAAAGGTATTTATGAAATTTCATTTGTGACCAAAAACCATGTATCTGTCATTTGTTTAGAGACAAAGTTGGTATAGTGAACTGTGTTCTTCACAGGGACCATCAGAGTATACTGTAGAGTAAGGCCATTCCTCTCCGAACAATCTAATGGGCAGTCAACTGTTGATCACATTGGAGAAAATGGAAGTATCATGATTGTAAATCCCCTTAAGCAAGGCAAAGATGCAAGGAGGGTTTTTTCATTCAATAAAATTTTTGGGACAGATGTGACACAGCGTAAGTCCTTTTTAATATTCCTTAATTTTAGATTCCAACCTAGGAATTTGTTTTCATTTTCGTTTCTTTTTTTTTCAGAACACATATATGAAGATACACAACCATTGGTCAGATCTGTTCTTGATGGTTACAATGTTTGTATTTTTGCATATGGCCAGACTGGCTCTGGGAAAACATATACCATGGTATGTGATTATTACAATAGCATAGTTTGCCACTGTGATTTTCTCCATTGAACTGTACGGATTATATATATATTTTTTTATAAACTTTGTGACAAATACTATTACAGTTTCGGCAGCAAAAAATTCATTACTTATCGTTTAGGAACAAACATCATGTTACGTCCTGTAATCTCTGTGCGCATTCCACGTCATGTTTTGTCCTGTAATCTCTGTGCCCGTTCCATGTCATGTTATGTCCTGTGATCTCTGTGCCCATTCCACGTCATGTTATGTCCTGGGATCTATGTGCCCATCATGTAATAAAGTTGTTAGATGATGTAGATTGCATTGAAATTAACTACTGTAATACACCCTCCGTTCTAATTTAACTGTCTCTTTGGGGTGTTTCACATAGATTAAAAGAAATCATTTAATAGCTATAATTATTTTGTATGAAATGACTAATGTACCCTTTTACAGATTATCAATGAATCATTTATGATCATTTGTCACAAAAATTAATAAAAGGGCAAAGTTGGAAAAAATAATTCTCTTGGAAAACCAAAGCGACAAATATTTCGGAATTATTTATTTTCTCTAAAATTACAATTAAATTGGAAAGATGGAGTAATATGTTTCCTTAAACATTCGCACATGCTAGTCAATGTCAAACGATGGACTGGATTTCCATAACGTTTTCAATTAGTCCTCAAATTCTTCATTTAAATTTTAGACAAATGATTCATCTGTATCATTCAATGCCATTCAGTTTGGTAGTCGAAAATCTACAATCTTAAAGCTTTTTCATACTTGATTGCATTGAAAATGTAGCATGTTATGGAATGAATGATATGCATTTTTTTTTAACCTCAGAGTGGTCCAGACTTGACAACAGAGGAAACATGGGGGGTGAATTATCGGGCTCTACGCGACTTGTTTCACATTTTCAAAGGCCAGAATGGATGCCATAGAATATGAAGTTGGAGTCCAGATGATTGAGATATACAATGAACAAGTGAGAGATTTGTTGGTCTCTGATGGAAGCAATAGAAGATATCCTTGTGCCTTTTTTTTTCCTGCAATTGTCCTTTTTTTTTTTTGCTTATGATTTACATCGGCAAGAATTGTTAATATCCTTAATTACCTGCACATTAGACATTCGCAACAATTCTCAACTTAATGGTCTCAATGTTCCTGATGCGAGTCTTATTCCTGTCAAATGTACTGAAGATGTTCTTGGTTTGATGAGAATTGGACAAAGAAACCGCGCTGTGGGTGCCACAGCTTTAAATCTACGGAGTAGCCGATCTCATAGGTAAACATCTTTCTCTCCCTTTGGAAGTTTTTAGCTATCTTTTTCTAGTGTTCTTTGACTGAAGCTTGTTGTTCACAGTATTTTAACAGTTCATGTACGAGGAAGAGATGTAGTCTCAGGTGTCATTTTAAAAGGTTGCCTTCACTTAGTTGATCTAGCTGGAAGTGAGAGAGTGGATAAATCTGAAGCCGTTGGTGAGAGATTGAAAGAAGCTCAGCATATTAACAGATCTCTGTCTGCACTTGGAGATGTCATTGCTGCTCTAGCACAAAAAAGTTTGCACGTGCCTTACAGGAATAGCAAGCTTACTCAAGTGTTACAAGATTCTTTAGGTATTTTACTTTATGCAATGATCTTGACTGTGAACTATTTATAAAAATGGAACGTCTAGTTTGTGAGTAACACTTGAGCACACCAATTGCACGGTGCAATTGGTCACAACTAATGTTGTTCAAGAAAAAAAGTACTGTTCAGGAAAACAACTAATAAAGTTCAGTGAAAACAACTAATACTATTCTGTGAAAACAACTACTACCATTAAAAAAGGCACACCAGTGCACGGTACAACTGGTGTATACAAGTATTTGCCCTAATTTGTATATATTATTTTTTATGTCTATTGTTAGTTTGTTAAAGGTCTGAATATTGATCTATAACTGTCATCTTTTCTGCAGGAGGACATGCTAAGACACTGATGTTCGTGCATATAAATCCAGAGGTTAATGCTCTAGGGGAGACAATTAGCACTCTGAAATTTGCTGAGAGAGTTGCCACAATTGACCTGGGGGCAGCCCAATCTAATAAAGAAGGTGGTGAAATTAGAGAATTTAAAGAAGAGGTCTGTATTTCTATAATTGCTTTGTCTATCTGGCTTTTGTCTTGTGTTCTCACTGTTTCATGGTTTATTAAAGATCTCAAACCTAAAACAAATATTGGAGAGAAAGGAAGCTGAGTTGGAGCAGTTGAAAAGTCGCACTAATACCCGAGGCGCAATATCACCTCTTCGGTTGCCTAAGGCTAACAACAATGCCAGTCTAAAGCCTGAGATCAGTCAGCAGCATGTTGATACTCAAATCACCGAGGTAACCAAAAATATATATTCAACTATTTACTATTAGGGTAAATGATTTTTTTATACCTTAACTTGCACCAATTTTGATTTAGTCCATTACCTTTTTCGACTTGAAATTCGTCCCTTAAGTTTAACAAATTCAACTTTTTCATCCTTTTAGCCTGTTGCAGTACTATTTTTCAAAGTTGAAAAAGTAGGCGGACTAAAATCAAAGTTGGTTAATGTAAAAAAAAATTAAAAAATTAACCTTACTATTCTTCCAAAATAACATACCTCGTAATTTGATTTGGAATCGTTTGTGTTTTGTTCCATTTTTTCCGATGAATAGATAAAAACTGGTGGGAGGGTAAAGAGGCTTGTGCTGTTAGTAATATTTTTTTTAGGCAAAGTCTAATGTAAATCAGTTTGATCGTGCAATTGGTTTACATTTTGTGTGTATTTTTAAACAACATTAGTTGTTTCATTAAAATATACTATTAGTTTGATAATACTAGTCGTTTCATTAAAAAGTATTAGTTGTTATACTGTAAAGTGATAGTTGCAAACCAGTTATATATTAAAAAATTCTACATAAGACCAACTCTTTTTTTTTAACAACTCTCTGAGATGGTGAGTAAAATACGAAATTGTATAGCTGGCTAATTTGGGGATGTTACAAAACTTCATGAAATAGCACTCGTTTTGTTTTAGATTTCCAATCTAGTATGTTTTTATCAACCCCAAAGTAGCATTTCATAACTGCTATTCTAACTCTAGGTGAGAAGCTATTCTACTGGTAAACAGAGAAGGTCTAGGTTGCCCTCAAAATTTACAGACAAAGATTTCATTCCCAAATTACCCCTCCTTGCTTCAGTAGGCTCCATGAAGGCTAGATCTCCATCTCCTCCAATCAGGAGATCAATATCCACTGACAGAGGTGCCCTCATGAGACCTAGAATAAAGTCCGATGCACCTGAGAATCCACCAATTACAAAACTACCCTTCCCACCAAGTCTTTCAGTCAATAAATCCATCGCCAATGTGCCTTCAATTATGCCTTCCACACGCCTAATGAGTTCACAAGACCCGCCTCTTGCTGACGCTTTTAACAGCCTTCATAGGGTCACACTACGAAAAGTTCAGCCAGATAATGAAGAGGAACAATTTAAGCAAGCACTAAATGTAAGACAAGGCGGCATCAGAAAAACTAAACCTGAGACTAAGGTCAAGAGCAGGCAACAGTCATCAGCTAAAGTCCAGAAATCAGTTGCTGCAGACTCAAAAATGGAGGCTCAAAAACCTGAGTTTTCAGATCCTCAGAACGAACAGGGACCTTTAGGTCAATTGCCAGCATCTGGGGCCACTAGGGCGAAGAAGCTTCATCGGAACTCTCAAAATGTAGAACAAAGGTATGTCATGACTAATACTGTTCAATGAAAAGAACTAATACTGTTTAGTGAAAACAACTAATACCATTTAAAAATGCATTTGAGTTGCAAACAGAGAACTAGTCCACCCAGTGGGCCCTTCATTAGCCAGCTACCGAGAAAATAAACTTGCTAATGGTGTACTTCAGAATGGGAAGGAAGCAAGCAATACATCTTTGCCTGAAATGCGAAGGAGTAGATCCACGCCTCGAGGAAAATTTATGATTTGAGATTGAAAGACTTGAAAGAATGTGGTCATGAGAATGTTTGTACAGAAACTTTCTTCACTCCATTCCAGATTGCACAGCTCTTTCAAGTGGTATGGTTTCAGACAATTGTTGCTGATCTTCCTTTTTATGTAGTTCTTGGAGATGTTTTGATGTGATACTCATATATGAAGATATTGATTTTTGTAATTTCCTCTGGTAATCCACCCTGCAAATATATAAATGCAACGGGTCTTTATCTGTGATATCAGAGGAAGGCGATATATATAACACAGGTTTGTTAGATTATGATTTTATTTCTATGTTTTGAGGTTTTTTTTTTTTTTTTTTTATCATTGTTATTATGCTTTTTTCTCTCCTTTTCTTATAGTGGAGTCTGTAGACAAGTAATGAAATTTGAGTGCAAATATTTGATCCAAAGGGACCTTAATATTGTAATATAGTCATTTTTTACAATGATTAATTTTACATTATTTATTGCATACTTAAAAATGAAATTTTCAAATTTAAAATATGAGTTTTGGTAGTTTGATGTGTGTATTGTATTTTAAAATGTTACTCCAATTTTAGTATTTGTGCTGACTTTAGTTTACAATGTGAAAATTTGAAATATAAAATATATTTTAGGTGAGATTTATACTTATTGAAATTAATGTTTTGAGTACATGAAGTTAAATGTAGGGTGTTTTATTTAGGGTGGATTACTAATAACTATATTTTCCCTAGTGATATTACTAATAACTACATTTACTATTCTACACTTTACTACAAATTACCATTCATACTCCTTTTACACCCCACATTTACGTGAAACCACCCCCAGCTGTGATTACACCCTACCCAAGGTAAAAGTCCATCCCACTTTTCTCATTTCCCCTTTTTTCTCACCTTCTCATTTCTGCAGAAAGTTTTTCCCCCCCATTTGAAAAACGAAGACCATCCGCAATTTTCAGATTCTGAGTTATGAAAAGGTAATCGATTTTTTCATGGAATATAGGAGTGTTCTTCTTGATTTCACACACTTGTTGCAAAAGGAAAACAATTAACTCACTTGTTCTTGCTAGATTTTTCTTTTTTTTTTTTTTTCCTTTTTGTGTGCATGTAGCTATATATAGATTGTTCTTGATGAACAATATGTTTGTTTTTTGGGTGGATGAACAATATGTTTGTTATTTGTTAGGAACTCTTAAAACCCCCAAATGGATGTGTTCAGAAATTTTTTTGTCAAAAAAAATGTCTAGTTTGTTTGGGGGACAATTTGTTTGTGTGTATTTTGGACTGTTGTAATTAACTGTTGTTCAGTTCCAATTTGAACATGTTCAGAAATTTTTTTATGTTCAGAAAGTTTTTTGTCAGAAAAAATGTCTAGTTTGTTTGGGGGACAGTTTGTTTGTGTGTATTTTGGACTTTGAACTATTGTTCATACACAGTTTGTTCAGAAAGTGCGATTAATTTATGTGTGCAATATTTTTGTTCAGAAAATTGTAATTAACTGTTGTTCGTTCCGATTTGAACATGTTCAGAATTTTTTTGTTCAGAAATTTATGTGTGTTTTTTTTAGAAAATATGTCTAGTTTGTTTGTGTGTATTTTGGACTTTGAACTATTGTTCATAAAACAGTTTATTCAGAAAGTGTGATTAATTTATGTGTGCAATGTTTTTGTTCAGAAAATTGTAATTAACTGTTGTTCAGTTCCGATTTGAACATGTTCAGATTTTATGTGGGGTTGTTGTTCTGTGAACTGTTGTTCATAAATTTTTTGTTCAGAAATTTATGTGTGTTTTTTTAGAAAAGATGTCTAGTTTGTTTGTGAACAGTTTGTTTGTATGTATTTTGGACTTTGAACTATTGTTCATAAAACAGTCTGTTCAAAAAGTGTGATTAATTTATGTGTGCAATGTTTTTGTTCAGAAAATTATAAATTAACTGTTGTTCAGTTTTGATTTGAACATGTTCAGATTTTATACATTTGTTCAACAATTTTATACTATTGTTCATAATTTTTTTGGATTGCTCAAACCACAAACTGAGAATGTTGTGAATGTCCAAAGAAGGGTCACTTACTAGCAACTACAATATACTACTAGATATTGTGAATGCGGAGGCAAACACACACTTAAAGACGCGTGTGTATTCGAGAGACGTCGACCGAAAATTATAGATAAAAAATGTTATCGTGATTTATCAATACCACTCTAGATATTATTTTATGCATGGTTTTTGTGAATGAATGTATAATTTTGTTGGATGGTTCTTTTTTGGTTGTTCTCTGAAGCCAACAACAATATTGGCTTGTTTTGTAATTTTTTGACTATATAGTAGTAGCATTTGTTGTTGATGTAATTGTCTTTTCTTTTTGTGGATGCCGATACAATATAATACGCGAAAAATGCAGGATTGTAAGGTTCGGAATAATATTTTTTTGGTTGATATTGTTGTGTATATTTTGTGGTCAAGAAACCTCTCTTATAAGACATTTTGTAATTTTTTAGATTGTCATACTGTTTTTGGGTTGTAATATTCCATTGAATTCATATATGTGATAACAAACTGAACATGTATGTTCAATGAAAAAATACAGGATCTGAACAAGTGCAATGTTACTGCTTAATATGTTCAGATTTCATTTGAACATGTACAACAGTATAATGAATTTATTCAATAATAAACTAAACATGTTCAGTAATAAAACTGAACAAACCAATATTGTACTGAACATGTTCAGTAATAAAACTGAACAAATCAATATTGTACTGAACATGTGCAGTGAAATGTTTATTATAATGAAACTTTTTAGGGCATCTTCAACCCAGACGCATTTTCTGGTAAAACAAGGAAAGATTTGGTTTTCTGTTTGCCTTCCTTATAATCCCAAACCTGCATAATTGAAACACACATTTTCTCATATTTTATTGACTAACCAAAACCATAGCTTATAGTTTTTTGACTCAACCCATCACTAAACACACGTAAAACACACCAAATTCAAAATCAAAACTAGAACAACAAACAAAACTATAATCACCACCACAATTAGCTCAATTTATTTTTGTTCTTAACACTGTTTACAACACCATTCACAGTTGGTCACCACAAAAATTGAATCTCTACCACAAACTTAGAGCAAAAATAAATTCAAAAAATCACAAAGAAATCAACTGGGACGCGGTAAAAAATAATAATTGCAATCTCAAACTAAGATGAGAGTAGTAGATTTATATATAATATTCTCAAATCCTAACATCATACCCCCAAAGACCCAATAACATTTCAATTCTCATCTACACCCAAAAACATTCAAACGCCTTCGCTACCACCATGTTCCAGGCCACCGGCTTCGCCCACCAGATATGCCAGATTCGTTAATATTACAGATTTAAAAGCCGACAACGTTGGTTTCTCCCCTTAGAACAATGACGATGTTGTTTCAATCACTCTCCGTTGACTAGCTAAAATCACAAAATAAGAATCCCTAAAAAATCAACTACCTCCAAATTTCATAAACAAAATCCAAAAAAAAAAAAAAATTTACTTACTCACAAATTTCATAAACAGAGTCTGTGAGTCCGTCTCTCCTCGGTTAAATGCGCCTTCTTGAGTTGAGTTAAATCATGACCTCTGCTTTGTGTTCGTCACCATGGTGGAGCTCACCGGTCAGTAAATCGTCATCTGATTCGTAGACAGTGAGAGGGAGATATGTCGTCTAAACCAGTGGAACAAAATCAGTTAGTAGCGATGGTAGAAGACATTATCGTTTTCTTTGTTTGTGAGAAGATAGAGAGCGTAGAGAGAGAATGTGATGAGAGAGTGTGAGATTTGAAATTGAAATTGAAATGAAAAAGGAAGGATATGTCAAATTTATTGGGGCGGTTTTGAGCTTAGTAGTTAGGGGTAGATATGTCAAATTTAGTGTACTTTTATAGTTTATAGTAATAGTAATATATTGATGTAGTTTTTTAGAGATATGGAGTAAAAAGATGTAGTTATTAGAAATTTCCCCTTTTATTTAAGGAGCTATAATTTTAATACAAATTACATAGTAGTAACATAAACATAGTAGAAGTCTTTCTTGAATGATCAAATTTTTGCATTGATTTGGGTAGAAATCGGACTTTAGGAACACAGCAATATTGAGTTTCATTAGTTCATTACTAATTATTAATAAATACTTATTATAAAAATAATGTTAATTTATTTTTATTTTTTTTACAAGAAGAATACAACTCAACTAAAACAATTAATCTCTCTCTAGCTAAGCTAATTCTTCAAACCCAACTCGGGGGAAGACCTGCTTCGAACCAAGCGTGATGATTGGAGGAGGATGACACAAATTTCGCTAAACTGGGAGCAACCCTGGATATGAGCTCGTGGTATATGGATTAAGCCCGGACTAAGACATTATCCACCTCACGTCGTGTCACATATATTTCGTCCTGCTATTAACAGGAACCTCAACCGCAATGCATCTTTCTTCCTTCGTCAGGCTCCGCAAATTGCTTTCTGCACTCGCTGCAACAAACCCATAGAGGGCGGAGAATACCCAAATAGAAAATCCCATTAAAGGGGGGGCAGTGTTTCTCGAACTCAGGACCTCTTGGTCTAGGTAGTGGTGCTCTAACCACATGAACTAAGCCACTTTGACAATAATGTTAATTTACTTAGTCGTGAAAGTTCAAGTTATAGAGAACACAAATTTATATTATAACATTACTAATAATAAAATAAGCATGCAACCAAATGTGGTTGGAAGTTAGATTTGTCCTTCAATTGACATGTTTAAGTCTCATTCTACAAGATCACGCACACTTCATTAAAATAAAAAGATGACAAAAATGTAACCTATAGTACATTAAATTTTGCTAGTGCAGAAACATAATTGACTAGGTACTATAATAGCAGAACACATGTAAAATACTAAGGCCTGGTTTGGTTTGTTGGATAAGAGAGGTTTGATTGTTTTGTACTATTTAATAATATGTTTGGTTTGATATATTAAAGCCCTAGAGAAAAGGTTGGTCCGGGTTTGCTTTTTGTCTGATTTTGAGAAATATCCCCAAATGACGTGATTTTTTGTCCAGGGGAGGGGGTAAGAAAAATAATCAGACAAGATTCCCAAATAAAGAGACAATGTATAAAGTCTTTTTTGACCTCTGACGGAAGAAAGCAAGCATTTGCACCAAGGAAAATGCCTATAAAATAACAATAATTAGAATAGGGTATTTTTGTAATATGACACTAAAATTTAACTTATCCCACAATCCAAACAATTTTAACATAAATTATTTTAAAAGTATAACAAATTAAATCCAACAATCCAAACATACAATAAAAAATTTAAAGTTTGAATATTGAACAATGCAATTCCACAAAGTCCTATCCTAACTAATCAGTCATGTCTATCAAACTAAACGAAACCTAAGGCTGCATTTACTCTGAGTGATAATATTTGATAACAATTAATTATCTAATCTTATCACCTATTTACTTTGAATGATGCAAAAATATTTAGTATCCCATGACCCGGGAATAACCCGTAAATTTTCAATTTTTTTGAGGATAATAAATCTCACCAAAAGATGTGTGATTATTTATTTCATGGGTGGGAAAAATATTACTTAATTCATTGAACCGCCTCCAGAATATGCCCAGGGTTGTTTAATCATTAGAAGTGGAGATCGGTTGCATCATCAGAATAATCCATCATCAGAATAATCCGGTGTTCCGCCGCCACCACCACCTCCACTCTTATTCGCCATATTTCTCTACATTGTTTTCAGAAGAAATATTACTTTTCTTGGATGGGATTGAATGATTTCGTCTTAATTTGATGCCCCCTTCCCCGGCCAGAATTCCGGCGATGCCGACAAGTGTTGTGAGCGGTGGCGGAGCGAACAGTAGTGGCGGCACAACCTCGGTCTCCGTTGTCTTCTTTCCCGAAGCCACCCCTTCTCCTTCCTGTAGCGCCGCCACCGTTGATCTTCTAAAATAAATTATAGCAAGGATTTGACCTATATGTCTTTCTTCTTGAATGCACAACTTCTTCTATGTAGATAATTTTTTTTTTAGCGCTATGTAGATAAATTTTAGATCCATTTTTTTTATCTAGAACAGCAGGCCCATCTCTTTTTTTCAGAATAGATCGTCTTCTTCTATTTTGAAAATATATAAATTTTATATGATTATTATAGTTATGTAATTAATTTACTTTTGCAATGGGAATATTACTGTGATGTGATATGCTTGTTGTTGTTGTACAAGTTCTGAGAATTTGCTTTCGTTTGACCTGTTTTTGTTAATTTTACTTTTATTAATCTGAAATATATTTATATGTGTGTTTGAAATGAATTAATATAATTGTTACAAATTTTGGAAAGTGGCGTAAGTGAGATGAGGGTATTTTAGTAAATGAGTGAATTGAATTTTATCAAATTAATTCAAGTAGATGATTGAAAAGATATGAATATCCAATCTGTATCCCTTAATTTCATCTCACCTAATCATATCCACACTAATCCATATTTCTAAAGTAAACGGACCCTAAAAGAACTGTCCAGACCAATTATAAGGAAAAAAGGAGTTTTAAGTACAAGTTTCTACTTATAAACTCTATAATAAGGAGTATTATCAAATCGTTATCGAACCTTAAGTAACGAATTTATTGGGTTGGCGCATTTTAACACTAACTTCTTAATGTTCCAAACACGAACTCAAATAATTCACCCAACCCATAATTTTATGTATCTCAAAATCCCATCCCTAATCCTCATCTGGGCATAAGAAAAAAAAATCCGGACATCAAAAAATTATGAATTAAGAAAATAATACTCCCTAAATCTCTTTCTTGATTGAACATTAGTCCAAAGAGTCCTAAATCTTTTTCTTGATTGAACATTAGTACAAAAAATCCGTCTCTTACTTAATTAAATATTTTCTTAAATGATGGTAAAATAGTTTTATTTTTCTTCTAATTCTTCTTCAAAGATCTCATATTACACCATACATGCATTATTATGTCCACGTTAAAGTCAATTTTATCTCCTTTAATTTACACAACATATTATTACTTTTACAAACACTCATGTAAAACTTGTTCGTGGTTTGAAATTCATATCATTACACTTATAAATTGATATCACTACTCTCATAAACTAGTACATATAACATTTAATATTATGATCTCAATTTATAAGTATAATAGTATTAGTTAATAAGTGTAGTAGCATTAATTTGTAAATATAATGGTATAAATTTTATATTATGAACAAATTTCACCGGAGACCTAATTCATTATTTTATAATTTGACTTTCATCAAAAGATAATTTTATCTATTTTAACATTAATTAATATTTTTTATATTAAAACTCATATAAACACAGTGAATGTTCCAAATAAAAAAGGATGAGATGAGTATTGAACTGAAGAATTCCAGATTCCCAACCAACTAAGGCGCATTTTAGCTCATTCATTCATCTTGTCAAAAAAAAGAAAAAAAAGATCATTCATTCATTTACAAATGGGTTTAACAATTAAAACTGTAAAACCTTCCCCAATTTTATCAGAAAAACGTCAATCTTCTTCAGTCAGTACTTCACCCGCTTATCTTCATTCTTCCCCAGTTTTTTGATAGTGAGATTGCGATTCAAATATTCAGAAACCCTCGTCTCCTTCCTACTTCCTTGTGCAATCAAAGAAGGCGACCGAAGCTCAGGGAACTCCAACACAAATTTCTCCAGAGCTCAAATAACCAAACATTGCTAACAATTCCTCAGAATTTAGGTATGGGATATGTTCTGAATGAAATGATGACATTACTTTTTTTATCAATTCCTAGCATTCTATTGTTTCTTTATTTTTTCTCAAATTTTCTATGAGTGTTTAGGGTTTAGGGTTTGAATATGAGTGTAACGGAGTGTTTGTGTTGCTGTTTTCAATTTTCTGCATGACATTGTGAGAAAGGGGTATGCAGTATGCTTATACTGAAAATGTGCACAAATGAGTAAAATTGGGAAGCACAATAAGCCATCAGGACATACTATTTTAATCTCATATATTCCAAATTTTGAAAAAGTAAGGAAGGTAGTAGAGAAGCTTGTGCAACTTGTGCTTCTGAAATTCAGCATATTTATTGTGGATTTGTTTATTTTTTGTTACGAATTATTGCAGAAATGGCATTGGAACCAGATGAAAGAAATCAGTTCAAGGCTGGAATGACCTGCAGAGCTTCTTGGAATGTTCTTGATAAAATCAAAACTAGGTTGAAGGGCAATGCAATGATAGCATTCAAGAATTCGTGCTTTGGGCATTTTATGAGTGTGGAGAAAATACAGTTTCAAACCCAATTATATTTGCATTTACTATTCCGTCAAGACTCCACAAATTCTACGGAGAAGATTGTTTATCACATTAATGGGCATGAATCAGTGTTTGGTCCAAAAGAGTTTTGCCTAATCACGGGCTTGAATTTCGGTAACTTGCCTTCATATCTAACAACTTCAAGTTTTCACAAGAAGATCTTTGATGGCAAATCACCTATCCATGTGTCAGATATTGAGTATGCATTTGACCATGTATGCGATAAATATAATGGGGATTCAGAATGGTGTTTGAAGGTTGCATTACTCTACTTTCTTCAAGGCATACTTGTGGCAAGGGGTAAGACGACAAAGAAGATTGATTTGAATCACCTACACATTTTAGATGATATAGATAAATTTAACTTGCACCCTTGGGGAAGAGTGGCATTTGATTATCTTATATCAGATATTCGGAGATTTCAAGCGAGGTTTGTGGGTTTTAAGAAGAGAAAATTGAAAAATAAGGAACATAGTGTGGAGAAGTTTGATGCTAATGGATTTCCGTATGCAATTCAAGTGTGGGTGTATGAGATGATGCCCGCCATTGGAGAGAAGTACGGAGCTCCTATTCTTGATAAGATGAATGCATTCCCACGTTTGCTACGATATAAAGCACTTAAGACTTGGAGCTTTGAAGGATTAAAGAAAGAGTTCTTTAGGCCATCTTCTCATGTGAGGAAAAAACAACCATGACTGACTTTTGTACTTCAATTAAGATACATATTTCAAATATCTGGTTGTTGATTTGTTTTTATTTCTCTCTGTGTTTGCAGATCGAAGTACGTGCAAGAATGAAACCTACCTCTGAGGAGAAGAAATTACCATGGTATATTAGTTATGAAGCATGGAGGACAGGGGCTAAACAAAGTCAAATTCAAAATATGACTAATAAGAGAACAAGAGATGCTGAAGAATCGAATGAACTGGCAATTCATCGAGAATCCACAAGTAAAAAAACAAGGGAGGAGCACTCTCGTGCAAGTGAAAAGAGTGAAATTCAGGTATCGATCATGTTATTAACTTGAAATTCAATATTATTTTGATGCTTATAATGAACTATATCTGTAACACTGGATGGAGCAATGACGGAACAATTTAAGAACCTAGAAAAACGAATGACTAAAATGTTTGAAGAAAGAATGAGTAAGATTGAAGAGAAATTAGAAACGAAAATGGACAAAGTGATCGATGGCTTGCAAATGGTGTTGCAAGAAATGAAGCAAAAACCTAAAAGTGATCCAACCAACGAGAGAGAACATGAATCTCCACAACTGCCTCATTTACTCCAATGTCCTGCACTAGATTATCTTCTTCAAGTCCAACATAATACCATTCATCTTCAGTAACGATTGGCTCGAAAACTGCATTTGCACCATTACAATATAAGTTGGGAGATCAGATTCAACTCGAGTTTTGGGTTCAACCGTATTCCTTGACGCATGTAATATTCTGATTTTCAAATCTACGTCATCATCAAGGGGGCAACATGTAATTCGGTTTATAAGTAAATCCAATATGACAAGATTTTGTTTTGTTCATTCTAGTGATATCATTCATGTTTGTCCCCACCCTTTAGGACTTGCTCGCATCTCCATATTTCCAGCTACAACACACGTATCATCTTTTCTATTCCAAAAACATAGAATCAAAATTATACTTGATAATTGGAATCATCCACCAAATTTATATATGATGAGTCAGACACAAGTTTTAAGAAAAAAATAGATAAAGTAAATAAAGTAAGATTATTATGGGGTATTATGAGGTCCATTTATAAATAAAGTATTTGTTTGTAAGTAAAATACAATAACATTTGAACTAACATTTGAACTAATTAAGTAATGATTGAAGACTAAATTTAAAATAATTATTTTTTTAATAAAGGAAATGTGCATAAATTTGGTAGAAAGAGAGAGTAATATAGTTAGAAAAAGGTTTAAAAAATTGTTACAATTATAAAAAATAGTGACCACGTTGCGACTGCACAAATCACGTACTTAAAGGGGAGAAAAGTTGGATAATTTTTTTTTGGGATTATCTTTTTTTTTAGTTCAATAACTTTGTGTAGTTTTTAAATTGGTCTCGATTATTTTTTATTTTTGATTTTAATCTTGTAATTTTCTAAAATTTTAAAAATTGGTCCTATATCCGGCAGTAGCATGCAGCAGAGGTCACATGTGTAATTATTTAATTTTTTTCTTTAGGTTCGAAGCGTCATCTGTATTCTTTTAATTCTAAAAATTTTGGATTAAGGTTTTGGTCGAGTTTAAAGACAACTTGAATATTAAAAGACAAAGTGAATAGGGTTAGTTTACTGAAACTGATTGAAAATTCAAAAATAAATCAAAATACGCAGAAATCACTATTCCTTCCTAAAAAAATATGCAGAAAAATTCCGACCCAAAAATATTAGAATTAAAAAAGTCTTTCCGACCCAAAATAGAACCAGAGGGCTTAACCTACCTGGCCACTGAGCTCCTCATTTGAGTGGGAGACTCAAGTTCGATTCCCTTTGGGAACGAATTTGGAGTTATAGGAGTTATAAGGTGAATTAGTGATTTCGTGGTATATTTGAATGCTTAGTGTATACTAACAATTAACTTTGCTCGATAAAAAAAAATTAAAATTTAAAAAAAAAGCGTAGGTAACATTTTGAAATTTAATGAAAAAATAAAATAATTACACATATGTAGATTATCTATTTGGCAACCTGCTGTAACATGTTAAAGAATCAATTTTAAAAATTTTGACAATTATATGACCAAAATAAAAAAATAAAAATAATCGAGATCAATTTCAAAATTATTAGACTATAAAAAAATTTAATATCTTTCTTTTGATTTATTGGTGGGTATTAGGGACAGAGTTGTCGTAAATAAAAGGAGTGTCATTTTTCTAACAAAACTAACTAGGGTTTAGATTTCTAACAAGGGTACTGAAAGTGGCAATGAGACATACTTCCCTTGAAAAATGGCATATTTTTCAGGGAATTTCATCCGTGGAACGTCGATCAAATTGCAGTATCAAGTCTTTCTGATTCCCATGTCAGTATTTCTTCATTCTCTGCTCTGCTCTGCGTTTTTTTTTTTTTGAACTCGTGTAAAAAGTTGGAAGATATCATCTTTTTTCATTAAGTTTGTGTGTTTTTTTAATAATGGATAACATTGCCATCGATAATATAATGTTTAGGTTGAAATGGAATAATGGCACAATTTACTGCACAAAAGGAAGAAATTACAGTAGAGAGTTTCCAGTGAAATGCATTCCCATTAACATTTCAAAGAATCTAGAAAATGAAGCTGCTCCTTTGCGTATGAGGTTTTCACTGAAAAGGCATAACGCATTGGAGAGTGTCGATATATCCAAGGAGAGGCTTTTGGCAGCTAATTCTAAGAATGATGATGCATTATTTACTCCTGGTATGCTAAATTCGGGTTACCCTAGATTATCTTGATGTAGAAATGTTACAATTTTACTTGTCTTGTGTAATCTCAGATCTGGAAGAAGAAGAGGGAGATTTCATGGCTGAGATTGATAATCTCGGTGAAGATAGTAGTAAAAGCGTCGGCGAATTCGATCAGGATGTTGTCAGCAAGATGTGGAGAAGTCAGCAATTGAGTTACTTGCTTCCAGGTTGATCATTTGTACACAAATTCTCATGTGAAACTTGTTGATACTATGAAATTGATACCACTACAGTTATACACTAATACCTACAACATTTAATGCTATGATATCAGTTTATAAGAATAGTGGTATCACTTGATAAGTGTTATTGGTATTAGTTTATAAGAGTGATGGTATAAATTTCATACTATGAACAAGTTTCACGGAGTCCTATTCTCATTTTTATATTTTGTATTTATTAAGTACACTAAAATGCATGATTTCTAATATGTAAATGAGTAGTTAGTTAATCTGAAGAGTTTCTCCCTTGATATATATATCCGCCGTGTTCTTTTACTTGTTGAGAGACATTTAATTACAGAAAATATCTCGAGCAGAATGGGATTTTTATTTTTTAAGTTGTATAAATACTTTGTTGTTTCTATGGTTCTGCTATTAATGATTTTTTGGGTGGAGTGGTCAAGTGCATAACAAGGAACAGATTACAGAATCTCCAATCTGATAAGCAGATGTATTTTTCACCACATCTTGCTTATGCTATAATACTGATTAGAGAATCTCCAATCTGGCAATTATCGACTTTCTTTCCCGCTTTAGTGGAATTGTAATTATCAGCTTGTGTATTGATCTTCAGAATGTGTTTTCTGACATCAAAATTTACTTAAATCAAAAGATTCATGTGCTTATATCAGAACCTATAATATTGCAGAGCATATACTTCTATGGAGCTGAAGAAGAAGCTACAAGGAAAGAAATATATGGTTGAAATTGTTGATGCAGTAATAACAGATTTCCAGAGCAGGTACATAGATAACATTGAGCATGAGTATTTCAATTCATAACTCCTTTTGGGTTAATATAATTAAAAATATTCTTGCTTGGCTTTTAATAGTATTTATTACTCCCTCCGTTCCTTTTTAATTGTCCCATTTTGTCACTCTACTATTTCGGATGCGAATTTTGCCCTTGTTCTTCCAATAATGCCCCTTATAAAAAGTACCAATATAATCAATGTGCACCACTATTCAAGAATAATGTGATTGTGGTTATATTAATAAATAAGGATATAAGGGTCTTTTGATACCTTAAGAAATGAGAAAATTGGTTTGTGTGAATGGATAGAATGAGACAGATAAAAAGGAACGGAGGGAGTATAAGTTAAAATATAAGGCATTTTATTGGGAAAGTTACTTTCTAAGCAACCACAAATGACAAATCTGTGCAGAAGAGCCCACTTGCATATCTTTAAACTAAGACAAAAACTCGTATGAGACAGGGTACAACCTAGCACAAATCAACACCCACCCCTCCCAAAGTGTTAAAGCTTCAATGCCCAATTATGCTCCGTCTCATCGTGAGACAGTCTCACGCAAGTGTGCATCCTTTACTAATCCCTGATCCCTGTTTTTCTACTGTAGGGGTCTTATTAATGATGGCTTATATGCTGAAGCATATTCTCTATCCAGATGGTCTTCCTCAAGCTGGGGCCCTCGTCGTATCAAACAAGTAATATAAATCTATATCACGCTATGAAATTATGAACGTGTATCTTGAGGAGTATAATCGGCACAATTTGCATGTCACATCACTTTCATCCACGGGTAAAATGTTCCTTAATTTAATTGTCTCACCCTATAATTTTTTGTTATAATACAATTGTTCTGTGGATGGTTGTGATTTTTGAATTAGTTTATGTCCCATAACATAAAGGCATTAGCTGCTGTCCAGTTTTTTTTGAGATCTGTATCTCTCAATTAATATATCACCAAAGTATTTTGAAGTTTAATCTAGCTCCATCCTATTGAATCTGGGTAATAACCCTTCTTTCATCGTGTGTTGATATCAATCTCTTACAACACGGGTTTAAAATTATAAGCTTCCAGTGTGCTTTTCAGGAAGATGCAATTTCTCAATTTATCCCTGTCTAATTGCTGAGAGAGTTTATGAGTTTCAGTTTGTGGTATTTAGACTGCAATACTGTCATCAGGTTGATTGGATCGTCATTTTGATATTAAGGCTCCGATGTTCTTTCATTATATTTATTACCCAGTTGACAAAAGTCAAAATTCGCAAAATATTTAAAATATATAATGAGAAGTATTCGTTCATATGAAGAAAAGTATTAGTTCATACAAAAGAAAGCATTAGTCTGAGGATGAACAGTATTAACACTTTTTCAGTATACACCTGATACTTTTCTTCACATGAACTATACTTCGTAAAAAAATGTAGAAAAACAGCTCGGTTGAATTTTTGTCAAAATTACACCAATTGCACGGTATAACTGATGCACTGAAGTGTTACTCTACATATTTACTTATTATACCATTTTAATTTCTTAATAGGCACTATTCAAAAAGGGAATAAGCGGTGGAGATGCAGAGAAAGCAATAACACACGTTTTCAAGAATGATGAAGATGATGGAGATCAAGATTCAGGAATTGCTATGTCCAAGCTTTCCATGGATCAGCTATGCGTTCAGGCCTCGAAGCAATGGCAGAGAAGTCAAGGCGCATCTCAAGAGACACGAAAATCAAGAATCGTCCGATGGCTTCAGTACCGTGGCTTCAATTGGAGTGTTATTAAACACGTATTAAATAAATTGGATTCCGGGAGTCCTTCCTGGCTCTGTACTGCTCTGCTGTCACTACCAAACGTGATAGATGATCCCCCATTTCTGCTATGAACCAATGTGCCATTCTTTTCGGTTTCACAGGTGTAAAATGATTGGTCAAATTTACACATGTTATAAATGATGAAAGCAACCACTCGGCGGAGGCTTACAGAAGCGTCGCTCTCATTCTGGTACATTCTGGACATTCTGGACATTCTGATCTATGTAAGATTGAGTATTGTGTGTAGAATGCATCAAAAAAGTGTGGATGTGTTTTGATATTTCTGGTTGTAAAACAGGTGCATGGGCCGTTATGGTTGTTAGATGCCTATCTGCCAATTACATGTGGGAATTAAGTCATCTAACTGAATAGTACTATCTACTTTTTATTTTATTGAGTTCTTTAATGCTCAATGGAAGAAAATATGCAGAATAGTAATATATCATTACAGTGAATTTAATGCAACACTCAAATCATTGCTTGCTCCAGCTTTACATCCTATGTAGGTAGAATCATCCCATTCCCACTCCCATTCCATATAATACATATTCTCACGTGTACAATGGGGCCATACTAGATTCTGGCCCCATCTTATTACATGAATTTGTTCTTAGTCAACCAGTGGGTATTACACTCTACTCAATTATTAACAAGAAATACAATCTTTGGTCAACTTATAATAATATGGTATCTACACTGAGACCACACATAATATCTATCTTCTTGATCTACTGATTTCTCCTACAGATATGCACAGAGAGCATTTTTCTTGAAATCAATATCAAGCTGAATCGTCGGAGAATGCAAAAGAGCAATTAGAGGATCCTTGTGAAGCCACCTTCTTGAGAGGGAGAGGGGGCGATCTAGACGTGGCGGATTTCAACAAGTCGGTGTCTGATCTCACGGGGTCCACGTACCGAATTTCGTTGAGCATGGCCACCACATCCTTCATCATCGGGCGGTCATCTGCACGTGTGCTGAGGCACAGGAAAGCGACGGCCAGCGTCTGTAGCATTTCATGCATTTGTGGGTCGGCCCTACCCCTCAGTTTCGGGTCAAGTACATCAGTCGGGTTGCACTTGTTATATAAGTGATCGCGGACCCATTGGACCAGATGTGCTCCACCTATCAACGTTGGGTCCAGCGGGTGCCTCCCTGTTAGGACCTCTAATAGGACCACTCCGAAGCTGTACACATCACTCTTCTCTGTTATCCGTTGCATTGAAGCATGTTCTGTGAACAAAAAAGGACAAACTTTTAGCCATCATCCAAAATAACGTTGCAATAGTAACTGATGTACGACTAATACTGTTCAATAAAAACAATTAATACCTTTTGGTAAAACAACTAATACTGGGCAAATATTAGTAAAATTTGGAAAGTGTATTCACCTGGGGCCATGTAGCCATATGAACCAGCTAATTGAGGTTTCTGACTCTGTTTCAAATCTGAATCATCAGTTTCACTGTTGATAAGCCTTGCTAGCCCAAAATCAGCAAGATATGGCTCCATCTGATGCCCTAACAACACATTCATAGCCTTAACATCCCCATGCATTATAGGAGGAACACAATCATGATGTAAGTACGAGAGTGCATGTGCGACCCCCAGGATGACATCGTGTCGAGCCTCCCATTCTGCTCCTCTCTTACCAGCTCCATGAAGAAGTGAGCTCAAACTTCCATTTGGAAGATAATCATAGAACAGCAGTTTCAGCGTCTGATTTGAGCCCCAACCTAGGAGTCTCACAATGTTCTTATGCCTGATCGAACCAAGAGTTCGAATTTCAGAACTGAACGCTCCCGATTCTTCTGATGACCACATCTTCTTCACGGCCAGAGTCTCCCCATCTGGAACTGTTACCTTATACACCACCCCTGAGCTCCCGGTCCCAATCACGTTTGAAGATGTGAGGTTTCTCACGATATCTTCAATCGTGAAATCCAGCTTCTGGTAAAACGTCATCTCCCACGTGTCAGTTTCCATGGATTTACGATTAGCCAAGTGGGTCTTGACTAACACGTAAACAGCAAGGAGCACGAGGACTACACTCGTGCTAACAAGGATCGCCATTGCTAACTTCATCGTGGTTCTTGTTACGACCAGAATGCTCGATCCCATCAGCTGGAGTCATAACTCCACCAGAGACATATAAATTGTTGTTACCAGCAAGATCACTAAGAGGAAGCCTACGAAAGAATGGAGTATTGGGCAAGTCACTGGAGAATTCATTGAAAGAAACATTGAGGGAGACGAGGTTTTGAAGGCTTTTGAGGATGTCAAGTTTCCCAGAAAACTTGTTGTAAGAAAGATCAAGAATTCCCAGTTTATCAAGATTGGAAAACTCGGATGGGATCTCACCTATGAACTGATTACAGCTGAGATTAAGAGAGATATCAAGGGAAGGAAGTTGGCCTAACTCCTTCGGCAAATCCCCCGAAAAGTCATTGTTCCCAAGATCAAGCAGTTGAAGCCTGTTACAGGACTTGATCTGTTCTGGAATTTTTCCAGAGAGTTGGTTTTTACGGACGTTGAGTTTGGTTAATTCGGTTAGGGAACCAATACTAGGAGTAAGTGGACCGGTTAACATATTATCCGAAATGTCTACAAACTGTAGACGTTGGGGTAAAGAATCAGGGAGAGGGCCAGTTAATGCATTGGAATGAAGATCAAGAAATTCAAGATTTTTGCAACCAGAAATCTAGGGGGGAATGCCCCCCACGAGACGGTTGTTGGCCAAATCAAGAAAGTTCAAAATTTTCAACTTTCCAATTTCTGATGGAACAGTGCCTCCCAACTTGTTACCACTAACCCTCAACCTGTACAAGTTTGTACAGTTCCCTATATCAGGTGGTATAAACCCTGTCAGACTATTGGAAAGCAACAGCAATTTCGTTAGATTCGTTAACCCGAAAATGTTTCCAGGAATCGAGCCGAAAAGCTGATTGTAAGAAAGATCAACAGCTTGTAGCTCACCACACCGAGATAAAGATTCAGGAATTTCCCCTGTCAAACTATTCCTCCACGCGAAAAACAGAGTCAAGCTCATTAATTTGCCAATTTGATCAGGAATTTCTCCGGAAATGGCGTTGTTATCGACCTCCAAATGAGTGAGAGACGTGCAGTTAGTAATCTCGGGTGGTATGACGCCCGATAACTGATTCACACTCAGCTGCAGCTCCTCCAGCTTCAACAAGCTTCCAAGACTCGCCGGAATCTCCCCTGTTAACAGATTCTCCGACAAATCGATCACTTTCAAGCCTCTGCAGTTTCCAAGCGTAGATGGGATCACGCCAACAATGCTGTTCTGCCATAAGAGCAGGCTCTGAAGCCTTTTGAGGCCGCCAATGGAGCTGGGAATTGCGCCCGTGATTGAATTCTGGTATAAGTACAGATTCTGCAATTCGGTGCAGTTGCCTATTTCATCAGGGATTGGCCCGGAGAGAAGGGAAGTGTGTATTGCAACAGTTTGGAGCTTTTTCATATTTCCGATGGATGCCGGAAGACTGCCGGAGATTCCGGTTTCAGCTAGGCCAAGAACGGTTAAGCTGGTGCAGTTTCCAATTTCGTACGGCAACTCACCTTTCAGATTTTGGTTCCCGCCTGCCCTGAATGCTTCAAGTTTGGTTAACTTTCCGATGGTTTTCGGAATTTCGCCGGAGAATTGGTTGTCGAAGAGGATGAGCTGCCGGAGATTGGTGAGGTTTCCGATTTCCAATGGAATGCTGCCGGTGAGGACATTTGTGTTGAGTGATAAAAATTGGAGCTTTTCAAGGTTGCATATCTCCGGCGGGATCTCGCCGGAGATGGCGTTGTCGCTGACGTCGATGAGCACGAGCTCGGGGTATTCCCCGAGCTGTTTCGGGATTGGGCCGGTGAGATTGGTGGATGAGAGAATGAGGGTGGTTAGTTTGTTGAGGGGTTGGAAATTCGGAGGCAATGGGCCATGTAAGTCCATGGATTTCAACATGAGTTTCTCCACGTGGTTTTCGGAATCGCAGGAGATTCCGAACCAACGGCACGGATTTTGATCTTCGGAGTTCCACGAATCGAGAGCATTCGTGGAGAGGTTTAAGGTGGCCTTCCATGATAGCAGAGCTTGGCCCTGCTCATCAATGGAGTGGCAAGTTTGAAAGAGGAGAGTGAATGAGAGATGAAGTAAGAAGATGAGTGAGAAATGAAGTGCAGGCATTGCTGCAATGGAAACAGATGATGATCAGTTCTTTGGGATTGTTGAGGGAGGAACCCCATGTTTTTGTTTATAGATGAAAATCAGAGATCTGGATCCAAGTGCATTTTCATTTTTCTATTATTATTGTGTTTGATGGTGATGGGATGGCCTCTCTTTAACTAATTAATTAATTGTCTTGTGTTTCTTAACAGTATCATTTGTTTCACTAAAAGGTATTAATTGCATAACAGGTACACGGTAAAACTGGTTACTGTGTTGATTATATTTCACTGACGAGTAATTAGTTATCCTGCCATGTTTAGGTTCTGGTGTCCATTGTTTTTTTGTTTGGATTTTAGCTTTTTGAATCCACATAATATTATTATGTTGTTTTGATTACATCTTTTTGGGGTAGTTTTCTTTGGAAGTAAGTGAGAGCAGAAACTGGTGGCCTTTAAGTGCCCTCTGGAAATTTGGTACTATATATGTTTTTGCCTTGATTTGTTTCTTTTTATCCTCTTTAAGAATGTCTTTTTCTACTCTTCACATCACGTCATTTCCATTTTCTTGTTTCTGTTTAGTGTTGCATATTATAATAAGTGATTATAATTCAACTATTAATACATATTCAAGAAAATATTAACTAGACTATGGGAAACTAACCCCTGTAGTGAGAATTGTGAACTGAAAATTATTAATATGTATAAATTTTTTATGCAAATTATTGATGAGTACAAACGGGATTATATATATAGTCAAAGTTGCATTCGAAAGTGCAAATATACCTATGCATATCAATCATTTGTATATATTAATAAGTTATAATTCTGAAATGTACTTATTAGTAAGTCTCTCAATCGTGAATTGTAAAAGGAACATGTTAGGCCATTTAGTGTGTTGCTTCTATCAATATCTTCATCAATGCATATTGATACTAGCTAGTGCTCAAGTCAATAAAGAATTAAATTACACTTTCCTCTACATTTGTTGTGGAAATTAAAAGGTGAATAGTTGTAAAATAAATGTTAATAATCATCATATTTAAGGGCCATCATCTTTTGGACCGTTTGCTTGTTGCAACTACCTAATCAATTTTTTCCCATAATTAAGAGATGTAGAATTAAGATTTCATTCATTATCGATGTGGATTGCACATTATATATATTGTTATAATAAAATAAAATAGGAGATAAAATGAAAAGGTGCAAATAAATGGTTGTTCCATATGGTAGTGAAAAAGTGATGACTCGGATCACATGGTGGCTTCTTAATTCGAATTTTAGAGACTTTTTATTGGAATAACTGAGTGGATACTGTTTTTCACCAAATCTGGAAGCTATTTTTAAAACAACCTGGAGTGGTGGTTGCTCAGATATATATATATATATATATATATATATATATATATATATATATATTTTTTTGTTTTACTTTTAAATCAAGGTAATTTCCCTTTGTGATCAAATATATTGTAGCCAACTTTAAGTTATCCACTATTGCATGCATTTGGTGTTCCATACTATTTCAAAGATTTTAATTTTTTTTATCGGTAAAGGAAAATTTTATTAAATAAAATTGGGCATAAGGGATACCCAAAACAAATTACAAATACAAAGAATTAGCAACCTAAAACTAGTCTTGGGTTAACAAGCCAATCGTTATAAGAAAAATAATTCCGGATAAGATTTTTAACATAAAACCAACTCCAAAGCCCAGCCTTCAAATCATCCAACAATTTCTCGACCGAAAATTCCATCCTTTCGAAAATTAAAGCATTTCTTCCTTTTCAAATTAACCAAACCACACATTGCCATAATGCGATCGCCAATTTTCTCCCGATCTTTCCTTTTAAAATGTGACTTTGAGCTATGATGCTAGTGAAAGGAAGAGAGTGTAAAACAGTGATAATACCTAGCCAATCAAAATATTTCATCCATACCTCATAAGCAATGGTACACTCGAACAACACATGTTTACGGACTCTTCCTTCTCCCCGCAGAGAACACACATCAAGTCTTGACTCGGATCCAATATATTTCTTCTAAGAAGGTTGTTCTTCGTAGGTAGTCGATCCCAAAGCACCCTTCAAGAATGAGCAACAATCTTCAGGGGTGTAACTTTGTTCCACACAAGTTTGAAGCGGTTTTCTTTCTCCTCGTCGATAGGGGCAGCTCCTCGGTTCTCTAACAAAATAGAGTAGGCATCTTTTGTGTTATAAAGTCCTTTGATACTCGAAATTTTTTAACGCTTTTGAGCTTATTTTTTATTTTAGAATGTTTATCGTTTTACTATTTTTTTCATGTTTCTTTCTATTTTATCCATATATGATTTCATTAATATTTCCTCAATTTCGCACTTTCTAAAAAATTTCATTTTCTACCCAAAATGTTAAAAATGATAAATTTTATGAAGTGGGGGAATATATGTTATGATGTACATTGAAATGATAATTTGAAAACATGAGAAAAAATATTAATTGAAATAGAGGATCTCGTGAAGAGTGAGTATCCTGTGCACTGTGCACTTCATAATGTATTTTAGAAATATACAATTTATTGTACTATAATGTGCAACTTGTTTATATTAAAAACATACAATTTGTTTCCGAAATTAATAGTTGCACGTTTTAGTATTAAAAAATTGTATGTTTTAATATAACACGTTGTATGTTTCTAAGTGCATACAACACTTAAGCTCTCGCGAAATAAAACATAGGTATTGTGAATGCAATTAAATACCTATATATATATAAAAATGCATATCACTCCAAGGAATGCAAAGGGTAAAATGAAGATGTTTTTCCTATTCTAAAATTGAAGGGTAAAATGCAAGTTACTCTATCAGGCCTATGAGATCAAAAGGGTAGGTTTCCTAATATATAAATCCATCATTATTATAAGAGAAAAATGAAAATGAATCACCTTCAAATACACAAAAAATGGTCCCTCGAAAAATACACACAGAATATGGAACCACAGCTCTTTATTTTCGATTTTACTTTTGCCTTCCAATTTGAGTGATTTGAAACTCCTGTCTTCTTTTTTTTTTCTTTTTTTTTAACATGGGTGGATTTGAGTGATTTGAAACTCCAGGTTTTTTACATGGGTGAATATTTAATTCACTCGAACTGGGATGAAATTCAAATCCATCCAAATTATGTTAAAAAAAATAAAAAATCAACTTAAGTACTGTAATTCTCTACATATTTTAAATTCAATGTTACAATTCGAAGCTGTGTAGATTCCAAAAATACATTTCCAAATCATTCTATCAAAAATCAACATTCTTGTCAAATTGAGGAATTTTCTTAAGTTTCTGGGCTATTTTATTAATTAATTGAGCCAGAATAATCCTCAGAACCCAAATAAAAATAATTAGAGCAACTGCATGTAATTAATCCGAATCATTGGGATCTGAACGTTATTCTTAGAATTGTTCTAAGGTAATTCTAAATAATAAATGAATCAAGAAGATTAGATCTAATTAATATTTATTAATTTGAATGATTATGGAGTAGCTAGTTAAGTGCACATGTGTAGTGAAGAAGTAATGTGATTTTGGTTTATAACAATGTAGAAATCTGGTCATGTTGTCGGCATACTGTGATTTAAAAAAAAGATTAAAAAAGAATGAAGAATAATGTCATTTTGGTTTAGTGGAAGCGACACTCTTAAGACTAGTTGGATTTAATTAATTTAATTGTCTAATCAATTAACTACAAAACAAAAACCACTGTGTATTAAAAATATATATTTAGAGATGGTTCATCAATCAGCTTAATAATGATGTCACGGGCATAATTTTATATACAAAAAGACACATTTAGTCTAAGATAGATCAACCTTGTTTTATTTAATATTTTTATTTTTTTAATAGACGTTAATATAGATAATAATATCATTAATTGTATGTACTGATTTAATAAATACAATAGGAAATCCGAGATTCAGTTTTGTGATCATTGTCTAGTACCCTCAGATTTCGTGAGTAACATGCATTTCACCCCTCTTCAATTTTAGAGAAGCAAAACATCATCATTTTTACCTTTTTGTTTCAGAGGAGTAATATGCATTTTACCTTAAGATTCTACAATTCAGTGTAAATCTAACATGTGGAATTTTGGATGGATTAAGCTCTAATATTTGAATCATTGTCAACTCATTTGTAATTTTCGTAGGCAAATAAATCAAAGTATAAATATTGTTTTATTTTAAAGTAGTGGATTATTTTAAAATGGAGTATTTGAACTAATAATAATATATTTTATAAATATTTATAGGTGTGGATTGAACGTGGTATTTCAAAACTAGGCTCTAAATCTCAAACTCGAATGAGAGGGAACGCAAAGTCCAAATTTCATCTATACGAGTTCCAAAACAAACCCAGCCATAAGACTTTGTAAATAAAGAAATAACAGAGTGAACCTACGAGATAAGCATCATTTTTGTATTAAATCGTGTCACTGTGCCATCAGTTTCACTTTCAATAAATAAAAGGTAAAAACTCGTATGAGACAGAGTACAATCTATTATAAATTAATATTCATTCCTTTAAGTGTTAAAGCATAGTAAATATTAATATTCAAATTATGTCTCGTCTTATCGTGAGACCGTCTCATACAAATGTGTCTCTAAATAAAATTAGTTTCTTAAGGTAAAATTTATCATTTTTCAAAGATAATAATATAATTTCAAAGTAAAAAATTAAAAAATAATATATTTTACCTTAAAAAGTGAAAACTTCTATTGATGAAAGATATTGATTGCACAGTCAGACGGCCGCAACCACTACAAGAATTGATAAAATAATTGCATATTGAAATTTTACAACATGACTATGAAAAAAATAATAATAATTCTTAAATAGTAAGAATAGTCTAAAATTTGTTTACAAAATTTTAAAATTTTAGTAGATAAATAAATTACTTACGAGCAAATTGCCTAACATTTTTTATTTCTGTAGGCATACAAATTTCATTCACAAATAATTTCATAAATAATTTATTTGTCTACGAAAATTACAAATGTGTTGATAATTTGTTTGCAAATAATTTATTTATCTATTAGAATTTCTAAATCCTTAAGACAAATTGTACGTAATTTGTTTACCTATTAGAAACTTAAAATTTGTAAGTAAATTGTAAATAATTCTTCACTGTTTAAAAATAAAATTACTTTTATTGTAAATTTTGTAGCTATGTTAAAAAATTGTACATACATTCAACAACTCCTTGTTTTCTTGCAGTGTATCCCACACACTTCCTATGTAAACAACATATTCATAAAATTTAGAGATTCCACAATCATACTCTGGCCACTATATGCTGCTATGAAGATTGAAAGAAAATTTCGAAATACCCCAACCCACAAAGTAGCTAAAGGGGACAATACAAAACTAAAAACACGAGACAAATACAAATATTCTCCATTTGTCTCTCACAACTCACATACAGATCTACTATTATATTTTAATTTTAGAGAAAATATAATAATTCTTAAAAATATCACATTTTATCGTTATATGTGTAAATTTTTATATGCCATGATATTGAAATATGTATATATAATTTGTAACAAAAGGGCCCCATTTTTTACCCTTACTTTTTTAAGGCTTACACTTATTTTGCAATTTAAAAAAAGGATAGTTCAATCACAGGTGATCGTAAAAGGCACATTTGTACATAGCTTCATCAGAATTCACATTCTTAACTTGTCCCGGCGGATCCAGAAATTTAAAATAGTGTATGCACAATTATAAAAAATGTTAATTTTTTTAAATCATAATTTATAAATAAAATATCGATAATTTATAATCTGAAAATATATAATATTAAGAGTTATAAATATTTTTTTTATCTAAATAAAATATTACATTGTTCTCAACATATTTTAATATTTTGAAAGTGGTTCAAAATGTCATTGTTGCTCATTTCGTCAGTGTTTTCATAATTCAGTTTGACAACATACTTTAGATTCTACACCACTATGTTATATGTAATATAAGGCTAAGTTTTGTATGCACCAGGCGCATCGTGCACTCCATAGTGTATCTTGAAAATATACAATTTGTTGCACTAAAGCATTCAATTTTTTTACACTGAAACATGCAACTATTAATATGAGCAACAAGTAGCATGCTTCAACATAAACAAATTTCATGTTGCAGTACAACATATTGTATATTTCTAAAAATATTATGAAGTGTACGGTGCACCTGGTGCACATGAGACTCACTCATAATATAAATATGAAAATTTTTGTGTCGCACTGTGAAAATTTTGAGTGGTGCATAATCTACTAAAAATTCATTGCAATCACTCATATCCAACTTTCTTATTTACACTTGCTGTTGTGGATCTGTTATTAATTACATACGTACATGAATATATGAATTGGTGAGAAATTGCATAGGGATATAATTTAATTGATGATAAAACAATAAAAACAAAAATATATAAATTAAATACTATAATATATATATATAAAAAAAAAATATTTTGCAAAAAAGAGGGTATGCACTTGCATACCCTTGGTGTAGTTGGATCCGCCTCTGCCTGCATGTAATAATACTCAAGGCTTGAATTAATATATATATATATATATATATATATATATATATATATATATATATATATATATATATATTTACTCTGGGAAATAGAAAAAAAACACCCCAAACGCTAAAATCAGGTATTGTATTTAGACATACCATTTACTAAAATACTTACTTCAAATTCATCAATTTTCACTAAATTGCCAAAAACAAAAAGGATAAACTTAAATTACAGTATATATCTATAATCATTGGGTTTGCAACAATTACACATATTTTCTTCACATTTATTTTTTATTTTACAAATTCGATCTCAAATTCGATTTATTTCTAAAATAGAGTTTGCTACATTCGACACGACAATTGTAACACAAAATTGAGCATGATATACATTATAGTATACTATATAGAGTTTTTAGCATTTATAAATAGTTTCCTAATAAGTTAAATTTTATGAGATTTTTGTAATTTAAACCATATTAATTTCAACGTCGATCAGCATTGCCCATTGACAAAAATTCACGACAATTAAAATAAATGAATCCAAAATGAAGATCTCATGAGAGGAATTGCATTGCATGTCACATGAGATGAGGAAAATATATATACCAAAATTGTCTGATCCACATTTATAAGGATTTAATTTCAAAACTGCAGTGAAGAAAAAAAAAATGCATGTGCACATTATTACAACAATTACTTGGGGGGTTTTAAAATCCCTGGATCAGGCCTCATGTGAGCTTCTCATGCCGTTCTTAAAAGTATTTTCACTTCTAAATATTCATCTTTATAGACATCCATTATCTGCCAATCTCTAGTTTTTTTATTACTTTTTGATACAAGGGGTAATTCCCCACTTATAACTTTATATTACTAATATAAAAAGTGATTGAATTATTGTACTGCAAGATGTACGTATTTTACGACTACGAAAGGCATATATCTTTATTCTGTGTTTGGGAACTGAAGATAATATAGATATATATGCCTGAAAGAAGTCTTTTAATGTTGCCTTTTTTATCTTTAATGTTTTATTTTATTATTTTAAAATGCATTATCAATATATACATAATACCTTCGCTTAAAATAATGAAAATCGTGGAATTTGGAGACACAAAATACATTTTATCTAGTATTGACCGTCATTCATTTCATATAATTGAGAGATTAATAATGTAGTGGTTAGAGGCTTAGAGCTCCACTACCTAATATCCTTAGGTCTTGGGTTTAAGACACGGAAAGAAAAAAATTATTCTCTTTTGGAGTGGTCCCCTTGTGGTAGGGTGGTGGTCCCCCTCTTGTATCGGTTGCAGTTCTGACTGCGGTGCAGTTGCGGTTTCGAGTGGTCCCCTATTATTGTATTTGCAGTTCCAATTTATAGCGAAAGGAAAAGATGTGTCATGTCTCCGTGGTAGAAGAAACTATTTTAAAGAAATATTATAATTGATTACCTTTTAAAAATAATATATAATACATTTGGTTAAATATATGCAAATTCATGATTATTAATGCTACATAACGAGTTTTTTGCACTTTTGGTCCCACCAATCACGCCATGTTTTCAATTTGGTACCACCTCTGCCAATGTAGTCCCACAAGAATTATAATTTTCAAATGTGGTCCCGCCGTTACGATTTCTGTTAAATCAGCTTGCAAATGTTGTCTCATAAGTTATGAGACATAATTAATACTCAATTAAGGCTTAACCACCTTTCAACCATTTGCAATTTTAGTCACATACGTTATGAAACATAATTAACACAAAATTAACCAATTAACTTGTCCGGGCCCACTTGCACATTTGGTCACATATGTTCCATTTCTTCCCTCCATTATTTTTTGTGCTAAAATTAAGCCAATAACAAAATTTGGGCGCCAAATTACTGTCACTTTCAGTCCCATAAGACTAAAATTTGTCAAAAATAGGTGGGAAAATCAAGTTTTTCCCACCAAAACCTAGATTTTCCCCTCTGCTATATATACATCCACATATATTCACACATTCAACACAACACATTCATGAAAAAATAAGCACAACACATTCAACACTAAATTCAAATCCAAAAGCACCTAGCCCTAATTGCTCAAAAAAAATTGAACCCCATTAATAGCAAATCACCAAGCAGTAGCAAAATATAAGCCAAACATACCACCAATCTTAAGCCACCACAATCTGATACCATTATAAGCACAAAAATTGAGTTTTTTCAGTATATTATAAAAGACAATGAGATTGTAGTGGCTTAAAAGACAAAAAACTATCCTAACCTATCCCAACCCTCATCTACTTCTTTTTTACCTTTCCTTTGTTTGACATGACAAACTTTTATGAGACCGGTCTGCAGGTGACAAACTTCTTACCCCCAATTGTTGTGACACTCATTCCATCCTCACCAAAGAATCGTTGAACCTCCCACGATGGACCCTCCACATCTCCTCCAATGTAACTATTGGGAGTAAAAAGTAGCGTAACTCTGAACCTATAATTGAAACAAGAACAATAAGAACATGTTATTATATGAACATATGAATCTATGATACCTAAAAAATAAGAAAAACACTCTTACATTGTCAACCCTCTGTGATGGTCCTCCTCCAATAAAGCTGATGGGAACAAATGATGTAGCTGACCCCTATATACCCAATGGATTAGTAATGAACATAAAAAGAAATACAATGAAAAACATATAAAAAGTTGACATAATCATACATCCTCTGCTGCACTCCTTGAAGAATCTCCAATTGAGGCTGAATTCTTCTTCTTCTTCTTTGAGACAATAGCTAATTTTGCCCTCCCTTTCCTTGTGGTGGCCCTTTTGGGCAGAGGAACCTCCTGTACATGTACAAGTTTATCATTTTAGAGAAAAATATAGATAAAACATAATTAATGAGTGAGAACTTACAACAATAGGTTCATCAACTCCTTGAGTCATTGGTGGAATGTCATCTCCTTGAGTCATTTCTTCATGTTGATCAACTTCATTATTCTCTTCCTCAGCTATCATAGCCTCAGTAATCTTCCTCGTTTTACAGCCCTTCTTGTTATGACCAGTTTCATGACAAAATGAACATTTGACTTTGTAAGGCTGCCTATGCATAGTTTGACCACTATCTCTTTGATTGTTCACTTCTACTTCACCAGCTCCTTCCCTCCTCTTTCTCTTAGGCCTACCAGCTTTCCTCTTTGCAAAGTTAGGTGGTAGGGGGGTATGTAGCCAGTTATCTTCCATAACTCCTCACAATTCATGGGAGGAACAGAGTGATAATACACCTCATTGTACACCTCAACAGAGTAACACTTGTGTACATAATCCTCTGCATCTTCCCCTTGAGAACATATTGCACTGATAGCTTGCTTGCATGGGATTCCATTGACATCCCATTCCCTACAGTCACAAATATGTCCCTTCAAGTCAACAGCATACCTTGTACCATCAAACCCTGATACTTCATAGCTGTGTTCAGATGATTTTACTGCCTGGCAAACTCTTGATGCCTCCCTCCTCCGTGCTATCACTTTTTGGATCTTGCCACATACCTTTCTCCCTTCCCATTTGATCTCACATCTGTGTTTCTTGACTTGAATTCTTGTCATTATGTACTCCCTGATCCACTCCAACATTGTGAGAATTGGCTTGTCTCTTGCTTCCAGAATGCATGCATTGTACACCTCACACATGTTGTTCACTAGTGTGTCACACTTAGATTCTGGAGAGAAGTGTGATCTTGACCACTGTGTAGGGGGCTTATCAGCAAGCCACTCTAGGCATCTTATATCTTTCTCCCCTATCCTTCTCATTGCTCTATGAAAAGAGGTTGTGGTCAAAGATTTAGCTGCTCCCCAGAGGAGTTTTCTAAACTCATCACCTCTGTATCCAGCCCTCTTCATGTTCCCATGCAAATGCCTTACACAAAATCTATTCTCAACACTGGGCAGCACCCTCTCAAATGCAGGGATCAGACCTTTTTGCTTGTCTGACATGAAAATGAACTTACCCTCCTGATCACCTATGAAATCCTCCTTCAACAGTTCCAAGAACCACTCCCAATTCTCTCTAGTCTCACTACCAACCACTGCATATGATAGAATATATGGATCATTGTTAGGGTCCATGCCAACTGCAGTGAGAAGTACTCCACCTAAACTCTCTTTCAAGTGACAACCATCAACTCCTATCCATGACCTTAATCCAGATCTGAAACCCCTCTTACAAGCATTCAAACAAATATAAAATTTGTTAAAGAGTGCAGCCCCATCACTGTTCCCTTCAGTCCTTAGAATGATTGTTGATTCAGGGTTGGTTTCAAGCAGGTGATGAGCATAGTCCCACAATTTTGAATATTGTTCTGCACTATCACCTTTAATACTTCTCAGTGCCTTGTTCTTTGCTCTGTAGGCCTGGGTATCTGAGATGTAAACTCCCAACTTCAACATTGCCTTCTTCTTAAAAGGTCTAGCCCTCTTGCCTGGATCACACCTCCACTCATTTTCAAAAGTCTTTGCCAACCAGGATGAGCTGACATTCTTCACATGATAGGAACTTGCACAAGTATGCTATGGGTTGTAGTGTCTGATCTGGTAGTGTTCTTCATCCTTCACCATAAGTGCATTGATTCCCCAATCACAACCCTCAGCTTTACATCTTGCATATATCCTCCTACCATCATTCTTCTGAAAGAATAGGGATCTTCCAGTCCTCACACCATGGGAATTCACAGTTTCTTTAAACAAATTCTTAGTAGTAAAGATCTGTTCAAGAAAGAAGGTAGGATTACTGACTTCAGATGGCTTGAAAACAAAGGATCTATCCACAGTCTGTATTACTCCCTCTTCATCTTCATCCACACTATCCAACTCTTCATCATCTATCAACTCTTCTTCTTCTATGCTGCCATGTTCAGATTGTTCAACATCTTCATTCTGACCTAACTTCAAAACATGCCCACTCAACTTCACCATCTATGTTTTCATCAAATATAATATCATCTAGTAGTCTTTCTCCACTTGATTCTGAACCACTGAAATCAGAATCAGTACCACTATCAGAGACTATGTCCTCTTCAGTAACAACTACTTCCTTGCCCTGCCTCTCCCTCTTTAGGTTCTGAAGAACTAAGTCATCTTCAGGCTCTTCCTCTTGAGGCATCCAAAAATCATCATCATCTTCCATGAATTGATCTTGATTTAGACCAATTTCAGATTCATCATTTTCATTTGGAGCTACTTCAGTGACTATCACATCTTCATTTGGAGCCACTTTAGGTTCTCCAGATTGAGGCTTCCATGAATTCATCTCCCAAAATTCATCATTCTCAATCAACTTCGCTCCCTCAGTCTGATTGTCCTCTTCATCCTCAGTTTCAAACATATTTGCTCCCTCCTCATACTCATTCACCTCTTCAACATCAGTTTGACACACATCATCCTTCTCAAACAATTTATCTACATCCTCAACATCATTTTCACCCATAACTTCAGTAAATAGTTCACTATCCTTCATCACCTCCACTTGAATTTCAGTAAACTGCCTAACATCCTTCTCAATAGCTAATAGCATTCCTGATGGTTTATGTATTTTTACATCCACTGTTTTCAATTTCAGTACCTCCTCCTCAGTGTAAAACTCTACCTCCCCCCATACCTCATCTTCATTTACAGTTGTGATCTCTTGTGGTTTATCTGTCTCCAACCACAATGTTACTTCTTTCTTCACATTGGCATTAAAACACGTATATATATCAGCTTGACTCACAACTAAATGAACTCTATCATCCTTCCACCTCCCATAATAAACCTTCTTACCTAGATATCCTAACTGTTCACACAGTTTATCTAGATAATCAATATTACATTTAAATTTCTCCACAAAGTCAAACACACTCACAGTGCCTCCAATGTACTCAAATGGTTCTTCATCTTTTGTCTTTCCACCATGGTACACTTTGAGGGTGTAAAAGCCTAATAAGAATGGCTTTTGAGCTGAAATAATAAGAATAATTCAAATCAGTAACAATATGAAGGAAATACTGAAAAGTATTAGTTGGAGTGAAGAGAGGTGCTAGCAAAGAGTGGTCGAGCGCCTAGCGCTCGACCAATGCGGCTCGAGCGCACGAAAATACAGGCAACAAGAAGCGCTCGACCAAGTGAGGTCGAGCGAAACCGCTCGACCAATGTGTGTGGTCGAGCGTCGAGCGAAACCAAAATCAAACACCCAACACACACCCAACACCCATTGAACACCGAGCACTGAACACCGAACACCCAACAACACCAAGCACTGAACACCGAACACCCAACAACACAAAATCCCAAAAAATTGAATACGAATAAAAAATATAGATACTTACCATAGTCCACAACTCCATATTTAACAAGATTCTTCCTTCGCAGCATTGAGGGCGTACTGGATTGTGACCAACTCGATCGATTTTTGGGGGATTTTAGGATTTTAGGATTTTCTGGTGATTTTTCCTCTTTTTTCTCTCAAAAACGACGAACAGGTTTCACCTTTTACTATGTGTGTTGTGTGTGTGTGTGTGTGTTAGTTTGTTTTATGTTTAGTTTTAGGTTAGTGTTGGTTTTAGTTTTTAATTAATTTGTTAAGACAGATTAAAGTTTAATACATTTTAATTATATACTAAACAGCCTCCATTTTACGCTTGACGGCTGCCCGTTAGAGGCCGTCAATTTTTGGGACGATATTTGCAAGTTTAGTTAAACAGTGGGACTAAAATTGACGAAAATAATCTTACAGGACTACATTGACAGAGGTGGTACCAAATTGAAAACATGGCGTGGTTGGTGGGACCAAAAGTGCAAAAAACTCGCTACATAACGTATAGAGATCCCATGAGAGTTGACAAAAAAAGTGTGTTGTTCCATACACTCTCACTTGTCAAAGATTAAACCATTCGTGTGAATGTGATTAGCTAGATTAGAAATATGACCTATGCCAATAATTATATATTATTATAAATTAATTAATCAGTTTTCTTCTTTACTTCGATCGGCACACTAGATGATTGCTGCTCGTTTTCTTTTCCAGTTAAAAGTGATCATATCGATTGGTCAGAACTAGAAAAGAGAAATTAATTAAAGAATTGTGCTGTATAATCATGTTATAGTGTACGGATTTAGAAACGAAATATTCACTAGAGTTTATCAGAAGAGATGTAGGAATATGTTACGGGTTAATCGAAAAATAATTTAATTTATTTATTTTTAAAAACACAGTTGATGTGGGCTAAATCTTATATAACAAGTTGCATGTTTCTAAAATGCACTATGAATTCACGGTGCATCTGGATGCAGGGACAGATGCAGAACTTTTGTCCAATTAAGGCACAAATATTTTTAAAAAAATTGTCCCTGTGCATATCATATGAATTCAAAAATAATTTTAACAGTTATAAATGTGAAAAAAAAAATCTTCAAACTTAGCGAGTAAGGATACATATCATTTGAATGCGAAAATCATATGAATTCTATAATTATGAGTGAATATTGGTATATAATAATAGCGTATGAGAATAATTTTAATTAGATATAGTCTATTATCACCAATATTTTCATAACCGAACCGGTGATCGAACCGAATAGACCACTGGTCAGCGGTTCAACCGGTCGGACCGGTTCAACCGGCGGTTCAACCGTTTTCTATGTTTAGTTAAAAAAATAAAATAAGTATACACCTACAAAAAATTAAATATATATTTTATAACTTTTCATATCATATTTTATAAATTTTGTCCCACCTCATACATTTATCGCACATCGAAAGTGTTGGAGAAAAATATGAGAGGAATATAGATTTAAAGTTTTAAATATTTAATATAAATTAATAATTTAATTTTTTTTTAAAAAATGGTTTTTTCCGGTTGAACCGGGTTTTGACCGGTTTTGACCGGTTCAACCCTAAATGCGGTTCTATATGTGCTTTTTAACCGGGTTACAGGCCGGTTCCCGGTTCAACCCGGTTATGAAAACATTGATTATCACTACTACATTAAATTTAAATTTAAATTTCATATAATAACAACCAAAATTAGAATTTTTTTAATTGAGGTGAGCTCCATCCAAATTATGAGCAGACAAATTATGAACTTGAGCAAAAAAATTAATGGGTTTGATAATAATAGCAGTACACTACAAAAAAAAAGGGGTTTTAACGACGGAAATTAGCGACGGCAACAAAAATCGTCGCTACTAGCGACGGTTTAAGTCAGACGGTCAAAGTCTCCGTATTTAGCGATGGTTTTGGTATCCGTCGCTAATAGCAACAGAATAGCGGTAGTTTAGCGACGGAATATTCTAACCGGGTTAAATCGGGTCGTTTAACGACGTTTATAACCGTCGCTAAAGTCGGACCAGAAGCACGACGCATCTCGGCACTTGGACCACCGCCTAGCCGAGTTTAGCGACGGTTTTTTGAACAAAGCGATGGTTTATGACCGTCGCTAGTAGCGACGTAAATTAAGTATTCGTCGCTAATCCGTCGCTAAATTCCAATTATATAACCTGCAAGTTCAACATTCAGACGCGGTTTTTCCGCATATAGATTGTCCTCCGCCGTCACCGTACGCCGTTCGTTGTCGCCGTCCTGAGGATTCGGTGCACGTGGTTCACTTCGTATCGTCATATTCTTCGTTTTGACATATTTTTTTTAATTTTTAACCGTTTATTTTCTCATTTTATATACGTGCATTTATATATATATATATATATAATTCGATATTATATATATATATGTATTTTAGTTTAATTAGTCAATTACGTATATTTATTTCAATTACGTATATGCATGTTAGATTAGTTTGGTTAGATTAGTTTGGTTGATTAGGATATTTAATAATTATGTGACATATATATATGTGTGTGTGTGTGATAGAATGGTTAGAATTGTTAGATTGATATATGGTTGACTAGAATGGTTAGAATTGTTTTATAATTATGTGATATATATATATATATATATATTTGGTTAGAATTGTTAGATTGATGGTTGACTAGGATGAATATATAATAATACAGTCGAAATTCTGTCGAAATTTAGGAACGATTTTAATTAATTATTTAAATTAATTAATTTATGTCAAATTTTTTGATTGGTTAGATTGTTAGTCCATGTGTTGAGAATTAATTAGAATTGAAATTTGTTGGTTGACTAGAAGATGAGTATATATAATATAGTCAAGACTCTGTCGAAATTTGTTGGTTGTTTAATTAAATTGTTATTAAAAAATATAATGAATTTATTTTATATAATGCAGATGAGTATTAGTCAAGGTGGACATGGCAAAGGATGGCAATGATTGGACGCTTGGCGTGAAATGGTCGAGGCGAGGTGGTGGTCGAGGCGGCCATTCCATTCTTTTGAGCACCGGGAAGAAGAGGGTCCTTAGACCGACCGGTGAACTGAACACACATCCCGTGAGGCGGGTCCATGTCCAAATAAAAGAATCGCCCCCCCGCAGGTCATCTCTAGCGGGGTCGAGCTCAAGCTCGGCCTCTGTTCATCGTGGCTCAGCCCCCACTGCTCGATTGGCGATCGATCTGAGTCAGAGAAAGTAAGTTATAATTTTTACTTACTTACTCCCTCCGTCCCAGATCAATTTTCACACTGATCTGGGATAGCAAACCAAGGAATTTTCACTTTATGCCTTTATTCCTTTCTGCAGGGAGGGCAAAGTAGTCAAATCTACTTTTTGCTAATTGAGTCATTAAGGAATCAACTCAATAGGAGCCTGATTAAACATAAACAGTAAATGAAACAGTTTAAAACATTAAATAATCTGAAAAGTTAAAATCTGAATTCAGTTCAAGGGAAAAAAATTTCCCCCAAAATTTACAATGAAAATTTCCCTCCTAAAATTCTAAAAGCTAGAAAGTACAAGTGTCTAATCACTTTTTAATGGTGATTGATCCCAAATTACAAAAGGAACTTTCCCTTCTAAATTTACAAGCATTTAAGTCCACCATAAATACAACTTCCTACTCATAATTTCAGTCACCAAACAAAAACAAAGTCATAAAAACTTCATTAAATGAGGAAACATAGAAGACCCACAGATCTGACTCCATCAGAGAAGAATGCCATTGCTCAAATCCTACTTGCAAACAGTACCAATGGTGTTGTTCATAGAGGTAAGCTTGCTGAGATTTCTGCATCATTTGGAGTCCATAGAAGAATTGTGCAGTATGTTTGGCAAGCTGCAAAAGATCAAAGGTCAAATGCTGGTTTAATCAATTTTCAAAGTGGAAAGTTAGGGTTGGAGCATAATCTCAACAGCAAAAAAATCTTAGACAAAGATGCAATGATGGTTATTCCATTTGAGAAGAGAACAACCATCAGAAAGTTAGCCCATGAGTTGAAAATCAGCAAGAGTACTATTTACAGATGGGTTCAAGGAGGGGAAATCAAGGCTCACACAAATGCAATAAAACCATCAATAACAAAGGCAAACATGCAACAAAGGCTCAGATTTGCTTTGAATGAGTTGGAAATTGATTTGAACAAAGGCACCTAAATCATAGAATTACTCACAATTGATGACATTAATGCTAGTATTCGTAAATTACTCACAATATAGCCTCCTACACTGGATTTTACATCCATTGAGTTGCATATAAACAGTGAATCACATAATTACCACCAAAAAATAAAACTCAACCCATACAAACAGTGAATCACAGAATAAAACAATCAATTAATTGAGTGATTCTGATAAACAATTCACCTCAGACTATAATGTCATCATAAGAATCACATTAAGCCTCTTATACTGGATTTTACATCCAGTTGGTGGCATTAATGTTAGAAACACCTACATACACCCAACTGAACATAATTGAATCTGACATTAATATTTAGTCTCATATCCAAATGTACACAATCATACCCAAAAACTGAAAAACAATATAAGCTTCATAAACATTTTTCTAAATGTCTTATGAGCTGAGATTAAGGTTCAGATTTTGATAATTGTGTCCCATTTGGACATGAGACTAAACATAAATGTGAATTCAAAAATGTGGAATCCCTCAGAACAATATCATCATAGGGATGACATTAAATCTCCTAAATCAGAGAATTGCTCACAATTGGTGACATTAATGCAATTATCACAAACAAACAGTTTATAATCTAAATTTCCCCTCAAACAATATGCAAGTATCAACATCCACAAGATCAGAATATGCAAGTATCACCATCCACAAGTCTCACCATCCACAATATGCAAGTATCAAATCCAGAATATCAGAATATGCAAGTATCACCATCCACAAGTTCAACTCAACAGCAGTATGCAAGTATCAACAATAAACATCATAGGGTATCACAGAGGGTCTCATAACATAATCATCATTTCCCTCAGAACAATGTCATCGTAGGGATGACATTAAGTCTCCTAAATGAGAGAATTACTCACAATTGGTGACATTAATGCAAGTATCACAAACATACAGTTTATAATCACATAGTCACATATTTACCCTCAAGCAGTATTCTAGTATCACCCTCAAAGAATATAACCACATATTTCCTCTCAAGCAGTGCAAGTATCACCAAATAAACATCATAGTGTATCACCAAAGGATCTGAAATTATACCTAAGCACAGCAGGACACCATACCCCAAGGATCTTAATAAAATGATCTTTTTTTTTCTGGAGTTCACCTCCACGCAGCCGGATACCCCGCATGCCAATCATTCTCCACCGGAGCCTCCAAATCCACTCCATCCACCGGAGCCACAAATTTTTCAGCAGAAATCTAAAAAGAGTAAGGAACAAAAAATATCACGAACTATCACAGTTAAAAGAGGAATTAAACATTGATTTAACATGGACAACAACAGAGAATTTACCCCTGTAATTTCAGATGAATCCACTCCATCGAACGCCGCCGTCTCCGATAACACAACATCCTCCATCATAGCCATAGACGGGTCTGGAACTTCGGTTTCACCCACTATAAGCCCTTCAGATTCATCATAAGATCATTCTTGTGTGTCGTCTAGATCCTCTGAATTGGTAACCCACCCACAATCGAGTGCCTCAGAGTCGATATAAACACGGGGTACATCAGATATATGGGTAGGATTTTTAATAGGGTCGGTGGAAGTTGATTTTTTTGAATGGGTGGAGTTTTCTAGAGCGTCGGGCTGAGAATAGCCTGTGTGCGATCGACGGCGATCAGCAGAGATTGGTGGTTATTGCGGATTTTCTTCGAAATAGATGGGAAACTGTGGAGATCGGTGGATAGCGGCGGAGATTGGTGGATTGGGGTTATTATCGGTGGAGATGGGAGAGGATGGGTGGTGATCGGCGGCGTGGAGGGAGGGTGAGATGATCAGCGGTGGAGATTGGTGGATTAGGGTTTCTCAGCGGTGAAGAACATAGGAGAGAGAAGAGAGGATATAGAGGAGAGAAGAGAGATGAGAATATAAAAAGGCCAATGATCGATTTAGGGTTTTGTTTTGTTTTTGGGTTGGATTCTATTTTTAATTTTGGGCTGGGTTAGTTGTTTTAATTAGCAGGTGTATTTAATTGGTGGGCTGAGTTAGGTAGATAAGTGGGTTTAGTTAGGTTAATTTAGTTAGAAAAAATAAGGCATATGGGTAAATAAGTGTATTTTTTTAGGGTGAGAGTTGTGTAAAAAGTTTCCATTTTGGGGTGTGAAAACTAATATGGGACAAACGAAAAAGGAAAGTGTGAAAACTGATGCTGGACGGAGGGAATATTAATTTGTTTAGTTATAAAATTAATTGTTAATTATACTTATTAATTTTTTAATATGTTTCATCATCATACCCGGTCATGAGGCTTCCACTATATCCATCAACTCCATCTTGCGAGTTGGAATTGCAATGGGGGCCCACAGTTGGAAAGGCGTGTCTGAAGAACAACGCCAACTCTACTTCGACGAGTTTAGGGTACGTACAATAATTGATTACTTATTTTAATTATATATATATATATATATATATATATATATATATATATAAATTTAATAAAGTTTGTGTTAATGAAATGCAGAAACAGACGAAGTGGGGGGATGGTATGACACCAGCCGATTTCTACAGGTCGTTATGTAAGCTTGCCCAAGCCCGGTACAAGGACATGCTTTACAGGTGGCATGCCGGGTGGAGGGATGAAGGCCTGGATATGACGGATGACCTGGACCCAGGCGTATGGGAGTCGATTGTGGTGGTTTGGAGCGATCCCGCATACCAGGAGATGTGTCGGAAGAATCGCCAAAATCGCCTGAGCCAGCAAGGAGGGGATGGGGGTGTCGCTGTGCACAAGGCCGGATCCCGATCGATTCTGGAGCACCGCATGGCGGAAGTAAGTAATATAATTTATTTAATTGTACAATAATTAAGTTCATAATTAATATTAGTATTTTTATTTGTTTATAGGAACTACGGCTCGGACGCCCTCTAAACGCTCTTGAGACGTTAGAACTCGATCACCCTTACAAAAAGTAGAGGAGACGAGGACCTCCACCTACAGCCGCACCAACCACGTGCACGTAAGTAATTATTGTATTTTGTAATTATTACACCTGATCTTAATTATGACGACATCAATAAACAATGGGTACTCGGGTACGGTAGGTTGTCTTTCGCCATGATCGTGGAGACACAACCCTACTCGTCTCAAACCTCTCGTTATTTTTAGACCAAGAATCCGCGCAAAGCAGCACCGCAATGCACGAATCGAACAGATTAGAGAGCGCGGGACGGCCGAGCTCGATAAGAAAATCAACTGGTTTCGCAGCTGCTTGATCCGCCTCGACCGTTCAAATGGGTTGCTCACTTGATTTTTTCCTCAATAGCATTAATTTCGAGAACGGGCGGTGGGCGGCCGGTGGTGGCAGTGGCCCGGTCATCGGGTCGTGGGCGGCGGCGGCGGTGGTGGAGGCGGCGGCGGTCGTGGTGGCAGCGGTGGTGGTAATGGCGGCGGTCGTGGAGGCAGCGGTGATGCTGGCAGCAGTGGCAACGTGGTCGGGTTCAGAGATGACGGTGGTGGCGGTGGAGGTGGCGATGGCGATGATGAAATCGCTTTCGATCATAATTTTCTTTTTATTGCTAATTTGGGGGATGATGGGGATAATTATTATCCCGACTGTTTATGAAACTCTTTTTTTTTTTTATTATTCATGAGGCGACACTTTTTTTTTCGTTTAAATTTTCGTTTATGAAACTCTATTTTTTTTTCTTGTTTATGTATGTATAATGTTTATTGTTTATTTATCATTTATGTATAATGTTTATTTATGTATATTATATTTGTCATTTTTTTTAGATTCAAGTATTACTTGTTTAGATAGAAAAGTATTACTTGTTTAAATAGAAAAGTATTACTTGTTTACATAGATAGTATTACTTGTTTACATAGAAAAGTATATATAACTTGTTTAAATAGAAAAGTATTACTTGTTTAAATAGAAAAGTATTACTTGTTTACATAGATAGTATTACTTGTTTACATAGAAAAGTATATATAACTTGTTTAAATAGAAAAGTATTACTTGTTTAAATAGAAAAGTATTACTTGTTTAGATAGAAAAGTATATATAACTTGTTTAAATAGAAAAATATTACTTGTTTACATAGATAGTATTACTTGTTTACATAGAAAAGTATATATAACTTGTTTAAATAGAAAAGTATTACTTGTTTAAATAAAAAAGTATTACTTGTTTACATAGAAAGGTATATATAACTTGTTTAAATAGAAAAGTATTACTTGTTTACATAAAAAAGTATATATAACTTGTTTAAATAGAAAAGTATTACTTGTTTACATAGATAGTATTACTTGTTTACATAGAAAAGTTTATATAACTTGTTTAAATAGAAAAGTATTACTTGTTTAAATAAAAAAGTATTACTTGTTTACATAGAAAAGTATATATAACTTGTTTAAATATAAAAGTATTACTTGTTTACATAGAAAAGTATATATAACTTGTTTACATAGAAAATATATATAACTTGTTTAAATAGAAAAGTATATATAACTTGTTTAAATAGAAAAGTATTACTTGTTTAAATAGAAAAGTATTGCTTGTTTACATAGAAAAGTATATATAACTTGTTTAAATTGAAAAGTATTACTTCTTTACATTGATAGTATTACTTGTTTACATAGAAAAGTATATATAACTTGTTTAAATAGAAAAGTATTACTTGTTTAAACAGAAAAGTATTACTTGTTTACATAGAAAAATATATATAACTTGTTTAAATAGAAAATTATTACTTGTTTACATAGATAGTATTACTTGTTTACATAGAAAAGTATATATAACTTTTTTAAATAGAAAAGTATATATAACTTGTTTAAATAGAAAATTATTACTTGTTTATTTAGATAGTATTACTTGTTTAGATAGAAAAGTATATAAAACTTGTTTAAATATAAAAGTGTTACTTGTTTACATAGAAAAGTATTACTTGTTTAAATAGAAAAGTATAACTTGATTAGATGAAAGGTATTACTTGTTTAAATAGAAAAGTATTACTTGTTTACATAGAAAAGTATATATAACTTGTTTAAATAGAAAAGTATTACGTGTTTAAATAGAAAAATGTTACTTGTTTACATAGAAAAGTATATATAACTTGTTTAAATTGAAAAGTATTACTTGTTTACATTGATAGTATTACTTGTTTACATAGAAAAGTATATATAATTTGTTTAAATAGAAAAGTATTACTTGTTTAAACAGAAAAGTATTACTTGTTTACATAGAAAAATATATATAACTTGTTTAAATAGAAAATTATTACTTGTTTACATAGATAGTATTACTTGTTTACATAGAAAAGTATATATAACTTTTTTAAATAGAAAAATATTACTTGTTTAAATAGAAAAGTATATATAACTTGTTTAAATAGAAAATTATTACTTGTTTATTTAGATAGTATTACTTGTTTAGATAGAAAAATATATAAAACTTGTTTAAATATAAAAGTATTACTTGTTTACATAGAAAAGTATTACTTGTTTAAATAGAAAAGTATAATTTGATTAGATGAAAGGTATTACTTGTTTAAATAGAAAAATATTACTTATTTAGATAGAGAAATATTACTTGTTTAGAAGGAAAAATATTACTTGTATAGATAGAAAGGTATAATTAAAAAAAAAACAAGTAAAAAATATACATTTAATATAATATAATTTTAATTTATATAAAAAAATTATTATATAAAAATGTGATTGAATTAATAAATAAGATAATTTAAATAAAAAAAAAATTAAAATATTTTTTTTAGGACATTTAGAATTAATTTCATTAAGGAAGCGCAAGAAAGCAAGTGCCCGAGCGGAATTGATCCCCGCTGAGGCGTCCAAGGTCCCGTGTTCGGTCTCCCATGGGAGCAAATAATTGTCTCAATTAATTGGGAGGCTTGAAGACTTGTATATGAGATGTTTGGTAGTTGGGTTCAACATGGTCCGTTGGTTCGGGTGGTTCGGTGCTCAACCGGGCGCCCCCCGGGCCCGGGTTCAAACCACCGCGAGCCATTTATTTTTTCAAAAATTCACGATATAACGACGGATATAGCGACGGAAAACGACGGTCGCTAGTAGCGACGGAAGTCAGTCGTCGCTACACCATCACTATATGTTCGACGGCTTTGGCGACGATTTAGCGACGGTTATTCTGACCCGGGCCCGGACCCATATGTCCATCGCCAAAGCCGTTGCTATGTGGCGACGGTAAAAAATCGTCGCTAAATCTTAGCGACCCTCAGTTTCCCGATGGTCAAAAAACCGTGGCCAAAGCCGTCGCTACTATGTGTAGCGACGGTTTTAGCCGTAGCTAAAACCGTCGTTGAACCTCGTCTTTTTTGTAGTGGTAGGAGCCTAAATTGGTTGAATTGAAAATAAAATATTCTATTTTAATATTAATTGGTAATGGTATTTATTAATTTTAAAGAATATATTTAAATTTTAAAAAATAAGGATATATATAATAAATTTTAAAAAAATTGAGACAATGCATACAAGATTAGATTTTGCCACCATTAAGAGAATATATTATTCAATCTTACCATCCAGGCGTCTCATATGGAAACATAATTTGAGTTAAACATTTTGAGAGGGATTTTTATTTTTTGAGAGGGTTTTACTATTTGCCTGAAATTTAATGGCAAATTGATAATTTGAGAACCAACCAAATTGAGTCCAAAGTTGGAGATACATGCTCTTACATAGCAAATCCGGTAGGAAGTCGTTCCATAGTGAGTTCGAATGGGAGATTACGTTTCAATCATTGAAGAGATTCGATAAAGATCATATATATAGAGAGAGAGAGATTAATCACTTGGGAAAACTGTTTATAGATACAATTTATCATCAAATTTTAGTTTAAGATACAATCATTTTATAGTCTCACCCTAAAATACAAAACATTCTCATTTTGACAAAGTATAAAGTGAACAAGTTTCACGGTAAAACTGGTTAAATAGTGTGGCTTGTATTACTAAAGAGTGTGACTTTTTACTATAAAGGGTATTATTCATAAAAGTGAAGGGTGTGACTTATATTATAACAGATGATATCGTAGTGATAACTGAAGGGAGTCACTTATATTATTAAAGAGTATACCTGTAAAAAAAAAACCAATTTCACAGTGAACAAGTTTCACAACATACCAACTCTCTCATTTTACCCTCATCTCTCACATTTTTTTATTTTCAGAAAAATAGAAAGCATTGCATCTTTTAAATGGTGTGCATAATTTGCACTTTTTAACTATTACAAGTGCAAAATTACAGTGTATATGCAATTTATCGTGAAGAAGGGCAAATGTACACATTCTAATAATAATAAAAAAAGAAATATACCCATCCCAACTAAAAAAAGATATACCCATTATATACCCAAAAATACCCTCACCCACCACTACCCCACCATCTACCTACATACATGTGTGTATATATATATATATATAGATTTATAAATATGTATTAATTAAATATTACATTAAAATGTATATTATAAATTTTAAAAATAAAAAATTTAAAATTTATTAAAGATATGAGGTCAATAAAATAAAATTATTAGATTTAATAAAATCATTATTAGAAAATATTTGTGAAATTTTAGAAGAGTAATTAATGATAGGTTTAATAAAATTATTATTAAAAAATATTTGTTAAATTTTAGATCATATTTATAATTATAAAGAATAAAAAAAATAGTTCACAATGTTAAATTTATTTATTAAATATCTATTAAAATTATAAAATTAAGATATAATAAAAATAAATAAAGATAGATATATCTAATAAAATTAAATAAAAGAAAAATAATCTATCATTAAGTGTTAAGAAATTAAGAGAGGGTGTTCGCCATTTGGGTATAATTCTTTTTTTTTTAAATAAAGGTATATATGTATTTTTATTTAAAAAATGGGTAGATATATTTTTTTTATATGAAATGGGTAGAACTCTTTATTTATTAATGAAAGTGGGTATATTTCTTTTTCTCCCAATTTATTTCGAGGTGAGAGAAAAAACACTTCGAAAAGTATAATTCAAAATGTGATGTCAATGGTACAAAAAAATATGTCAAAATTTTTAAACTACACGTGACCCTCATTTCTGCACATTATTATTTGGCAAATTCTTCTGTGCACCACATGCACTAATAAAATTTGTGCAATTTAATTTTAAAAGCACTATTTCTAATTTTTTTTAGTTTTAACTTTTTTTTCTTTTTTCAATTTCGGTTTTCTTTTAACTTTAATTTCAATTTTAGATGTTTTTTTAATACCCGACCCGACCCGAGTGGTTCATGGTTCACTCGGTCCAAGTGGTTCATGGTTCACCCGACCCGAATGATTCATATATGATTTAGGGTTCAATATTTAGGGGTTAGGGTTTAGAGTGCATCAATTTGAATTGGTGCATGTGGTGCACAATAGAGTGACTCTTGTTATTTACATACGGGCAATTAAAGTTTTTTATCCCAAATTTTATACTCAGAATGCAATTTAAAATGTCTTATATCTTAAAGTATACTTTAAAATAAGAGTGCTTTCACATAGTGTAGTGCGCAGTGAGTTCCTAATCAATTTGCTTCAACGGTGAGTTTCAAGGTCAGTATATTTTACTTGAATGGGGTTCATATACTCGCAAATGAATCGAATATTTATAATGTATTTTAAAAATGTGCGACTTGTTATATTAAAAAATATAATTTATTTATATTAAAGCGTGCAATTATTTTTCTATATTAATAGTTGCATGATTCAATGTAAATAAATTGCATGTTTCTAAAATGCATTATGAGTGCATAGTGCACCTGGATGCATACAAGATCTAGTCATTTTACTTTGTATCAATCTCGGGGGGGGACATTGAGAGTAAAAAATTACCACTCACAACTACTCATTCCGTCCCAAAGTTATTTATCTTTTTTTTTTTTAAAAGGTCCGTCCCAAACTTATTTACCTTTTTTTATAAAAGATAATAAAGTAAATATAACTTTTTTAGCTATCTTTCTCAATATCTCAAGTTTAAATCTCATGTCATTACGTTTACCCACAAAAAACTCATCTAATTTAATAATAAAGTTAAAATGACTACAATACCCTTAACCAAAAACTAAATACTACTAATAAATAAGTCTCATATTAAAAATCATGTAAAAAGTAAGTGGATTAATAACCTTAGGATGAAGGGAGCAGTATCAACGCATTTTAGTCATGTCTGTGGTAAGTCTTGAAAGTGTCTTTCGAGACCAAGTGCCCACCAAAAAGTAAATCCCCTATATATTACTAATAGGGAGTTTTTCTTGATGATATGTCAACTCTATATTAATTTAACATATGTGTTATTTTAGGAGAAGTTTGATATACATGTCATTAAAAATAAATCATACATGTCACTAAAAATAAATACTATGTGTAATTCTATTTTTGTATATCTTAAACAATTCCCTATCCCCTATATATCCCTCTATATATTAATAGGGAGTATTTTTTTCCCCATGATGTGTCAACTCCATGTTAATTTAACATATGTGTCATTCAATGAGAAATTTGATTACAAATGTCATTTTTATGTGTTATTTTTATAAAATGTGTAATTCATATTTATTATTTTATGTTTTATTTAACTATATAATATTATTCATTTATATTTTTTTTTATAATTTTTGTTTGACTTAATTTAAGATAAATAAATATTCATTTTAAATGTATTTTATCTTAGTGTGAATTATATTCAATTATTAATTTCTTATAAATAACTTTATTTTATTATTGCTCTTATGTACTACCTCTTCCATAAAAGCGTGCACACCTATTTTATTATCGAGTTTTTGTGAGTGAGTTATTTATTAGTATTTCAAATGATAAAGTGATTTTTAAAGAAGGGTATTATAGATCTACCTCTCATCTATTGCATGCATCTTTAAAAATTATTTTATCATTTCAAATACTAATAAAAAACTCACTCGAAAAAACACGTGAAAACAGTAAACGTGCACGTTTCTTTGGGACGGATGGAGTATATCTTAACATATTTTATGTGGAAAAGGTATTTTATATTATAATTCATTCACTTTTTTTTAAATTATTACATGTTAATTAATTTATTAGTCTTTTCTTAGTCGATTTATTTTGTTTTGATTTGTAGGTTTCAATTTCATAATAACATGGATAAATAATATTTGACACAATAATCTTATCCCAAGGTTTAAGAAAATTTACTAATATACACCTTCAAAAATTATTAATTTATATTTAGTGAATTTATGTACATGTTTATATTTTTAATTATTAAATATATTATTTATTGAAAATGTTGTAATTTTTAATTAGAAAACCGCGTAACACGTGGGGTCTAAACTAGTAAATTATAAAAATGAGAACGCCAATTAATTAAGCTAATTTGATGTTGGCATCTCATACTCACAAAAGAGCAATTCTTTTAAAATTTAATAATTATAATAAAATTCATTAATTATTCATATAATTGAAAAGTTTATTTTTATGGCGAAGTATAGGGTGAACAAGTTTCACACAAAAATCTATGAATTTGATTAAGGAGTGAGACTTATATTACTAAAGGGTATTAGTTATGATAACGGAAGTGTGTGACTTTTTACTATAAATGGTTATTACTCATAACAATGAATAATGTGACTTATGTTACAGCCGTGTATTAGTAGTGATAATTGAAGAGTGTGGCTTATATTACAAAAGAGCATTAATTGTGATAATTAAAGGTTCTTGCCTGTAAAAAAAAGAACAAATTTCACAATAAACAAGTTTCACAGCATACCAACTCTATTTTTATTATATCCAAAAACTTTAACAATATTTCTCTTTAAAAATAGAGTAGGTCTAGTGTGAAAATTTTCATATATAAAAATCTATAAAATTGCCCTAAATCAACCATTTACACCCTAAACGCTAAATAATAAACCCTAAATTATGACTTATTCGGGTCGGGTGAACCATGAACCACTTGGGCCGAGTGAACCATGAAGTATTCAATTTTGTCTTACTTTCACTAATTACAGAATTTGATTGTAAATTAAAGTTTTTTCATGTATGAAAATTTTCATACTAGGCTTTGTTTTAAAAATAAATTCAGACATCTTAACAACTTAATTAAAAATACAGTTTCCTCTCAATGATGAATATCTTATGATCCCAGTCTCACAAGTCGACATTGTCCAAATATATATATATATATATCAGTATCCTTTTAAAAATGTTACATGAATTCATTCTCTAATACTCCCTCCGTATCTTAGCAATTTGCACTCTAAAAATGACACGTATTAAAAAAAATATTTTTTTTGTATTTTGTTGACTTTTTAAAGGGAATTGAGGGTGGAGATTGTGAGGGTAAATTGATAAGTGACGTACCAAAAAAAAAAGTGTGTGCAAATTGTTAAGGGAGTATAACTCATGACTTATTTTGCATGCCGGCCTAGCAATTTAAAAAACATAGGAGAACAAAAGTTTGTACATATCCAAACAAACACACTATCTCTCATTTCTTTTTATTTTTTAAAAATTATCCTATGCTCATATGCTAAATTGTAATTCCTCCGTACCAAACTTAATGGTAAAGTACCCATTATTTTTATCTCAAACTTAATGGTAAAGTTATTTACTTATTTTATCATTTTATTATATAAAATATTAATAAACAACTCTTTCTATACCCCAATTATGGTATTGTCTATGCCAGCACCCTCCTGCTGACACGTCACCCCCCACCCCTTGCTTTTTTTTTTCTTTTTTTTTTCTAATTTCTATTTTTTTATTCTTAATGTTTTATTGATTACTCAATTAAATCATACTACTCCTATTACATTTGCATGAACAAATTTCTTCGATTACTATTTTTAAATTTGCAGCCTTCTTAATATTTAAATTAAATTAATAATTAAATATATTCATAATTAAAAGTAGAGATACACTTGCGTGAAACGGGTTATAATTTGGGCATAGCATTTTAACACTTTAAAATAAATGAATATTAATTTGTGTTAATTTGTACCTCATTTATATTTCGTCTCATATATGAAACCGTCTCATACGAATTTTTGTTTAAAAGTATATATTTTAACAAGTCTCCGATAAAGCCTGTAATATCTATATTAAAATGTGACACCCCTTTAAAAAAAAATAACTTTAACTTATTTATTTGAGTTTTAAAAATTGTTGAATAGTATTTTTACATGTTACACTCTTATTACAAATATTATTTAAGTAAATTATTAAAATTTGACTTTGCATGTAACATGCTAAATATTATTCAACAATTTTTAAAACTCAAATAATTAAGCTAAGTCATTTTTCTTTTCTTAAAGGGGTGTCTCATTTTAATATAGAGATTATAGGATTTATTGAAGACTTGTTAAAATATATATTTTTAAACAAAAAATTGTATAAGACAGTCTCATAGATGAAAAATGATATAAATGAGGTATAAATTAGCACCATTTAATATAGATATTATACGCTTTATTGGAGACTTGTTAAAATATATACTTTGAAACAAAAATTCGTATGAAACGGTTTCATATATGAGACGAGATATAAATGGGGTACAAATTAACACAAATTAATATTCATTCATTTTAAATTGTTAAAATGTTATGCTCAAATTATAACATGTTTCACACAAATGCATCTCTACTTTTAATTATGAATATATTTAATTGTTAATTTAATTTAAATATTAAGAAGGCTGCAATTTTAAAATTAGTAATCGAAAAAATCTGTTCATGCAAATGTAATAGGAGTAATATGATTTAATTGAGTTATAAATAAAACATTAAGAAAAAAAAAAAAGAAAAAGAAAAAGTAAGGAGGTGGGGTGGCGTGTCAGCAGGAGGGGGGTGCTGGGCACCAGCATAGATAATACCTTTAATTACCCATCACTTTATCATATAAAATATTAATAAATAACTCTTTATACTCAATCACTTTATCACTTTATCATTATTCTACTAAATTTTTATTAATAGATAAATTACTATTTAGTTTGGGACGAAGTGAGTAATACTATTTTAAATAGTAATAATTGGGAAAAAAGGTCACCTCAGTTCAGAAACCAAATTCAAAAAACCGTAGTCATCCATTATCAAAAAACTATAATAAATATTTGATTTTTAATACCTAAACTTTTTTGGCTGTAATTATTTGTTTGTATTAGTTGATTTCTTGTTTGTGCTACTTTTAATGTTTGACTCACGATTCTAATTTTGTTACTCTCTCATTATTACATTATCTAATAATTAAAATAGTATACCTAACAATGAATTTGATCATATACTCGCAGGTGGACACAAACTTATATGTTCACCGCTTATGTGGCGTACCACATATGCAATATCCCACCATTATTTAATTAGTTTCTTTAATTAATTTAATCTTTTTATTTATATATATTTCATATTTTATCCAATTTAATTAATTATATTAAATTTCTTTTACCCGTCCCGGACTCAATCCGGCCCGAACTCGAACCCGGTCCGAGTAGTTCATGGTTCATCGGGCCCAAATGGTTCATGGTTTAGGGTTCATAGTTTAGGGTTTAGGTTTATATAATTAATTTTATTAATTATATTAAAAAAATTCCCGAGCCGGACCCAACTCGATCCGAACCCAAACCCGACCCGAGTGGTTCATAGTTCACCCGGCCCGAATGGTTCATGATTTAGGGTTCATAGTTTATGGTTTAGGTTTATATAATTAATGAGAATATTGAATTAATTAAAAAAACTAATTAAATGATGGTAACTTTGCATATGTGGCGCGCCACATAAATTGTGTGCATATAAGTTTGTGCCCACCTGCGGGCATATGATCAAATCCGTACCTAACAAAGAGGGAGGCTCTCTTTTTGGAGTGTGATGAATCATGATTCATTAAGGTACTTTTCAAAATAATCTTTTTCATTTACATATTGTATTAATTAGACCCTCCAATTAATTAGTTTTTGTTCTGTTTTAAGCTTTGACGTTTATTATAATTGATTACTTTTAAAAAAATTAACGTTCTAATTTCGTGAAATTATTTATCTCGTATGTATATATATCTTCTTTTTTTTTTTCAATATTCTTGTGCTTAAGTCTCTTTGTGAATTATGAGTTGGTCTCAGCTTGACTCAAGTGTATTATAAAACATGTAAATTGTTTTTACTTAAATATATACGTGTTTAATATGTTATATATTTAAAAAATACATTTAAATGACACAATGCACTCGGTGTATATAAAACTTTATTCAGGACCCATTCAAAATTTGTTAAATCGATTGGCTTATATCATTATTATTTTTTATATAAAACAAGGTTAGTACGTGGTTAATATATGTCAAATCATTGTTCCCTTTTGAGGACAAATGTCATTATATTTCCTTGATTTCGGGATTTTGCATCACTGTACCCTCTTTTGGGTGATTATTTAAGTGATTATAGGTAGGATTAGGAAGTGGAGACAATTAAATTAAGTTCTTTGAAGTTTGCATTATAAAAAGAAGCTTTTTAACCTTTACCAAAATCACAAATCCTTGCATCTTTATATATGATTTCGATGAGAGTCAAATTTAGTGTGCTACATTTCTTTTCTTTAAATATTGCACACCTAGAAAAGCAGAGGAAATTAAAGAGAAATTAAACTGAGTCTGCGTCATATAAAAGGAGTGGGGTAGTGGGCCGAACTAGATGACCATTTGTTAGTTAAGTGGGCCTACCAATTATGAGAGCCCATGAAGATAAACTAATGGTTTTTAATTCCTGTGACAGCAGATGTTCAATTTTAATTAGTGTATTACAATAATTTTCGAGGGGCAATTCGACATTAGTTCATGAAGAGAATATGCTTAGGTTAGTGCCTTAGTGGAGAATTAAAATGTTTTTAGATTTCATAGAGATTTCAAATTAATTCTTAAAAGAAAAAAGTATAGAATGTCATTCGCAGCGGTAGGTTTTAATTTGATAATTTAATAATTGAAGTAATTACACACTTTCAAAGTCGTATACTATAATCCCTTCATAAAAAGGCGCCCTAGTTCCACCGTACAACTGGTGTGCATGTAAATGTTGCTCCGTTTTTCCAAACTTATTTATACAATTTCTATTTTGGTCCATCTTAAATTCTTTTTGTATATTTACTTAAATGACAAAACACATTTTAACCCAAACCTTTCAAACACAATTTATTTACCATATGTCACTCACTCACACACTCAACACTTTATCACCTCAAATACTAATAAACAACCCTGCATTAAATACCGCATACACAGTAATTGTACAAAAGAATTTTGGACGGAGGGAGTATTATTTGTTTTTAGTAAACAATACTTATTATTTTACTTGAACATTACTAGATATTTAGCTAAACAACATTAGTCGTTTTCATCAAACAAGTAATTTTTTTTTTCAATAGACAATATTAGTTGTTCTCATAAAATAATATTTAATTATTTTTGTTGAACAATATCAATTGAATATCAATTGTGTATCAATTGCATCGTGGGACAAAAGTGTTACATACTTAATAGTTAATACTCTACAATATTTAGAAGAGAAAAAACTTCACCCATCTTTCTGTTATATATTCCACTGTTAAATACACCCACTCCTCATTTAAAAAAATATATATATGAATACACTCATAAAAGAATATGAACATTTCTTCAAAAAAAAAAAATGAATATCCTCACCCCTAAAAAAGAGAGTGTATTTAATAAAAACTTAGGTGTAAATATCCGTGGCCCTTCGAAATAGAGCGAGACAGATAACAACAATGAATTTAAAAAATTCTCAGGATGGGAACTACACATAGAATCACACATACGAAAACTTTAAAAATGCACAACGATCCCCAAATGCCTGAATGAAAGACTTTTTTGGTCCAGATTACATCAAGGGAAAATCACATTGCCCCGTGATAACTACAAACTGGAGGATTTCGGAATGATCTCATATTTTTTCTCTTTTACTTGAACAAACATTCAAAATGTGGCAAAATATGCAGGGGATATCATGGTCAAGAGCTGAAAAAATTTCACGTAACAAATCTTCTATATTTCGATAAACTTCCCAAGCATAATTGAAGCCCAAAACATATCTATATAAGATAACATGATGTGGCTTGAACAATATAGAAACATGTTATGCCATTAGAGAACTACAAATATTGCATTGATGACATCACCTGCCAAAGCACCTCAAGATAGAAGACGTCAAAGATGACGAAATGAACTTCAGACCAGCTGACCCACCAGGAAAGTAAGAGATAGCATAGTATGCTAGTGCCATGACCTACAAGTGTATTAGCATTTCCAGATCAGATCATAAATGAACTCAATCATTTCGTTCTTATTGGACGAGCATGGAAAAATGAAATGACAAAAAACAAAAAACAAAAAAACTTTTTGTAGAATCCTCCTGTCAAGCCAAAGTGTCCACCGAGTAAATTGCAAAATTGGTCCTGTATCTATTGGATGTAAGCGATTTTAGTCTCGTACAAATTAATTTGCTAAGTCCCTTAACTTTTAAAATGGGGCAATTTTAGTCCAACATTGATAAGGTTGCAGGATTTTTGCACGTGCTATTAGCTGATGGAATTCCATGTAGCAACCGGACTAATGACTTGGTGTCGTTTACATGGCATAATGATACCACAACATATTAATTTCAATTAAAAAGATCGCAAATTAAATATCATCCTAAAACAAAAAGCTGTCAATATAGGACTAAAATTGCATCATTTCAAAAGTTATGAGCCTTAATTGAGAAAACTAATTCGTGTACGCCAACACCCAATAGATATGATATCAATTTTGTAATTCACTGTGTTTCATTGAAGGTGAAGAAAGAATATAAATATTTCATAAAAATCACAAGTTTTAATACCTGAAGCACGGAAAACAGCACTGACAGAATATAGCTATGAAGCACCATAGAAACATAAATGGTTCCCATCATACTGCTGATGAACCCTAATGTAAAAGGAAGCCTCTGATACGAAAAACACGAAAGACAACATTAGAGAAGAAGCAACTCTGGAAGAGAGTACACACATCTGTATGTAGAAGTGATTAGGTACCTCTTTAGATGACATGTGGGTAAACTGATTCATTGGACCTCTAAGGGCAAAAAAGGATCCAACGATGAACGCGCACCCAACAGTAAAACAAATTGCAAATTTTTGTGGAACCAAAACAATAACCGGAAGAAATAAAGTGAATGCTATAAATACAAAGAACACTCCACTTGCGAGGAACATGCCAAAGTACACAAGTGCTTTTCCAGAAGGTATGCTACTTGTGGCAGACTGGAGATTTCCTGGTAATTCTCTCACTCCTTTGGTAACCCTGAACAGAAATATCGCACTTGTGAGAAAAATAGTACTATATGAGAGTGCTACTCTGACAATCTACTTAAAAGTTAAAACACAGATATTTTATAAGAAAGAGAAGTTACAAGACACTTAGGACAAGGGGGAAATATACAATTAACTGGCAGAATCACCGAATTCAATGTTAAAACTCCTAGAATAATCATCCCAAATCTTTTCTTCCCTAGTTGTACTGTGGTTATACGCCATCTGAGAAGCATTTTTAAGCAGAAATGAATCAGTGGGTAAATATGAGTAGGTATTTCTCATAAACTATATACCACGTATTCCTGGCTTGTTTGCTGCAGATGGTATATAATATGTCCAAAGTCCAAACATCTAACCAGACCTACAATCCGGATACAATATGTAAGAGGATTAAATAACCATACCTTCAATGAGTTCTCCAATAGCCCCTGTTCAAATTACATCGAAAAACAAAGACACATAGGTCTGTCTCACATCATGCACAAATTTGCCTTTGAACAACTTACTATCCAAGACTACCACTACAGGCTCCTCTCCTTTCTCCATAAACAAGGCCACTAACCCTGCAACTTATTGTGTGATCTTCCACACGATGCACCTCCTGCAAAGTGTTTTTGGGTTCTGTCCATTGAATTTCACTATCTTTTTTGAACTTGAGATGGGTTAAACTATCTACAGATACATTTTCTTGGTAACATAACAAAATTTCCATGAATCCTATGATCTAGCACAACATATAACTTCTCTCTGTGCAAGTGCTTGCAACTGTGTTTTATATCCAATACTAATTACTATTAAGTGAATGTTGTTAACCATTCAAGAGGACACGATTTTTAATACAGATAACAATGTTTAAGAACCTTTCTACAAATTCAAATATGTAAAAAATTGTTCCTAGAAGTCTAGAACTTCGCCCTTGGCGTCAAGCTGACTACTGTTAGGCACAGGGAGAGAAGATGGTCTAAAAGGACTTAGTAATGAACTTCTAAGAACACCTCGTGGTTCATCAGGGACCAAACAATTTCTGCTGCATCACTTTCATACAGAAAGTAAACACATGACACTAATAGCCGCAGAATCAAATATTTTTTTTATCTTGAACGGCATTTACAAAATATAACATGTGAAGTTCTGCCTGTCAATTTTCGATAAAAGTATGAAACTCAAAGCTGCACAGATCCCAAATCGAAGACCGTTTAATCCGTTCGTATTTCAACACTTGAACAGCAGAATTATACGAAATTTTGAACCCCCTACTAATCGATGTCATATGATATAACATCACAGCGAGATCATATTTGTTTAAAAAAATTTCAGCACAATTCCTAGTAGTGCAACATAAGGCTTGAAGTTGAAGTTGAAACTACGTATAAAACATATCGGGCACCGATTGGCATCTTTATATCCCCATCTAATTACTAAGATGCATGAAATTAGATATATAGAGAGATTAAAGAAAACGATATACATCTTACACGTTGAATGTGCCGGATACGGTGTCGTTTGCAGACCTAACAGCGGATTCAATATCGAAAACACCGGCGAGGAAGCCGCCGCTGCTAGCCTCTTCGGAAGATCTAGCGGCTGCATATGAATTCCAATCAGCGAGCAGAGAAGAGGACGATGAAGACGTCGTCGGCTGGAATGAACTTTCATTATCGCTAACACTCCCTGAAAACCAGTTCTGCATTGTATGAGAACAACAATTTTCGGATTTGAATCGGAATTTTAATTGAAAGCTATGGAAGAATTGAAGGCAGAAGATTAAACCTCCCTCCGAACTTTTGATATTATCAGACTAATCCTAAATTCTATTGAAAATTACAATCAGGTGTATTGACATGAAAGGTGGGGGAAAAATACCCAAACTTTGAATAATAATAATAATAAGCAAATTAAAGTGGATGATTTAAAGATTGAAGAGGGAAATTTTGATTTTGACGTTTTGTTTTTGGAGCCACTAAATATATCTCATAATTCTCCATTTACACTCCATAATTTGTAAGATTAAAATAGACATATATAAAATGATCTTAATATCCTCATATAAATAGATTAAATTAGATTTCATGTACATTATTAATCCATAAACCCTAAAGCCCCGTTTAGTTCGCGGGATTGATCGGGATACGCCAGGATTATAATTTTAATCCCAACTAATCCACCGTTTAGTTTGTGGGATGAGAGCCCTTGACATACTTCAAGTTCGGGTAGAAAATATATTTAATCCCTCCATGGAGGGATATGTCATTCTCATGTGAAAGGTGGGATAGAACTGTTGTTAGTCGTTTTACGTGAAAATTATGATGTGGCGTGGTTTGTGACAACTAAACAAACAAAATAAGTGATGTGTCGAGCACTGTGTAAACGTGTCGAGCACAAGTAGTTTGTGAATTGGAGAGCAAGTATAAAAGCTATTAGTGGGAAATTTTTGAACCTTTTATTTGACCTCAGAGGGTCTATTTATACAAGTTTGGCAAACATGTGTTGTCTTAGCAAGCACGAGCTGACATTTTCTTGTCTAACAAGAATACATGTGGAACTGACACGTATCTCCTTGAGCTTCCCTGGTCGACATCTGTCTTTGCTTGTTTGTGAAGGCTTCGACTTGTCATCCAGGTGGTATTTGCTTAGCAGGTGACTTATCTTCGTGTTCGATGATAAGTGCTCGGCCTCGAGGGATCTAGTGCTCGCCTTGAAGGGGCAGGTTTCACGACCACCCTCATTTTACCCAATATAATACGAATATAATTATAATTTAACATGTAAACCAGCTATGATTTTTTTTTTCAACATTATGACATCAACACCATCTCACACACCAGCATAACCCGATTTAACGCCAAACATAACTTGTTCGCATTCATATATATATACACAATTCACAATCAAACTCCAAGCCAACACACACTAGTACGTACAGCCCCAATAACATGACATAAGATAAAGTATATCCCAAAAGAGATAAAATATAACAACGGAAGCACAATAAGTCGTGGTATGCCCAACAGGTCGTCATCTATGTACACAGTCACTCAAAACCTGCAGGAGATCCACAGCTTGTCCAGTAAGGCTGCCATGTCACTTCATCTCATGATTACTTACAATGCATAAACTAGGTGAGACATATAAATCTCAGTAAGCAGAAATTATGCATGATGCTGTGAATCTTTGAAAATCCTCCCCATGCACTCTCTTTTAAAATCATCAATTTATTTATGAAACACTCGCAGGGCCCCAGACTCACTGTTATACACCGGACTGAGCTCATAATATATATAAAACGGTGGCCTACTCTGGGTAGCCCGCCAGGAGTTACTTGGTCACTACCACTCCCAGGTCGCCCCTTCCGTGTGATCATAAAACGGTGGCCCACTCTGGGTAGCCCGCCAGGAGTTACCTGGTCACTACCACTCCCAGGTCACCCCTTCCGTGTGATAATAAGACGTTGGCCTACTCTGATCGCCCCTTCCATCCTCGGTGTATAATCAGTGGCCAACATACACATCATTTGATCAAATCTCATTTCATGATAATGCATGATATGCATGATGCAATGCAATGCAACACAAATTAACTCACAAGTTTCACATATTACATACTCAATTTACATCAAATATCAAGCTCACCATCTCTTTCTACGGTAATCACTGAATATCAATTAAATCTCACAATCCACATATTATCCACGTATTGTCAGTTAATCACAATTAAATCACATAATACTATGTTTATGCATTGTAGTTGCAAATGAATTTCTACTTACCTCAAATCCGCACAATATTACTATCCCGAACTCTTAAACTGCCTTATCGAACCCAACTATCAAATTTGATAACAATCAACCATAAATATTACTCCAATTCAAATTTCCATTCTATATAAAATCTAATATTATAGAAAACCCTTATCAATTCACTTAATTAATACTTTCTACATTTATTTTTATTTCTCCTATAATTTTATACCGATACAAGAAACCCTAATTACGCCCTAATTATACCTGAGGTTTGACAACTCAATCTTTACAAATTGTTTGATAAAATTATTAACTAACATATAAAAATGCCCCTGAGATCATAAATTTAACTAGGTTATTATCTTATTTGAGATTAGTATATAAAATCCTAAACATATAAATATTCATACAATTAAGATCTACATAGATACCTATATTGGATGCACAACCTTAGCGTCTACCACCTCGAACTCTTCTTCCTTCCATCTCTTTTTTTTTTCCTCTTCCTTTCTTTCCCTGCTAACTCACGGCCTCCTTCCCCCTTTCTTATTTATTCTTCTTTTCTCCCGTAATTTTCCCTCTAACCTTATCTCTATGTGTGTGTTTATTTTCTCAAAGTCGGTCAAGCTTGGGGATATGAGGAATTATCACCGCCTCTTTTGCTTGATAGGTAAGCTCTCCTTTTTTTTTTTTTATTAATAACATCCTTATATTATTTAGTTTGGGTGATGCCATGCCCACGCATACCAACACGATTATATATGGGTTTTTGGGATATTGAGTTCCACCCTCTCATATTATTATTATTACTTAGTGAATGCTTGTGCATGCAGGTAGGATATATATATATATATTAGTTTATTAATAATCATATATATAGAGAGAGAGAGCACTCAACACATAAATTAATTGTCAATAACTAATTCTATAGATTTATTATTCATTAATTCTTATTTTATTTAGCATTGCTAATTACTAAATTATTTTATGAGAGCCACTTAAATTCTTATAAAGCCCAACAAATCAAATTAGGGTTTTCTCACCACTAATCATATATAAGTGTTATTAAAAAAAATTCCATTTTAAAAATAATTCAACACAAAATAAATAGAGCAGAATCACAAATAGCACATAAATTATATTAACACGTAAATAATATAAAATGCACGTAATGCATGAAATATATTGGCTAATGAAGTGAGTAGCTCAGGTATCACAGCGGGCACAATCCTGTCTCTGGCGGACTTTGCCTTGTGCTCGCCCGGGATGGATGGACCGAATCTTAGTCTCGTGCTCACCTGGAGGGCGGGCACAAGCGTTCTCCTCCGATTTGCTCACCCTGGGAAGAAGCAAGATGACCAAGACAAGTGGGCTTCCAAATCTAGTTCATCAAAACCTCATGATCTGTTCGTAATACATGTTCGCCTGGGGTGGAGAGAGACTTGATTATTGATAAAGGTAAATTAGGAGGCGAAGAGTTCGCTTATGATGGAGAGAAAAGAGTTGTGCTCGTCCAGGACTTCGGTGCATCCGTGCTCGCCCATTGGCCTCGACATTTGTTCCATTCTCGGGCTCGCATGCCCTGGCGAGCAAGTGTACGTTGTTTATGGGTGGGCACGGTATCGAGGCCTGGTATGGGTTGCTGGATGTGTGGCCCGTGCTCGCCTGTAGTGGTGAGCACGCGAGCTGCTCTCGTGGCCCTATGGTGTGCTTGCCCGGCTGGCGAGCACTTTTCTTTCCTAGTTGGGCACCTTTATTGTTTCATTGGCCCACGTGTCTGCATAGCGAGCACGTGTCACTCTGACTTTGACCTGGTCGTGGGCCGCACACAACTAGAACGTATCCCAAATGCAAAATTATAAATTGTCCTTATATTGTTTGAATAGATTCACAAGAATGAAGTGTGGTTGTTCAATTCAATTTAAGGTTATTTATGACATTTCAATAGGTATCCCATCTAATCCCTCAACCAAATCCTACAATTCAAACGCATATCTTGATTCAAACAAATCCATTCAAATCAATCCAATCTTACTCAATCCCACTCAATCCTATCACACCTAATCAATCCAGTCCCTTGAACCAAACACTCCCTAAGAAAATTTATTTCATAAGAATCACGTTCATAAACCCTTTCAACCTTTTGATCCAATAATTTTTTTCAATCGTCATTGTCATGGAACGTGAAATATCATTGGAGAACATCAATGTAAATGCATTTAATGTATTTTTTGCCTTTTGATCGATTTTTTAGCATAAAACTCTGATTTTTTTGGGCCTGATCTCGCCACTGTTCCCCTAAAATCATGACTGAACGAAGGTGAGTCATTGCAACCTTAACGGATGTGCAAAACTAAAAAAAAAAAAATGTATAAATTGTGTTCGGTCCTAAGGGCCGAATGATCATTAAGTCGTGCATGACGCTCTGACAGAACAACCACTAAGTCGTGCATGAAGCTCCGTCCGAACGATCATTAAGTTGTGCATGAAGCTCCGACTGAATATATTGTTATGTTTTATCTCATAGTATATGAACTCACTTTCAAGAATCAAAGTGCAAGAAAATTATTTTTATCTAGAGAAAGAGGGGAAAGGACGTTGCTTGGGGGGGGATAAGAGTAATTTTATTATAGAAGAAAATTGTAAAATTGTAATGATTTGGGGTGAATTTAGTAATATAAATTAATTTTAAAAATTATAATAAGGTGTGTTTAGTAGATGTGGTGTGAATTTATGATTTTGGGGTGTGTTTAGGGGCTCTCTTTGTTTTATTTTAAATGTGTAACATGAATAAATAATTTATCAAGTTGGATTCCTCTTTACTCAACAATCAACATCACTAATCGATTTGTTTTAAAATTTAAATTACTACCGAAAAGCTTACCCGAGTTCGTCTATGACAAAATTAATCATTATTTTAATGGTCATGAGTCTTGAACTTGACCAAGGTCGTTCGTCTTCTGTTTTTTTTTTTTTTTTCAATAGAGCATTGCATGAGATTATCTTCACGATGAGACACGAACATATGCCATATTACCCTTTAATATTTTAAAAAAGATAAATGTTAATATATACTAGTTTGTGAAGCTTCCACCATGTGACTTGTCTTATATAAACATTTTTCTTTCTTTTCTCTCATAATTCACTATTTAATGATTCTTATTACCATTTTTGTTAAAGAGTTGGTATGTTGTGAAATTTGTTCACCGTAAAATTGATTCATTTTTTACAGGCACGACCCTTCAATTATCAGGACTAATAAAAATAAGTCACATCCTTCAGTCATCACTACTAATAACTCTGTTGTAATACAAGTCACACCCTTCAGTGTTGTAAATAATACTTTTTATAGTAAATAGTCACACCCTTCAATTATCACAATTAATACCTTTAATAATATAAATCACACTCCTTAATCTGTTTCACAGATTCTAGTATGAAACTTGTCCACGAGCCAACCAGTGAATGAACAATCTAAAACAGGAACATCTAAGAAAGAAATGGTCCAACATTAGGAGAATGGTTATGAGAAATAAGCAAGCACTAGATAGATGATCTACCGGGACTCGGGAGCATCGCAAGTTGGCCTAAGCAAGCACTCTAAAATGCGGAAATATTTCTGGTCACTACGTGCAAACACCATTGCCACAAAAGTCTCTTCACCAGCACCCTCCACATCTTCCTTTGCAGTTAGAGTTAAAAGCAACGTGTGAGTAGTCGTACGAAAAACATTCACAATCTTCACCAACACGTATGTTTTGCCAGTCTACATATATAAATGGAGTAATATTACTTACATATATCATATATATGACCCAATCAACAAATGAAGGAACTTAGGAACATACATACCTTGTCACAAATATATTCCATCACAGTGTTATTTGCTTTAGTCACAGTATCAAACAAGGGCCTGCCAGGTTCCAAAGAGCTCAAAGGAACATGAATGAAAGGAATCCCAGTACGATAAGCATTGCAATCCACGTCGTAACCCTAATTATGAGTACATATAGGAACATCAAAATCAAATCAAGGAACAATAACTATTCAACAATTGACAAAGCACAAAATTAATCTGTTGTCCTACAATTATACCGCCTCTATCAATTGTTAAATACAAATAACAAGAAAATTAGGAAAAACTCCAACAATTCAAACAATCCTAACAGAAAATTAATCTATTGCCCTACAATTATACCACCTCCATCAATTGTTAAATACAAATAACAAGAAAATTAGGGAAATCTCCAACAATTCAAGCAATCCTAACAGAAAATTAATCTATTGCCCTACAATTATACCACCTCTATCAATTGTTAAATACAAAATAACAAGAAAATTAGGGGGGAAATCCAACAATTCAAACAGAAAATTAATCCAGTGCCCTACAATTATCCCACCTCCATCAATTCAATTGTTAAATAGAAATAAGAATAAGAAAATACGGTTAAAAATGAAGAAGGATTATTGGAGGCGTAGATACCTTGCTACGTCGCACTTGATGGAGGAATCTCTTGGTGGTCTCCATCTTGTGCTTCAATTCTTCAATGCTCTCCTTTCCGTCGCAAGAAAAAAAAAAGTATAATCATTTTCGTCTTCCCAATTAGGCTTAGGTTTGTATGGATATATCAAACGGTTCAAATATTGTGGACACTCTTTCACAGGTGGCCAATCTCTCTGCATATCGAAGGCGACGGACGATCTGTTCTGTTCAACCAAGAACAAGAAAGAAAGATTCAAGAAAACGAAACTCTGTTTTTTTTCAAGCGCCTGACTCTAATCATATTTGGCTCAGGACCTCAGGTTACTCCCTCCTACACATTTAGTAAATGACTCACCCATTCAAATTGGTGCAATTGAATTTAATTTTAATTTGGATGAACTATGTACTCTAAATCCTAACCCTTAAATAATAAACTCTAAATCATAAATGAATCATTCGGGCCGGGTGAACCATGAACCACTCGGGCCGGGTTTGAGCCCGGATAAAAAAAAAAACTAAATTTAAAATTAAAAGGAAAACTAAAATTAAAAAAAACAGAAAAAACTAAAACTAAAAAAAATAAGAAAAAAACTCCTAAAATTAAATTGCATCAAATTGATTTGGTGCAAATGGTACACATGAGAATTTGCCTTAGTGAGGAGGTCTTGTGTGAAATATTGCACACTAGTGTTATGTGCAATACAATATAAATAAGACAAAGATTGACCAAAAATCGCGGGTCAGCTCTGGTAGGGCGGGCATGGGTTGTGGGCTGTGGCCTTCAGTTTGGGAGAATGCATATATATATTTATAGAAGGATATCTTTATCAAATATGTGTTATAGCCTAGTGGTTCAAGTTTGTTATTAATGTATGTGGTTGTAGGTTCGATTTCTATTGAGCAAATAATTTTTAAAATATTTTTTGTATGTGTTACTACATGAAAAAAATGTGATATTTATAGAAACAAAATGTATTACTACGTGAAATAAAAATTACATTATCATTTTTTTAAAAAATACATTATTATATGGTAACACATCGTTGTTCATATGGTAACACATGAATATTCATTTAGTATCACGACGACATGTGTACAGTGTTACATATTATTAAAAAAACATATGTTACTACATGAACAAAAAGTGTTACCCTATGAAGAAAAACGTGTTACCACATGAACAAAATCAGTACAAGCGCAAAAAGAAAACCTGAGTCCAAAATTACAGATTTAAAGAACAACTTGATGTATTACTACATGAACAAAAGAGTGTTACCCTATGAACAAAATAGTGTTACTACATGAAAAAAAACTAGTACAAGCGCGAAAAAAAAATCCTCAGTCCAAAATTATAGATTTAAAGAACAACTTGATGTGTTACTACATGAACAAAAGAGTGTTACCCTATGAGCAAAAGAGTGTTACTACATGAGCAAAAACTTGTACAAACGCTGAAAAAAAATCCCAGAACAACGTGAAAAGAATGCAGAAGGATTTGAATTTCAACACACACTTTGTGTTGAGGGGTAATCCAACATCACACACAAATTCTCCCTTCTTCTCACATAATCCACACTTTCATCCAATGATTGGAGCGAATCGAAGAAAATTAAATTGGACAAGAAATTAGGGCACGAACGACGGACATATTCTCTGCCTACAAAAAATGATGAGGAAAGTGGTAGCGGTATGGAGCGGCTGAAGAGGGGATGAAGAAGAAAGTCCATGAGATCTGCTATCAATCTGAAGAGAAGAGGAAGAGAAAAAGAAGAAGAAACCTACCTCGTGCGCGACGTGAAAAAAAAAAGAAGAAAACTCATTAAATCCGCCAGCATTCTGCCCTAACCCGACCCGACAAAGCATGACCCGCGAGAAAATGAAAAAAGTCCAATTGATCTATAATTGCACATATCACTTGTTTGCAATATTGCATACAAGTTTTTGTGTAGCAATTAATTAATTTAAGCTACATATATAGATTAACCAATAATTATATTTTTTAATCATTTATTGGAGTACGTATATTATAATTTTAATTTATCATATAAATTTAAAATTTAATTAAAAAATGAAAATTTATTAGAAAAAAAAAACTGTCAATTATTAAATTTAACCTAAAACATTTCATTTTAAAAAAATGCACAAAATAATTAAGTTTGCTAATTATTTAATTGGAGTACGTATATTATAATCTTAACTAATCATATAAATTTATAAGTTTTTTTCACATAACACTGATAGAGTTTATGTAAGACATTATTCACAGAAGCAATGATTTTATAACCGGTTTGAACCGGCCGGTTCAACCGGTTGAACCGGGAATCAGCCGGCAAACAGGTAAATAACCACCCTAATAATCGCTTTTCAGATTGAACCGGTTTGAACCGGAAAAAACCAGTTCAACCGGCGAACCGCCTAACCGGAAAAAACCGGTTTCCACTTTTTTAAAAAAAATATTTTTTAAATACTTTCTCTCACATTTTCCTCAACACTTTTGATGTGGGATAAATGTATGAGGTGGGATAACCCTTTTATAATATTTCTTCTCACATTTTCTTCCAACATTTTCGATGTGAGATAAATGTATGAGGTGAAATAATATGAACCAAGATCCACCTTCACCCCTTTGATAATATTTCCTCTCACATTTTCTTCCAACACTTTTGATGTGAGATAAATGAATGAGGTGGGGATAATATGAACCAAAGTCCACCTTCACCCCTTTTATAATACTTCCTCTCACATTTTTTCCCAACACTTTCGATGTGGGATAAATGTATGAGGTGAGATAATATGAACCAAGGTCCACATTCACCCCTTTTATAATACTTCATCTTACATTTTTCTCCAACACTTTCGATGTGGGATAAATGTATGAAGTGGGATAAATATATGAATCAAGTTCCACCTTCACCCCCTTTTATAATAATTTCTCTCATATTTTCCTCCAACACTTTCGATGTGGGACAAATATATGAGGTGAAGTACACTTTTCCTCTTTTATATTGTTTTCTCTCACATTTTCTTTTAACATTTTCGATGTGGGACAAAATTATGAGATTTTATTTTCTCTTACATTTTCTTTTAATATTTACTTGATGTGGGATAAAAATATAAGGTTCATCTTTCCCTTTTAAGTTACTTTCTCTCATATTATTGTGTTGTTTTTTATTATGACCATGACTCTATTGTGTTTTCTTAGATATGAAAAATTATAAGATATATGTTTAAATTTTTGTAGGTGTATATTTATTTTATTTTTGAACTAAATATAAGAAATATTGAAAAAAATTAGGCAAAAATCATTTCAACGGTTGAACCGGTCCGATCGGTTGAACCAATGACCGGTGGTCTATCCGATTCGATCACCGGTTCGGTTATGAAAACACTGCACAGAAGTGTTACTCAAAAAAATTTACATTATAAAGCAGAATAATAAATTAAAATTAAACTTACATTATAATAATAAAATTTATAAATTCTATAGTTTTATACTCCCCCCGTCCCAAAGAAACGTGCACATTTACTGTTTTCACGTGTTTTTGCGAGCGGGTTTTTTATTAGTATTTGAAATGATAAAATAATTTTTAAAGATGCATGCAATAGATGAGAGGTAGATCTATAATACCTTTCTTTAAAAATTACTTTATCATTTGAAATACTAATAAACAACTCGTTCACAAAAACTCGATAATAAAGTAAGTGTGCACGCTTTTATGGGACGGAGGTAGTATCATATTGTAAATTTAAAATTAAGTTATAATATTTTTTTAAGTAATTTGATATTATAATTTAATTATAAATTTTATATCATTATCATTATCATACTATAATTTTATAGGCGTAATATTTATAAATTTATAATACTATAACTTAAACTTAAATTATAATATTATAAATGTACAAATTTATGTTTTTTCTTATGAATTTATTACTCTTATTATGTAAAATATTTACATCTTTACAAATTTTATAAAGTTTTATAGTTATTAATTGCATCAAATTTAATTATAAATACATAAAAAATTATATTAATACGTAGAAATTTTATATGTATTAATTATCGAGTGCTAATAATATTTTATAATGTTTTTAAATATTGATTTTTTTAACATATTTTGTCAAATTTTTTTCTTCTAATAAGTTTTTATTTTTTTAATTAAATTTTAGATTTATATGATAAATTAAGATTATAATATACGTGCTCCAGTTAAATAATTAACAAACTTATTATTGATTAATTTTATATATATATGTAACTTAAATTAATCAAATACTAATATGTTGATAAGATTTTTAAAATGAGATTTGGAAGAATTAATTATTTGCTAAAAATAATTATAATTTCCTAAATAGAAAAAAGGGTTATGTTAGGATGTTATTCATATATTTGTAGATATTTTAAAATTAACACATAACACAAATCTAAAGGATGTAACAGGAGATGTAATACTATTGTGTAACAGGAGATCCTGACCGAAAGTCCCGGTCCACCCATCGGTTATTAATTCAAAAGAGTTATATTCTTCTTTAATTATTTCAAGTTATTGCTCTCGCCCTCTTTAATTAAGGAAAAGGAGGACACATTGTTATTTGAGCTTAAACTATAAATGATATTAATAATTTAATTACAATATTTATTTAATTTATAAAAACAAAATTGTCTTTAAATACTTTTCACTTGAATTATTTAAATTTAAATATTGATTTGGTCTTAGCATGCTCAATTATATCAAAATTTATCTAATTATCAAACAAAAAATATGATATATGAGTAAATTACAAATACTTAATCTAATTATCCAAATTACAAAATTAAATTCATAATTTTGTTAATTGCATTCTTAATGATTACCAATATTACTATAAAATTTGTAAAATATTTGCCAAATGGGGGGGTGGTGGGTAAGAATGTGGGTCATGTGACTCATGTGGGTAGATATCTTTATTTTAATAAGGGTATATGTGTATTTTCATTAGTAAATGGGTATAAATCTTTTTTACTAAAGAAAATGGGTACAAACCTTTTTTGATTTATAAAAGTGGGTATATTTATTTTTTTCCCTTGATTTTACTGTTTGAAAATATTTTTCAGATTTTATAGTAAGTTCGAAAAAAAAAATCGAATTCATTTACATAATTCGGAAAATTTTCCAAAATTTTACATGTGAAAAATTGATCATTCTGGTTTGAAATGTTTTTCGATTTTTCATGTTATTCGAGAAATATTTTCGAATTATTGTACTAACGTCGAAAAGTTTCTTCGTCAATTTACATGTGAAGTATTGATCCTACTGTTCGGAAATATTTTTTGAATTTTTATAGTTGGTTCGAGAAAATTTCCGAATTCAAGTACATAATTCAGAATTTTTTTCTGAAAATTTACATTGTGGCGGTGGTTGTCTGGCTGACCTCACAATTTGGATGGAAGTGTATCAAGATTTAAAAAAAAAAAAATAATAGGAGGATGTGTAAATAAAAAAAGAGCCACACTTGCATGAGACCCTCTCACGGTGAGACGGGACATAAGTTGGACATTGACACTTTAACACTTTGGGATGAGTGAATGTTATTTATGCTAGGTTGTACTCCGCCTCATGTATGAGACCGTCTAATATGAATTTTTGTCAAAAAAAAAATTGGGATATTTTGAAAAAGACCAAATATTTAAATTTAGTCTATACTCTTGATTTTTCATCAATTTTAGCACATACTTTTTTCTCTCTCCAAATTTAGCACATACTTTCACTTAATATTTAAAAACATCCTGATTCACCATTTTCGACAAGGTCCGGCCCGATATGGTCGCTCGATCCACTGTTTTTATTGACTTATTAAAACAAAAAAAACTATATATATATATATAATATATATATATATATATATATATATATATATATATATATATATATCACCATCTAAGATTAAAAAAACGCGGGATATAAAAAAAATCTCGAGTCACTATTTTCTAATTTTAAGTGTTTTTTATTTTTTTATTTTAATATTTACACATCAGCAAGAAAAGTTAACTCTGACGACGACATCAGACGAACCTTGCCGAAAATGGTGACCTAGGATGTTTTTAAGTGTTGGGAGATGAATTTAATAAAGATATATGATTTTGATTAGATCCCAAAACCCCTGAGTATGACATGTTCAGGATAATCTTGATAGTTGAGTCAGGATTCAGTTTTAGGGTATTCGGGATGATATCTCGCAAAATGTATAGTCGTGCAGATATAGATCGGGATAGGTTCAAGACTCAAGACTCGTAAGAGGTCAAGACTCAAGACTCAAGACTCAAGACACGTACATGTAAGATCAAGAATCAAGATCAAGAATATCAAGGCACAATAATTATCAAGACTCGAGAATGTCTTGAATGCTCAGTATAAACCTGAATGTTCCGAGACACTGAGAATATCTATCTGAAGGATGCAATACTGAGAAGATCGCGATTCCTTAGAAAAATAGATATTTGCCAAGACATACAAAATGCGCATAAAAGGAACTAAGTCGAGTGTTGTTAAGGTTATATCAACTCGTAGTTTGTAACCAAAAGAGAGCTGAAGGTGTCTACCTTTAACCGGAGACAAAAGTCAAAAAGAGAAGACAACAATGTACCATATCGGACACCGACAAAGGATGTGTCATTGAAAAAAGATGTCAGAAGTACAAAGTTCCAGACTGCAAAAAGTGAAGACCGGCTACATGAAAGGTTATTGCCTAAAACGTGTTAGGGAGTTTCAAACCCTAAATATAGCCGTTCCTCACACACCATAAAAGGAAACTCATGAAGCTATCTCCTCCAACGGATAGTTTTTCAAGAGTGACCTTGGTGTATGCCTATAAATATTTGTGACCCTCTACATTGTAAGGTTACGGGAAATTTGTAAGCAACTCAAGAGCTCAAACTTATTATCGCAAAGTTAAAGCACTCGAAAAACTTAGAATTTTCCAAGTGCTTTTAAATCGAAGAGAGCTCATTCCACTAAGCCTAGCTTGATAAGATATATCCAAAGCTTAGTCGAGATATCCTAGCCTTTGCATTGTACTTTATTGTAAAGGATATCTCATCCTAGTTGGAAACCAACCAAGAAACCCCAAACCCTTTAGAAGGTAGTTTGAGTGTGATTGTTGGTGAGAAGAGTTGTAAAGAGTTAGTAAACTACGCGGAGTAGTCAGAAAGCTCTAGAGGTGAAGTTAGTAAGCTCTGAGAGGTAGTCCTGAAAGCTTGTTTGTGTTTGAGTAAGTAAACTACGGAGGTAGTCGAAAAGCTCAAGGTCGGGTTGAGTAAGTAAACTACGTGGAGTAGTCGAAAAGCTCGGGGCGAGTTGAGTAAGTAAACTACGCGAGGTAGTCAGAAAACTCAAGGAAGTGATTAGTGAATTTCTCTGAAGAGATCAGAGAGAGTGGACGTAGGAGCTTGAGTCTCTGAACCACTATAATTTGTTGTGTTGTTTATTGCTTTCTTTATCTGTGCTTAACTGTTGCATTGACTTAAATCTGAAAGCATATTTTCACTGACATTTCAGCTGGAATCAATCCACTGGAAGTTGCATATAATTGAATCACAGCCTAATCACTATTCCATTCAAAGGAAGGTTTTCAACAAAGCTTAAAACGAGTATAAACTAAAGGGCCAACCATTCCGCACATCTGAGTAGCTAGAACAGATAGTTACCAAACTGAACTTACTCTTCTGAGGGTTCAGTAAGTTAGTTATCTGATCCAAGCAACTCACGATCTCTGAAAAACTCAGGACTCAGTTGGGATTATCTCGAGGTTTACGAAAGCGGCTTCGAGATCACTTGTCTCGATGAGACTTTTGACTTCGAGTGATTTGTGCTTCTCAGGACCAAATCTTCAGGACAACCTGACCCAAGCTGACCTCAGTAAAAGAAAAGTTTTAAAAACACTGAACATGTGTATTCCCCCCCCATACACGTGTAAGACTCGTTTTCACCGGGACCAACAAGTGGTATCAGAGCAGTGGTTCAACTTGACCACCTGCTTTGTTGACCAAAGTTTTATTTTCTAAAAATACTTGTGGTCTATCTGATCTGATCTTATTTGTTGAATTCTTAAAAAACTCAGATAAAAATGTCTTCTAAGAAACTTCCCATGTTCTCGGTGGAGAACTATGATTTGTGGAGACTGAGAATGCAGGCTCACCTGTATTCCAAACATGAACGTATGTGGAGAGTGGTCTCTGAAGGACCATTCCAATTTACTGTGGTGAATCCCAGAGGAAACAGAAAATGAGAAAAACGATCCTAGAGCAGAATTTCCTAAGTCTGATGACCAACTGACACCTGAGGAGAGGAAGTTAGTCAATCTAGACTATATTGCTAAAGACACACTATACAGTACAATTGATGATGGTGTGATGGGAATGATCTCTCACCGCAATCTTTGCAAAAAGAAATTTGGGATACACTAGATGTAATGTGCTAAGGCACAGATCATATCAAAGAAAACAAACTTTCAGTTGCAATAGGAAAGTTTGATAGTTTTGAAATGGAAGAAGGTGAATCAATTGACAAATTGAAAGTCAGATTCACTAGTATTATGAATGATCTAAATGCACTTGGAAAGAAATATCCACAGAGAGAAGTTGCATTGAAAATTCTTAGAGGTCTTTCTAAGAAATGGGATATACATGCAAAGTGATTGAAAACACCAAAAATATTAATTCAATGCCCTATCAACAAGTCTTCTCTGAGCTGAAGGCCTATGAGTTTGTAATTGATACGAAATCCAAAAAGGCTGACAGCAAAGATGATTCATCATCTAGTAAGAATGTGGCTTTTAAGGCCAAAGATAAAACCTGTAAAACTAGAGAGTCTGAGAACTCCCTTGCTAAGAATCGGGGATGAGCTTGAGGATAAGCTAGCACCGATGGCAAGGAGGTTTGAAAGACTTAATAGTCGATATGGAAAATACAAAAGCTATTACGGGGAATCGCAGTACCGGAAGAAACCCGAGGACAAACCAACCGAGAAGAGAAAGGACCCGGAAAAATCGAAGGATCTTCATCCAAAAGGAAGGACTCCAAGTCCAAAGAAGAAAGTGATCGGGATGATGATGCCAACAGATGCTACAATTGCCAAAAGAAAGGTCACTTCCAAAGATGATTGTCCCGACACGAAAAATCTTCAGAAGAAGAAAAGGTAAGCTAAAAAGAGACAAGAAGTTCTCTAGCAAAAAAGCCATGGTTGCGAAAGAAGAACATTCTGAGGAGGATCTAGCTCTTCGATGAAATTTTCGCATAAAGGAAAGTGATGACATCCGTTTGATGGCCATTGAAAGGTAAACTCTTCTTTCTCTCGTTGTTGCTCCTACACTAGCACAAGAGTTGTCAAGTTCAACTATAAACAAATAATTTGACCTAATGGATTCTTTTTGAGAGTCCGATGAAGGACTATCTTTGTTTTACAAGAATCGCTAAATGAAACTCAAGAGCGAATAAGGAACCAAGGTCGAAATCTAAAATGGAAAGACTCTAGCAAAACTGAGATCACTTCTCAATTAATGGGAGCTACTGATGAACTGGATGTTCTGAAAGTACAACTCTCGTAGAAAGAGGAGTTGATAATGACCCTAATCGAAAAGCTAGAGAAATCCATTTGAAGAGATTCAAATTTGATCGTAACTAAGTTCAATGACCTCTCTAGAAGCATGAAACTCTACAGAATCGCGAGGATAGTGCATGTAAGAAGTTAACTCTATTGAATACTGCATCTAATGTAATAGATGAAATTCAGAGTTACCAAAGATCTGTCACTATAAAATTTGGATTGGGATACATTCCAGGGGGAACCTCACAAGGTCATTTGAATGTTGCATCAAGTAGCAAGAAGACAATCTTTGTAAAACCAAAGGGCACCTACACTTCAAACCGAAGAAATGCCCAAGGTTGTGACAAGGAAAAGGACCCATGGTTTGAAAAAAACCGAATGATCGGTAGGAAAGCCCAAACCTCGGTGAAGGCTAGAAAACCCGAAAGCACTTTCGATTGAAAAAATTCAGCAAGTACTTCAAAGCCTCAGCTAAGAATGCAAACCCGAAAGGATCTCAAGACCGAACCATTAGAGGAATCTTCGGAAGAGAAACACTCAATGTAGACATTCTCAATCAAGAGACCAAGTCCTCGATATAATGAAAAGACCCAAATTTCAAGATGCATAACCCGAACCCCACTTGCCTAAGGGTAAAGGTTATCCAAACCCGAGTCAACAAAGATTCGGACCGGTACCCGACAGAAGCAAAGCAAATGAACGAAGGCCTGAACCAAAGAAAAAAATTCAAAAGCCCATGTTCATGCTAAAAGCTAGCACTCATACACAAAAAAAAAAAAGGCACCTAGAGTAGTAAATGTGTATGTTGATGTTTATGGAAGACAAATTAGCCACTCTAAAGTGGTTAGAGTTGTCGACAGATTTGGATTCCGAAAGGTACAAATAACCTTGTAGGACCCTACACAAATTGGGTACCTAAAAATTGATCTGCTTTTTCGGGAGGAAAACAAGGAACTGAAATGATCAAAGATCATATAAAGACCGATGAAAGCAGAGATGAAAAAAGCCCCGATGTATGGTATCTTGACAAAGTGGATGTTCAAGACATATGACAGATTCAAGAAGATACTCAAAGGACTATGTTGAATAAAGAGGCCCTCGAGATCACTTTTTGGAGATAACTCCAAGGACAAAACCGAAGGATATGGAACTTTGGAAATCGACTTCGATTCATATCCACGGTGTTTCATATGTATCGGATTGAAGCATAACTTGCTTTCAATAAGCCATTTCGTGATAAAGGTTTTAATGTTGAGTTCTCTAAGAACTTATGTTATGTGAAAGATGATACAACACATAAAATATTACCGAATTGGTACTAGAAAAGGAAATGTGTATCTTGGTCGATTGGAGTTCAACTCCTAAAGATACATGTTTGGTTGCTAAAAGTTCCATAGATACCGATTGGTTATGGCATAAAAGAATGAATCACCCGAATTTCAAAACCCCGAATAAGCTTGCAAGATTAGCTCTTGTGAGAGGGTTTGCCTAATGAAGTGTTCAAGAAGGAACATATTTGTGATGCGTGCGAAAAAAAAACAAGTTAGAGCATCATTTAAAAAGCAAAGTAGATGTTTCTCTTGAAAAGAATACTTCACATTACTACATATGGATCTTTTTGGTCCAATAACTCCAAAGAAGCACCAATGGCGGAAAATACACACTAGTAGTAGTTGATGACTACTCAAGATATACTTAGGTCATATTCTTACTTCGAGAAAAAGAGACTCGAATAAAGTTTGCCGAAATTCTTGAAAAGGCTCGATATTGAGAAAAATCTGAGTGTGGTCAAAATCAGATCTGACAAGGGAACTGAATTTATAAATCATATCATATCTGATTATTATGCAGCAAGTGGAATTACTCATGAAACATCAGCTGCAAGGACCCCTCAACAAAATGGTGTTCTTTGAAAGAAGGAACAAGACTACGAAAAAAAAAAAGGACAATGATAAATTTGAAGTCGATATTCCTAAAAAGGTTTTGAAATTTTGAAGTCATCAACACTGCATGCTACTCTCAGAACAGATCCATGCTGACCAAGAGTCAAGGCAAAACACTTTATGAGCTTTGGAATGAAAGGAAGCCTCTTGTTTCTTTCTTTCGTGTGTTTGGTTGCAAGTGTTTCATACACAATAATGGTAAAGATCGATTGAAAACATTTGATAGTAAAGTCGATGAAGAAATATTCTTAGGATATTCGGAAGTCAAGAAAAGCTTTCGAGTTTACAACCTGTAGGACTCTTATTGTGGAGGAAACACCTCATGTTGTTTTTTGATGAATCTACTTGTGTTCGAAAGAAACGGGAACATGATCTTGAGATGAACCGACCAAGAGGATCACCAGATTAAAAATTTGAAAAAGAATGACAAATCATCCAATCGAACACGAAAAGAAGAAGTCGGTCACTATCTATGATTGGGTGACTCGACTTCGAATAAAGAAGTTCGGGATGGAACTTCGGGATGGTGAGACTCGGGAAAGCCAACACACCAAAAGGTGACCAATCAACAAACACCGCCCGGACTCGGGTATGTGATGCCAATGAAGATGTGGTCACAAATGAGGCAAATTCTCAATCTATCAACCAAAGGGGAACAAATGTCTCGACAATGTTCTCAATAAATTTCCCGAGGAAGATGATTCCCTTTCTCTTTCTCGTGTTCCTCGAAGTTTATTGAATTAATCAACCTAACATTTCAAATGTTGAGGATCTTTGTTGAAGGGGAACATCTAGAAGGAAATTGTTAGATAGTCATCCTACAAGTCGATTGTGGGTGATCTAACCGAAGGTGTCAAAACAAGAAGGTTCCATGGTGAGAGTGCACTATTCTCACCGCTTCCTATCGGAAAAGAGCTCTTGAGATTGGTGAAGCTCTACAAGATTCTCATTGGATTCTTTTTATGCAAGATGAAATTTGAATCAATTCTCAAGGAATGAAGTATGGGAGCTAGTAGATAGACTGAAAGGCACAATGTCATTGGAACCAAGTGGGTATTTAAGAATAAAAAGAGATGAAAACAACAACATTGTAAGAAACAAAGGCAAGGCTTTAGTTGAACAAGGTTATTCCCAAGAAGAAGGCTTGGATTATGATGAAACCTTTGCACCGGTTGCAAGACTAGAAGCCATCGATTGTTTCTTGCATATCTTTGCCCACATGAAGTTCACGGTCTATCAAATGGATGTGAAAAGTGCATTTCGAATCGGTGTGCTTAAAGAAGAGGTTTATGTGGAACAACCTCCTGGTTTCAAAACAGAATGACCAAGTTTACTGTGCTCGGAAAAAAGCTTTGTATGGTCTTAAGCAAGCACCCGAGCATGGTATGATACTCTTTCTCGGTTTCTTCTTGACCATGGTTTTTGACAAAGGGAATGTTGATAGAACTTCGGGATAGAAGATGGAGAAGATATCTTACTGGTTCAAATATATGTTGATGACATCATCTTTGGATCTCCAAACCATCAGCTGTGTAAAAAGTTTTCAACACTGATGAAAGGCAAGTTTGAGATGTCAATGATGGGAGAGATGAATTTCTTTCTAGGTCTTCAAGTGAAACAATCAAAGGAAGGAATATTCATCAACCGTAAAAAAGTACACCGTAGATCCGATTGCCAAATATGGTGTGCAGATTGCAATGCGATTAGGATTCCTATGAATACTAACTACAAGATGGATCCCGATTACGAAGGCAAATCGGTGAGTCATCTTCGATTATAGAGGAATCATTGGATCATTGCTCTATCTCACGCAAGTAGGCGGATATAACATTTGTTGTTGGGATATGTGCAAGATACCAAGCTAATCCTAAGGCTAGTCACATGGAGGCTGCCAAAAAGATACTGAAGTATCTTAAGGGCACAGTGAATAGAGGATTATGGTATCCAGTTGATGATAACCTTGAATTAACTGGTTACTCAGATGCTGATTATGGAGGTTGCAGAATTGATAGGAAGTCCACTACAGGAACTTGTCAATTTCTAGGAAGTAAGTCGATATCTTGGTTTTTCGAAAAAACAGGACCTCGAGTAACAACCGATCTTAATGAAGTTTGAATACATGGTTTGCATAAGAAGTCACGTGCTTTCCGCATTCTTTGGCTCAGACAACAATTAAGGGATTATAAAGTTGTAGCCAATGAAGTACCAATATTTTGTGACAATAATAGTGCCATTACTATTTCACAAAATTTGGTATTGCACACCAGATGCAAGCATGTGGATATCAGACTTCACTTCATCAGAGATCATGTCGAGAAAAAGGATATAAGGATGGAGAAAATTCATACTGATAAGCAGAGAGCTGATATCTTGACTAAACCTTTGGCTGAATCAAGATTTCAAGAACTTTCAGTTGAATTAGGGATGTTAGATCCAGGTGTATAGAGTAAAATCTGAAAAATTGAAGGTTTTCAGATGCATGAAGTTTTCTCAGATTTCTACTGAGAAACTCAGGATAAAATGGAAATCTTGAATCGAGTCTCGAAACTCGATTTCTTGAAGGTCAAGATTTCGATTATTATCTTGAACCCATTCAATTTTCGATATTATCTTGACATTTTATCAAGGTCAATACTCAGTAAGACTGATAGAGGGAAATTAGTCTGAAGAAGTAATGGCTCATGCGACTCATTTATTGCTTAAGTGAAGCTCAGTAATCATTTGCAATAAATACAAAACACCTAAGGAATGTTTTTGGGCGGGATCTTTTGAAATTCCGAAGAAGGTCAACAGTCATTTAATGCTCTGTTACATTTAATGACCAATAAGGATAAATTGGTGGCTTACTTTTCGGAAGATCGACTGTTCGCATACCCGATTAATCGGTGATTAATCTCAACCGTTGCTTTTCACCTAACCAACGCGAATCCCCACGATCTCAAGCTATTTAATCCTTTGAAGCCATTCAAGCCAAATTTTATCAAACCCTTCGTTCTCAAATCCTCTGCAAGAAAATCCCCTTTGCCCAGAAAACCTAAACCTTAAATCTTCAAATCTTCAAATCTTCAAATCTCAAATGGCTCTTAACGCTTTCGACAAATTAGCCGAGATAAATAAGCCATGGTATGAGTACGTGGTTTCTTTGGAGAGTAAGTCCAATGCCAAGCACGAGGAAGAGGCGCTCCACTTAATCCGACTGGCGAAACTGACGAACCTCGTCGCGAATCGACCGGAGCAGGAGTATGCTCGTGAGGTAATCGAGTTTGTTGCAAATATGGAAATAGATGAGGAGGATAATATAGAATCCAAAATTTCTGTTTCTCATCTTGAACAATCGATGAAGTTTGTTGAGTTTGTTCGTGAGTTTAGTATAGTCCCTAAGGATTTAAACGACGTATTTGAGTTGTGCGATAGGGGAGATGATCCCTCAGTATATATGTTGGGACGGGAGCAGGAGTATCTTGACAAGGTTGCCGAGAAACCTGTTAAGTTTGAGGCTACTCTGCACAAACGGCATCTGAAGCCGAAATACAGAGTATTGATGGATATTGTGGGAAAGTGCATAATGAGTCGATCTGGAAGCTTTGAGCAGATCAGCACACCCAAACTCCGACTGATGGCGGCGATTGAGGACTCACCCACCAAGGATTTCAACTGGTTGAAGTATCTGATCAAGGTGGTGGCTGAGCAAGCCAAGGTCATAAAAAGGGAGAAGGATGGGGCAATATCTATCAAAGGCAGAATTCTCCACGCCACCAAAATTGCATTTATCTTGGGATGTGCCGAGAGGAGGAGGACATTTTTGCCAACTCTACCCCATTTCCCAAGTCCAAAGTGATGTTCAAGCTCATTGCTGCGAAGAGGACTATAAAGGGAAAGAAAGAGAAGAAAGTGGAATCACCGATTGCTGCTACTGCAGAAGAAACCCAACAAACCAGGGGGAAGGTTTTGTTGGATGCCAAGAAGGAGCAGAGTGAGAAATTGAAGAAGAAAACCCTCGCTCCCAAGCGCAAAAGAATGGTGGTTCTCACTGATGAAGATGAAGAAAGTGAGACTGGGGAGATTTAGCCTGAGAGCCAAGCTGCTCAGAAATCGCCTTTACTTGTATTGGCTCAGGCTATCTCAAAGGCACAGGATCAAACTGAGGAGCAAGTCTTCTCTAAGGTTCTTGAGACTTCGCTTAGCTCAGATAAATTTTCTCAGGAAATTTTTCAAGGACCTCATACCTCAGAAAATGTTCAGATTCCATCTGAGGATGTGGCAGCTCAGACTACAGAAGATGCTCAGATTCCTGCTGAGGAAGTGCCCGTTCAGTTCTCAGAGCAAACTGAAAATCCCATTGAGGAGGCGCCTGCTCAGACCTCAGAACCAAGCCAGATTCAAACTGAGGAGCAGCCTGCCCAAACCTCAGAGTTTGCTGAGCCTCAGGAGCAAGTGAATTTTGATAGCTCCTGAATGAGCTCTTAGTAGATCTTTCAGCAGATTTTCCAACTGAAACTGAGAGTCCGATGCTCAAGAAAGGTGAAGCTGAAGAGACCGAATGGCGAAGTAAGGGGGAACGGTTCATTCTTGACCGATATCCTGAGCTGAGCTTATTTCCTGACCTCCAAGACATCTTCTTCAGATTGAGGTCAACGGTCTTCATCCTCAACCAGACTCTTCCAAAGATGCTAAATATTGCTTCATTCAGAGGGGAAGACTGGTGGAACGAGGAGACAACTCTCCTCACTAAATTCTCAGGATTCAGAAAGACAAAGCTCATGATGAAAATTTTCGATTTTGATGAGTTAGTTCAGAAGAAGATCGCTGAGAGGAGAGCTACTGAAGTTGGTGCCCCTAGCAGCAGAGACAAATCTCAAGATGGGGACCAACAGGAGATCTTTGAGGTTCGATCTCGCATGAGAAGAAAACTTCTTGTCTTTGATCAACTCGAAATCATTCAACCTCGGATCGAAGTTAGCACTCTTCGTGCACCTTTTTTGACACTATTAACAATTATGCCAAAGTTACTGAAGTTTCTATCTTTAACTCTGAATTGTCTGATGTTCAGACTGAGGCTCAGTTAGAGACTTGAGCTCAGGATGAAGCTGATGCTCAGGTGCAGACCGACCCTCAGGTTGTGTCTGAACCCCAGGATGATCAATCAGCACAGAAGGTGCAAAATGTTCCTGAGATCGACCTCACTCCCATAGTGGAGAAGCTTGAGAAGGTTAAGCCAATCTTTGAACAAGATCACTTTCGGATGGAAGAGACATTGGCGCCCAATCTCGGAAGATGGAGAATCTGAGTTCATCTTCAGAACTGGTGCAACTTCAAGACACTCTGACCTCAAAGGTGACCTCCATGGAAGACAAGCTGAATGAGAAGCTGGTGGGAGTCAAAATTTGAAATGAAAATGAACTTAAACAAGCACACCGAGAACCGAAGTTTCTAGAGGTGAAATTGGCAGAGAAGAATGAAGTACTGATCAAGTCTGTTGTTGATGAAATGAGCTCAATGCTCATGACCAAGATGAAAGAGATGTTTAAAGATGCCCTCTCTGTCGAGTTTGCCCATCTTTCTGAAGAATTCTCCATGGCAAAGAACCACCTCAGGAGGCTAGAAGATGAACAGAATCAGTTAGCAGGAGAGGTCTTATTTGTAAGCAAAAGAGCAATACCATATGGACACAAAGACTTTCTAGACTTCTACCAAATTACGGTGCGAAGGGGAAAGGCCAAAGTGAAGACCTCGGGAAGTTATTGACACGTGCTTTGGAGAAAAAAAAAAGCGCAAAAAGGAAGTTTAAAAGAATATCATATCCAAGCCTTGAAGGAAGTCGGCTTACCGAGAAGTTCAAGTTCAAAGAGGTGGAGAAGTTCGATCTACACTCGTGTTTTTGAGGAAACCATGCTTGAAGTTGCGAGAGAGAAACCGAAAGGATAGAGCTAAGGTTGGAACAAGCCGCATCACATTGAATTGCCTATGAAGAGGAAAAGCCTTGGGCATTGTTGAACCCGAGAGCAAGCGTCTTAAGGCTTTAAGCCACCCGAGGAAGCTGATATTGGGTTCTGAAGATTCTGAGTCTGAGCCCAAGAAGAAAGTCTTCAATACTAGAAGCACTCTGAAAACACTCCAGATCAAACAAGCAAAGAAAACCGCTTCTTCTGTCTCGTGTACCAAAGGATCGAAAGAAAACCAAGAAGAGCGTAAAAGAAGGAGGGGTTCAATGGGTTTGCAAGCAAGAGGAGAGGAGCACTAAAGACCAAATGGCCGCATGTTGATAAGTGGATGCCACCATCTCAACGATGCGTGGGAAGAGATCAAGAGAACCTTCCGGTTCTACTATGATGTGCTCAGAGAGTGGAGAGGGGAGAGCTCGGATCCGAATGAGGCTTTCATCGATTATCTCGACCTTCTATCCAAAATATCTTCAAGGATGGATAAATCTTGCGGATGAAGGAAAGGTCACGGAGATAACCGCCCCGTCCATATGTGTACCCTCCTCCTATGCTCGAGAATGGTCAGTGTGAATGAGAATGCCATTTCTCGAAATATCTCAAGACGCCACGCTCGGTTAGGGTCCGACGAGGGAACAAACCGGATATCATCAAGGAAAGAGATGCTTGAAGAGAAGATACTCTGTAATGTTCAACCTAGAAGTCCCTGCTGATGAGGTGGAAGAGCAGAGCTGAAGAACCAGACTGAGGAGCAGAGCTGAAGAACAGAATGAAGACTCAGAAGATTCATGTAATCTTTTATATTTTTTTTGTCTTTTTGATTTTGTTCTGATAAGATTCATTGTAACCTGTAACAGACTACCTATCATCAATGAAAACTTATCATTTATGCTCAAAAGATAATATCTCATTATCTTATTTACATGTATTTTACTTTTGATATGCTGAATGATGTCTCTGAATTAATTGTTTATTGGGAAATTGTTTATTAAGTATTTGGTGATGAATCCTTTGAGAGATTCATTACTGAAGAAATTGTTGAATGATTAATTGTTGGGAGATTGTCAGAAATTGTTGGGAGATTCTCTGTTCAGGAAATTATTGGAGACATAACCAATCTTGTAATAGGATAAACTAAAACCTGAGTTTAGGTTGTATGGTTGTAACAAGATAGGTTTTGGCATCATCAAAAAGGGGGAAATTGTTGGGAGATGAATTTAATAAAGATATATGATTTTGATTAGATCCCAAAACCCCTGAGTATGACATGTTCAGGATAATCTTGATAGTTGAGTCAGGATTCAGTTTTAGGGTATTCAGGATGATATCTGCAAAATGTATAGTCAGCAGATATAGATCAGGATAGGTTCGTAAGACTCAAGACTCGTAAGACGCCAAGACTCGTAAGACTCGGAAGACTCAAGACACGTAAGATGTAAGATCAAGAACTGAAGATCAAGAATACTGAAGGCACGGTAATTACTTAAGACTTAGTAATGTACTGAATGCTCAGTATAAACCTGAATGTTCCGAGGCACTGAGAATATCTATCTGAAGGATGCAATACTGAGAAGATCGCGTTTCCTTAGAAAAATAGATATTTGCCAAGACATACAAATGCAGACAAAAGGAACTAAGTCAGAGTGTTGTTAAGGTTATATCAACTCGAGTTTGTAACCAAAAAGAGCTTTGAAGGTGTCTACCTTTTAACTCGAGACAAAAGTCAAAAAGAGGAAGAAGACAACATCGCACCATACCGACAATCGACAAAGGATGGTCATTTGAAAAAAGATGTCAGAAGTACAAAGTTCCAGACTGCAAAAAGTGAAGACCGGCTACATGAAAGGCTATTGCCTAAAACGTGTTAGGAGTTTCAAACCCTAAATATAGTCGCTCTCACACACCATAAAAAAAAACTCACAAGGTTATCTCCTCCAACGGATAGTTTTTCAAGAGTGACCTTGGTGTATGCCTATAAATACTTGTGACCCTCTACATTGTAAGGTTACGGAAATTTGTAAGCAACTCAAGAGCTCAAACTTATTATCAAGAAAGTTAAAGCACTTTCGAAAAACTTAGAATTTCCCAAGTGCTTTTAAATCGAGAGAGCTCATTCCACTAAGCCTAGCTTGATAAGATATATCCAAAGCTTAGTCGAGATATCCTAGCCTTTGCATTGCACTTTATTGTAAAGGATATCTCATCCTAGTTGGAAACCAACCAAGAAACCCCAAACCCTTTAGAAGGTAGTTTGAGTGTGATTGTTGGTAAGAAGAGTTGTAAAGAGTTAGTAAACTACGCGGAGTAGTCAGAAAGCTCTAGAGGTGAAGTTAGTAAGCTACAGAGTTAGTCTGAAAGCTTGTTTGTGTTTGAGTAAGTAAACTACGGAGGTAGTCAGAAAGCTCAAGGTCGGGTTGAGTAAGTAAACTACGTGGAGTATTCAGAAAGCTCAGGGCCGAGTTGAGTAAGTAAACTACGCGAGGTAGTCAGAAACTCAAGGAAGTGATTAGTGAATTTCTCTGAAGAGATCAGAGAGAGTGGACGTAGGAGCTTGAGTCTCTCGAACCACTATAATTTGTCAGGTTGTTTATCGCTTTTATCCGTGGCTTAACTTGCATTGACTTAAATCTGAAAGCATATTTTCACTAACATTTCAGCTGGAATCAATCCACTGGAAGTTGCATATAATTGAATCACAGCCTAATCACTATTCCATTCAAAGAAAGGTTTTCAGCAAAGCTTAAAACGAGTATAAACTAAAGGGCCAACCATTCCGCACATCTGAGTAGCTAGAACAGATAGTTACCAAACTGAACTTACTCTTCTGAGGGTTCAGTAAGTTAGTTATCTGATCCAAGCAACTCACGATCTCTGAAAACTCAGGACTCAGTTGGGATTATCTGAGGTTTCTGAAAGCAGTTCAGGATCACTGTCTCAGTAGACTTTGACTCGGAGTGATTTGTGCTTCTCAGGACCAAATCTTCAGGACAACCTGACCCAAGTTGACCTCAGTAAAAGAAAAGTTTTAAAAGCACTGAACACGTGTATTCCCCCCCCTATACACGTGTAAGACTCGTTTGCAACGGGACCAACATTAAGTATTAAGTTAAAGTATGTGCTAGATTTGAAGAGAGAAAAAAGTATGTACTAAAATTAATGAAAAACTAAAAGTATGTGCTAAATTTTATTATTTGGCCTTTGAAAAAATCGGGAGAGTGTATTAATCCAGATGATATATTTATTAAAAAGGGTAGATATGAATAACCTGAGCCATCATATTTTATAAGAGAGAGCCCATTTGGTTTGGGCTAGATTGGCCCATTCGAATGAATTATAATGTCTTCACCAAAATGCACCTTAATTTTATTTTATTTTGAAGGGAAAAATGCACCTTCATTTATTTCAACCTAAGCTTTTTTACTTCAATTAAATTGCACCATATAATTTAAATATATTTAAATAGTATTAATTATTTTATTAAAAATATCAATTGAACAACGGTATTTATTTGTATTAAACAATATTAATTATTTTTCATTTTCATTAAAAAATATCTAGGGATTCTCACTCTTAGATACAAAATAGGTGATATAATTACTAATAGGTACATTCATAAAAAACCATTACTTTTAGATACAAAATTGAAGGTAAAAACCCAATATTACCCTTACTAAAACCCTTCTTCCTTCTTCCTGCAGAACCACATCAATTATCACCTTTTTCGTGCGTTGTTCATGATTGATATTCATCAATTTCCGTGCACTGTTCACTTTTTGGACGAGCATAATTTTTTTTTGCACAATTAAAAAATTTACTCCATTTTAAAATATATTATAATAGATTTCAAATTTCATTAGTAAAATTCAAATTTTACTCTATTCTTAAATACAATTTTTTCATTATCAAAGAACAAAGAAAATTTACACAACTTTAAATTTACAGATCTTCAAACAAAGTTTACAAACAAGAACAAATAAATTTTACACAGCTTCATATTTTGCATATGAACAAAATCACACAAAAAAATAAAATTACAAGCATGAACAAACATGCAAAAAAAAAAAAAAAAAATCTAAGTATATGCAAACAATTTTTGCACAAAAAAGCAAAAAGAAAACATGGGACCATATTTAATTTTGAAACATTGACGGCGATAATTAGTTTTTAAGGTTTGAAATTTAGATTTAAATTATTTATTTTATTTTTTTTAATTTTATTTATTTTGTTTTTAATTCACCTTTTCAATATTTTTTATATTTATGATTTAGACATTTCATCCTACGTGTACACTGACATAACAAAAAATAATAATTTCGGCGAGCCACATCATCTATTCACGGCCGGTGGAAAAAAACATGTAGTGTTGATTTGCAACAACATCAAAGGTTGAACTTTTATACAATAATTTTAAAGGTTGTGATTAAATTGATATTTGATATAAAAGTCTTATATTTATTTAGAATTAACCCTTAAAATTTCAAAAGCATTTGTTTGTAGAACTGTACAGGCTAGATTTCAAAAGTTTTCATAGTCATAACTTATTATACATACACTCTCTTACCTTCTCTCTCATGTTTTTTCTTTTTTTCATTAATACACATTTTATTTTTCACAATATAATAATCTCATGATCATTTACTTTTCACAATTTATTTTTTTAATCCTACCCCACCATCTTCAACCAAACATACCACAAAAATCAATCTTACTTATAGTATTTGGGTTTTCTCAACCCCCAGCAACCGAAGCAAACATACCCTTATAGAATGTTTTTAGCAATTTATAACGTTCATTTATAATTCGACAAGCTATATTGCCATGTGTATATAATTACATCATCAATATAGACATGTCATATATGAAGTAATTAAAATTACATCATCAAAAGATTTTGAATTAGATGTTTTCGAAGGCGAGCACATTTTCTCAAGAGATAAAACCAATACAGAGAGAGGCCTTCATCAATTCGAACTTCAATGTAAAGTTCTCAAATCCTGAAAATCTTACTCAGAGAATTTTCAAGAGCTGGACTTCAAAAACTAAAGGCTCCTTTGCATGAGACAAGAGGCTACCAAACTGCAATATCATGTAAAGGATACACTATATATGTCAAGTAAATGTTTACGTCGTGACATGCATATAACAAATACTTATATGCACCATGCAACTCAAGTGCATTTTTTAATAGTATTAGTTTTTTCTCCAAAAGGTATTAGTTGGTCAGTATTAATTATTTTCACTAAACAATATTAGTTTTTTTCTATTGGACAGTATGCAACAATTGTGTCGTGTAACTGGTACACCCAAGTGTTATTCCATGTATATGGTGATATGAAATCAAAAGAAACAAATTGAAAATTTGTAAAACTGACCTCTTCAGGAATTGGCTGCAAAGTTTCACTAATATATCCTGCCCGAGGAGGTATTAAAGCTCTTCGCTTTCCTGAAAGTATGCCAATCGAATTTATGCAATCAATATACTCTTTATAGAATAAAGTTTCATGAAATATAATTAGTACTTTTGGGAAACCCTAAGTATATTTAGGAAGAAAAACATGAACCAACCTCCAACCTTCATGCCAATCAAAACTTCCTTGAGACCTTTTATTATATATGATAAGATAGGCAAATCATATTGTGGGGGTTAAACAGAGTTTCCCCTTATAAATTTTAACTCAAACTATCATGGTTTCTATTTTTGAGCTCCTCAATGAAGATATTGTTTACGCTATAAACCTAAAAACCATTCATTTGTCTAATCTATGCGACATATTGGTTACACGACCATAATTTTAAACGTTTAGCAAAAATAAGAGTTTTACTGAATAGTCGCAATGGGTGGCTCGGGGGAACATTAATCGCTTATTGGGTAGAACATATTTAATATAATCAAATAGGAAATTGCTGCACTGGATTAAATTTTCATTCTGTAACCAATATTGTCATGATAATGAAGTTGATGTAATAGATAAATCAAACGATGGTTGCAACTTGCAAGAAATAAATTATTCACAGTTTCTATATGTAATGCTATTACTGGGAAGACAACCAAAACGACTCATGTTAACACTTAACCAACATGATTTATATGCAAAAACATTCCATCTTCGTCATAAAGGTATTAGATATGCTAACCTGCTCACCATCCAGACGAATTATAACTGGAGAACTTTCCCCGCTAAACTGATCAACAGTGCTACATGTGGAAAATAAGTTGTGTCAAAGTTGATAGAAAGTACTTATATCAAGAGAAGCTAAATATGAAAATATAATCAACCTAACAATAATAACAATATGCAGACTATATCACTCAGAACTTCCAAGACAGCATCTGATTGTACCTATGAACAAAGTATCCATTTGATCGGCGGCATACATAATTAAATTCCACAGTGTCTTCTTCACGAGCTTCGTTCCCTTATCCTTCAACAATGTCTTGAAAATATACCAAGAAATTTGTATGAGAAAACAGAAAATATGGAGATAGCTCAAAGTCCGATCAAATGATCTGAATGATGCATCATTAATGTGTGAGTGTGATTATACGTGAATACAGAGATGGATCATGCTCCAGTTCAACATAAAAGATCGGGAAGAATTTTACCCTGCATTATCACTCCACTAGCAAGCTTCAATGTCCTGGATACTTCAAAACCATAGAAGCCATCATTCATACGAATTAACTCCAGCACATACAAAGAAAGAAAAAATGAGTCCAATAAGCAATTACCTGAGCACATTTGGGTCTTTCATTTCTTGCATCGGGGCGGCAAGAACAGTACATACGTTTCCAAGAACTACATTAACTCCAACAGACCGCAAAATTGCGCTTCTTAGTATCTTATCTACTGCAAGGGATGGATATTCATCCTCCAACTTCTTTTTCGCCAAAATCTTGAGTTCCCTAGTTTTCCTAATACTATAGTCTTCAAAAAATGACCAATATTGGCATTTTATACGCACGGTCCAACTCCAAAACATCAGTATAAAGAAAAAATCATAATAAAAAGAAAATAAAAAATTGTGCACTAAACCATATGTGATTTGATAGCTTATTTACATTTATAGCAACAATCATTAAATCAAATAAAATAATTAGGCTCTTTCATTATACCATAATTTTCAATTATCAGATCAAATGCTAAGAGCAAAAAAATATTTTCCATCATGCTGAAGGCTCCAGCAATGGGATGAATCCAATTATCAAATTACCATCCAGAATTTACAGACAGATTGAGCAAGAAATTCCACAATAAACATAAAAATCATCATGGCACCATGATAACTCGCGACTTTCTCCAACAATTAGCCTTCTAAGTTCCAACACTATTGTTAAATTTTAAGAAATTAGGTCCTGATAACAAGTAACTTTTCGTTAAATTCATAAGCAAAGCATATGCAGGGTGAAAATTGCAATTAACTGAGCACTAATTTACCAATTGTCCGTAGAACGAGAATGGAAATTGTGGAATAAAAATAAAACAACGTGAAATGAATTAGTTGATAGCTATTAGAGAAGTAGAATTCCACCTCGTAAAAGCAGAGAGGAGCTGAAACTGGATACGGTTTGAAATGCAGGAGATTCCATTTCTATCCAGAGATAGCATTAGCGGTGGATGAAGAATGGCACTCGGCTCGGGTTGGATTTTATAATCTGTCCCAGTTTGTGGTAACATTTTGTTTCGAGACTCATAATTCGATAAAACCGAGTAGAATTTATTTAGTTAGTTTTTTTTTTCTGTTTAAACATTTAAACAGTTGTGCAAATGGTAGAATTTATTTAGAAGCACGTGTCATGTACATGCACGGTGCACTTGAATGCATACAAAATCTAACTTTTATTTAGTTCGACTTTTTCCTAGTTAAAATTTAAAAACAATTTTGCAAACATGTCTATTGATATTAATTATTTTATTAAATAATAATTTTAATTAATCAGTATTAATTATTTTTACTAAATAATAATATTAGGAAAAATGATCAAATAAGCTCCTAATTTTATATGTGTGTTTTATTTTTGATAAATTTAAACTCATTTCCTTTAATATTAAGATCCACTGATTGAATAAGTCCATAATCTTACACGTGGGGATCAAATTTGTCCTTAAACTTCTTTTAAGTATATCTATGCCCTTCTTCTTTAACATTGAGACAAATATGTTGTATTTGAGCTAGTGTTAAAATAAAAGAAGGATGTTTGTCTTACCTTAATTTAACTTTTCTAATGTTATTTAATAAGTCTTATGTTTAATTTTAGTTAAAATTTATTTCTCATATTTTCTTGTAATAGAGTCTTGCGAGAAGGGCAATAATGTTTAATTATAAAATATAAAAAAAGTATGTCATTGTATTCCTAATTTATTAGTAATTATTACATTTTAGCTACTTGCTTTAAAAAAATTATACATTAGAAAACAATTTAGAACTAAAATGTATCCCGTTATAAAATTAGAATTTAATAAATCATGTCAATTTCTTATTAAAAATAAAAATAAAATTAAAACACACTAGCAACAATAATTATTTTGTATTTTTCTGTTATTTTACTAATAGTGCAATTGTTCTAATGCGAAAATGAAATCATTTAACAAAATTTCATATCCAAGAAATTATTTATTTGTTTCTGATATATGAATTTCACCAACAAATTTCTTTAAAGAATATTTCTTTATAAAAAGATATAAATTGCATCGGGCGAGAATTGTGTGGATGGGCCTATGGATGGACGGTACGGCATACCGAAAATTTTCTCGCCATACCGTTACCGTACCGAAATTTTCGATACCGAAAAATATCATACCGTTCTCATACCGAAAATTTCGGTATACTGAAATTTTCGGTATGTCAATATTGATACCGATACCGTACCGATATTTCGGTATACCGAAATTTTTCGACATACCGTACCATACCGAATTTTTTGACATACCGTACCATACCGAATTATCGGTATACCGTTTCGTACCGAAATTTTGGCATACCGATAATACCGTTTCGTACCGAAATTTTGAAATTTCGGCATACCGAAAATACCGTTTTGTACCGAAATTTCGGCATACCGCTCCTGTCGAAATTATTTTTTAAATAACCTGTATTTTTTATGAAAAAAATATTTGATCACAGAATAAGATTTAAGTATTCATCACTCATCAGTCCAACACAAAATATAAATTTCAACAATCCAACACAACAAAATAAGTTTCAATAGTTCAACACAACACATATTAAAAGACACTCAATATGTTTCAGTACTAAAATAAAACAAATCATGATTGAAAATAAAAATCCTCATCACTTTTGAAGTTCAAAATCTCAAGAAGCCTGCAAAACACAAGAATTTAAGCAATTAAATGAAAATCAAGGAATCAAAATTTAAGCCAAAGACGAAATCTCAGATCAATAACCAGTATGCAGTATTGAGTTTTATAGTGTACCAAGATAAATTAGGAGAATACCATTCGATATGAGACAATTGAAATGGGCCATCAACTGGTACAGTTCCACAAACTTCATTTTTGGAGATATCACTGCATTAAGGAATTATACATAAGAACATTCATTCTTGAAATTATCACTATATCATGAAACCATACATAAGAACCTTCATTCGTGATCACAAAAAATTGAAAATAATCACTTACAAGACTTTGAGGTTTGTTAGGGACGTGAGTTCTCCGTGGGATGAGGTGAGAGAGAGAAAAAAAAATCATGACCGACTTTTGGAGTCAGAAAAGATGAATAAAAAATTATTAATAGATTAATAGACTTCACATTAGATTAACAAATAAAAATGATTTTAAAATTTAAACTTAAGTAAACATTAAAAAAAGTCTAACCCTTTTCAATTTCTTCAATTTCCTTGAATAATTCAAGGTCATCATCGGTTGGATCCTTATAAAAGTTCATCGCATCTGCTCTTAGCCAATCACTAGTGCACACCAATGCTTCTACCATTTTAGGACTCAAATTACTCCTAAAAGGATCCACAACCCTTTTCCCAAACTAAAAGCGGACTCGCTTAGCGGCAGTTGAGCTTGGAATTGCAAAAATATCTTTGGCAATAATTGAAAGGATTGGGTACCTAGTTTCACTTCCTTCCACCACTCCAAAAGATTGAAAGAGCGGATTAGAGCGTTTTTCAATCTCATCGGCTAGGTACTTATCCACTTCATTAGATATCTCTTGAAGTTGTTCTTCTTCATTTTGTGCTTCCACATCATCGAACAACTCATCGAAAAGACCACCGCCGCCGCTGCCACTAGCACCATTTCTACCACCACACTCCATTTCCGCACTTTGCCTCTCAACAATCAAAGTATCATTTATCCCCTTATACTCTGTCCACAAAGTTACCAAATTCTTTTTAGTCACACCAATGACTTCTTGGATCTTCTCAGAAGTACCTCCCAATTTTTTGATGCTAACTTTGATAACCTGAAGTTTGTTTCTTGGGTCCAAAACATTGGCAATAAAAATCAAAGGATTCATACTCTCCCAATTCCCCCAGTACTTATCAAATTTAACCTTCATTGCACTTGCAACCTTTTGAAGAATTGGATCAGAAGGATCATCGCTCTTTTTATCAATCTCAAGTTGTAATGCAATCATTGTTTGATACATCAATTGAGAAGTCGGAGTTTTTGATGCACTTAGCTCTAAAGTGGCATCATAAAACTTCTTCAGAAAGTGTATAAAAGCGTTTGTACTCTCCCAATCCTCCTTACTTGGAGGTCCTTTCCTTTCTTTGCCCTTTTCATTCTTTTCACGAAAATAGTTCGTGAAAGGCGCCCATTCTTCAGCCATCCTTTCGAACACCCTTCTGTACTTCATTGCAATATCAAGCATTTTATATGTTGAATTCCATCTAGTCTTGACATCCATAGGCACTGTTGACGTGCTAGGAAACTTGGCAAGCACAACAAACTCCCTAAATTTATTCAATCTCGGGGGGGAAGAATGAATAAAATTAACTGCATTACTTATGGATTTAATAGATGCACTAAGCTCTTTCAAACCATCCTTAACAATTAAGTTAAGTATATGACATGAACACCTCAAGTGCAAGTATTTCCCATCAAACATCAACATGTTTTCACTTCTCATTCTTTTTTTCAAGTAATCAATAGCAGTATTATTAGAAGAAGCATTATCGACTACTATTGAAAAAACTTTTTCTATCCCCCACCCTCTCAAACAAATCTCAACCAATTTACCAATTTCTTCCCCAACATGACTATCAATTTTTGTGAAATTTATGATCCTTTTATGCAATTTCCACCCACTATCTAAAAAGTGAGCTGTGATAACCATGTAATTTATATTTTGAATCGAAGTCCAAGTATCAGTGGTGATACTCACTTTTTGGCCACTAATTGCAAGTTGTATCCTAGCTTTCTCCTCTAAGAATAGATCGTAAATCATACCTGCAACTTTCTTTCGACCGGGGATATTGAATCTCGGTTGTAATTCATGCACAAGACTTACGAACCCATCCCCTTCAACGGCCCGAAAGGACACTTCATCCTTGATCACATATTCAACAACTTTTAATTCACAACGCTTTTGATTAAAAGTGTGTGGAATTAAAGCAACTCCTTGCCCCATAGTCTCATTTGTCAACGTAGGTTGACTTTTGTCTCTTATACTCCCCACGTATAGTGGACATTTGATGCACCTGTTCTCTAAGTGATTTTTTAACCCACTAGTACTTCCACCCGTCACTGGGATTTCTACTTCACAATGGTTGCAAATCCCGATTGATTGTAGGACCCCATCCACTATCCGAGTCCCTTCTGTACAATGCTGCCAATATATACTCCTCTTTTTGGGAACTTTGGGAGGTTTTGGCGAATATTTTCTTGCTCGTTTGCGACTTGGTCCTGCATCATGTGTTTCAGTATCATGTGTTTCACTATCAATTGTGTCCGGTGTGTCGGATGGATTTGGCATTGAATGAGAAGCTTCAGATTCCATTCTAAAAAAAAAAAACACATGTTAGTATAATATATGACAACGAATTCAAAGTTCTATAAAATAAGGTGTCTTTAACTAACTAATTAACTCATGCGTACGTATAGGTGTAGAGAATTAGGAAAAGCTTAGTCCTATTATTAATATCAACATATACAATCAAACATTTTCATACCATTTCATAATACACATTGCCCCATTGTGTGTGACAGAAACTAGAAGGAGGTGTACTTTATATATATTGTTACGTAAACTACAAAGATATATTTTTCTAAATATAAATTGTTCTGACTTTACGGTATATTTTTTCTCTGAAAACTAGAAGGAGGAGGAATGTAAAACTACAATTATTTTTCTAAATATAAATTGTTACAGTATATTTTTATGTTGTTGGATTGGGGACAGAATTGGATTCATTTGTGTATTTTATAGAACTTTGAATCAAATGGTACCAAAATACACAAAAGAATAGTGACAGACTCAACACGCCCCTGTTTTTTCACACTAACATGCACAAATGGTGTCCTACAGCCTACTATCACCTCTTCTTCCTCTCCCTCACATTCCTTCCATCCACAAATGCCACAAATGGTATTGCAAAGATGTATGAATTTCTACAGAAAAAATGCACAAATTATCACAATATTTAATTACCTGAGCGACGGCGATGGGGGGGGGTGGAGCGGCAGCGGCGATGGGGAGATGGGCGACAACAAATATGGGCGGCGGCGGCGATGGGGAGGGAGCGGGCGGCGATGGGGGGGGGGGGCGGACGAGGCGATGGGGGAGGCGGGGCGACGAAGGCGATGGGGTGGCGGAGCGACGACGGCGATGGGGAGGCGGATCGATCAGCATGAAGCCCGGGAGGCGGATCGGCGGCGACGAGGAGCCTCTAGGGTTTGGGAATTTTAGGAATAGAATCAATAGATATGAAAGTGAGTCTGAATTCTGAAATGTGGATTGTGGTGTAGAGGTGTAGTCGTGTGGGCGTGCGCGTGGCTGATATAATTAGGAATTAGGAATAGATTTAGGTTTAGTTTATTTAGAAATGTGGTGTAAAAGAAAATATTTATTAAAAAAAAATAAAATTAAATACGGTATTTTCGGATATTTAAAATAATTGATATGAAGATTACCTGCATCTTAAAAAATTTTGATATCTAAAAATTTCGATAAAATCGATATTTTTTCTTGATTTGCAGTAAGTCTTGATATCTAAGATTTTTTTTATTTTTAAATCCACCCCCTTAGATGGGCCTGTACCGGCCGTATTTTACTATTCAGAATTTCAGATTCGGATTCTATTTTGCCCGAGTTCTCTAGGGCTTGTTATTAAATCGTCACTATTTTTTTTTTTGTTAAGATAATCAATAGCAATATTTTGTTCGATCTTTGCACCTCGTGTTTTCTCTGATAAATTTGCTCGTCAATTTTTTCTGAGAGTTGTTAAAACAATATCACGATGGGGAGGCGGAAGGAGCGTCGTCTGGCCGCCATGAGCGGCGTTGGTCGTAGAGTTAAACTCGATCTGTTTGCGGAACCCTCCGGTACTTTTAAATTCATTTACAACGTGTTGTTATGTCTCTTACGGTGGTTAAGATTGTGAGATTTACGGATTCGGGATTATTTTGAGTTTGGGGCTTTTAATTTTTTGAATATTACCCGCCGAATGATAATGTTTGCGAGGATTACTTTTCTTTGCAAAGAAGTAGTTAGTTTTCTGCGTTTCTAGCTCTTGAACTGGAGAAGGGATCATGTAAAGTGCTCTAATATGCTTATTTTATATTTATTTATGCAGTAGCTGAAGAAAATAATAACCATGCTCAATTATATTCTCAATACATTTGTAGATTTCTTAAATTGGTTGCTTTAGATTTTTCTTCAATTCGTTAATTTTTAGCTTCTGTGTTTATTTCAGTAAGGGGAAATACATGTTTAATTTTTTCTGTCAATGTGACATGCTATAAATAATATATTTGGTCATAACCTCTCTTAGGAGATTTGGGTGGCTCCTCTACCTTGGAAGAAGTTGGAGGGGATGAAATTCTTGCCGAGTCCGATTCGCCATCTGCTTCCGGTGGGTTCCGTCAGTTTTCTTCAAAGGACTGCTCTTTCTAGAGAAGACATGATGTGACCACATAATATTGGTGGAAATTATTGGGTTTTTATTTTGTACAAGAAATGTTATTTGCACACCCAAAAAATTTGTGTTCAGACTGTACGATGGCTGTGGTATTGGGAACAATCAAATGGTTATCAGACTACACTTGCCACACTGCCTTATTGTGTAAACTTTCAACCTGTCATGACCCTTTTTTGGCGGCATCAAAGGCGGTTTGGAGATCACAAGGGAGTTTGCCGAATTGGTTCGTATGTCTTTGGCTTTATTTCTTTTTGGCGATACTGATGGTTTGAAATTTCTGCTACAGGTTCGATGGTCATGCTGATGTTATAAACTTTTCCCCTTTGTTAAACTAGCTAATTAATGTTGATTTTTCACGGGTGTTTCTTTATGCAACTGCATTTCTGTGTTCGGTTAAGATACCTTGACTGTAATTATGTTCAGATTTTTTGTGGTGTTTGATATTGTAGTATCTTCTCTACAGGACAAAAGCCACAGAATCCACTCCAGCTTCTTGGACAGTACAGTGATGAAGAGTTGGATGAAGATACAAATGAAGGACAAAATCATGCTGAGGATTCATCTGTTGGCATGGACGAAGAGGTGATTATGTGAATAATTTCTAACTATGTCTGAATTTCTGTTAGGCAGATTCTGAGTTCAACTTCCGAGTGAAATGTGGTAGACCGTTTCTCTCCTTTCACGCGCTAATTTTCTCTTTATGATTTTCTTATCAGTCAAAAGTTATCACTGTAAAAGAAGCTGAAGATGGAGAAATTAATCATGCTAAAGAATCCAGTCAAAAGGTGGAACAGATCCAGATGGACAACAATTCTGCTTCTCAGGATCTCCTACAGAATTCTGAGGAGAGCATCAAAGAGATTAATCCTGATGACTTAAAGATGCAAACAAATAATACAGAAGAAGCTATATATCCTGCTGCACCTGATGAGCACCTTGTTGAGAATGTGAGCTCAGGTTGGTGTTGGGTTATGGAGCCTGAGTGAAACGGGGATGCAGGGCGCGGGAGGCACTCGACCAGTGCTCGAGGTCGAGCAGGTGTGCTCGGTCGAGCGCCCCCCTTTTGCAGCGGTGAGAAGGCGCTCGAGCAAGGTTGTTGATCGAGCAGAACCGCTCGACCAAGGGCTGAGGTCGAGCGGTTCCGAGGCCTGTACGCGGAGGCCCAGTTTCATCTTTTAGGGTTTCGGCCAGGATGGGCCAAACCTAGGTTTCTTGTATAAATACCCCCCTGACTCCTCCATTGTATCTTGCACTACTTGCACTATCTTATACGATATAGTAGATCTCTCCTGGCTTGGTAGTGCCCCCAGATGTAGTCAGTTTGACGAACTGGGTAACCAAATTGTTTGTTCCTCTTAATTCCGTAGTTCCATTATTTTCTCCTATAATTGCTTGCTTAAATTCCTAACAGTTGGAAGATGGTGTTGCACAAAGAGAGTAATGAATACTATTATTGGAATGTTTTGACAGGAGAAATGTCATGGGACGTACCTGATGTTTTGGCTCCAGAAATTGGAACATCTGCAGAGAAAGTTATCGAAGATACTGAAGGAAAAACAGATGTTCTAACAAGCACGCACACGCCAAGTATGCCTTTGGACGTGGAAGAAGAAGACAGTGGTGATCAAAGGATTAGAACAAATGGATCTGATGAAGGACTTCAAATTGAAGGCAAGGAAGGAAATAGAGATGCTATCCATGATAATAGATCTTCCTCGATTGGTGGAGAGAGTCAAAGTGGTGTTGATCTATCATTGCAGCTGATAAAGCGCTGTGAAAGTCTGCTGGAGAGACTTAACTCTGTGCAATGGTACTAGACATACATGTTCTTGACCTGTACCTTCTGTCTACATTTTAGCACATGTGTTGGGTAAAAAGCATAAAACCCCCCATGTGTTTGATTGAATATCCCCCTCCCCCAACCCCCCTGTGCGTTTCAGTAATTGCATAACTTCCCTATGTTGGGTAAAAGTATGCACAAAACCCCACTGACCACTTTTATTCAAAGAACACTAGATTGAAGTGCAAGCTTGCATAATTCCCTTTTATAAACAAAAGACAAGCGCACAACACATATGGAAACACATAGACGCAAAACATGTATATAGCAAAGGTGTCAAGAAGTGGCCTTGGGGATTTTGAGCATATTTTTATCAAACACAAGGGTTTTATGCATTTAATGAAACATGAGGGGGGTTCGTACATGCTTTTATTAAATGTTTTATGGGTTTAATGAAACACAAGGGGTTTTGTGCATATTTTATCAACTCAAGGGGTATATGTCTTTTACACCGCAGGTGTTCAATCATTGCTTTCTATAGATGTAGTCCTATCTTTAGTTGACTTCTTTCCCATGTTTCTTCATCTCACTGATTCTTATCTTCTACTATTCACTTTAAACAGCTCTCCGGAAGGTCAAGATCTTAAATTAAAGTGTAAATCGGAAATTGAGATCAGGCTCTCTGACATCAACACATTAGCATCTCATGGTTCATCTCTGCATCCCTTTTGGCTGCATTCTGAAGCTCAGCTAGAACGGCTTGAGTCTGCAATAGACAGTTTTATTCAACAAGTCAATTCAGCAGCAGTTAGTGAATTTCTGGCTACACTGGATTCAGGTGAAGACACTGAAATTGATTCAAGTGAAAACAAGGCACTGTTTGCTGCTGTTGAATCACATGCTGGGGATACCTCTGTGAAGCCAACTTCGGAAGCTGATAATAATGATGGGAAAAGTGAAATCACTGGGATTGAAAACAAAAGCGACCTAAATCACAAACCTGACGATCATGCTGTTGAAGATGAAGATATGGATGTAGACATGGAAGTCGACGATGCATCTCCAAACGGGGAACAAGATGCTCATCGTCAAGTTTCAACACATCTCGCAAATGTGCCCTCTACACTTTCAAACGTGGGACCTACATTTCCACCCAATGTAGAGTGGGTTCCTCCTCCACCTCTCGATAACGAACCTTTTCCACCGCCGCCTCCTGACGATGAACCTTTCCCTCCACCACCACCACCTGAGGAGCCTACAGAAACTTCTTATCCTCCATCTCATTTAGGGGCAGCTCAGTCTTTTCCTTACTCAGAACAGTACGCACTGTTGTATCCTGGTTCTGGTCTTGAGTATTATATGCAGACAAACCCTGAACTTTCTGGGGCTCTGTATACGCATCCTGAGGGAGGTCAAGTTGCCCCTTCCCATGTACCACAATATTACGAAGCTGCCCCCAATGTATATGCTGTTACTCCTGTGATAGTCAACCCTGTTGACCCTACAACCTATTATGGTCTTGAAAATGGGACCCACAACCCTGCTTCATTGATGACTACTGCAGCTGAGTCTTCAGGCATTAAAAGTGAACCTGGTCGTGAAGATGTTGCAGGATCCTTGGGTTTTTTGTTCTGAATCTGAGTCCAATTTGTTACTGAAAACTAATATTAATGCTGATAAGTCATGCCACGTGGTGCCTCCAGAGGCCCAATCCTCTATTGGAGGTCCAGAAACATCTGAGACCGCCACATCTGTTTCTGCTGCAGCGGCAGCTGCTGCAATTAAGGCTCAATCTAAGGGTATGTGTTTGTTTATGGATTGTAGTGGATTTTGATGAATAGTAATGGTTTATTTGGATGTTGTATATGTTTGGGAGTGTGAATTTTGTAGGATTTAATAGGGTAGAATTCTAAAAAATATGTGATAGATGATTGATTATGTATTAGAAATTGTGTAAAGGGCAAAAGGAGAAGAGAGAGTGTTGAGTTGGGTAGAAAATATTAATTAAAAAGTTTGTGTTAGATTATTAATGTGATATTGTATTGGAAATTGTGTTTGAAAAAAGTAAAATAGGTGTATTATAGGTATTACATGGTAGAATTTTAGAGGACCCAAAATCCTATACCAAAATCCGTAGAAACAAACGAGGATTTAGTTTTGAAAAAAAGAACTGGGGTGGGAAGCTATAAACTGACAGGGCCTAAGGGTAATGATTGAAGTGTCTTTTATTCTTGAAAATGCATGTTTTGGTGTTCAGCATGATGTTCGATACAGAAGCAAAATTGTTCAACATGTGTTGTTAATGACATCCTGGACATAGGGGCAGCCAAAACCAAATGTTTTACTGATTTTATTGGTGGGTTGTGTATTGTTTTAGTTACAAATTGTAAATATCTAATTTTTGGTATTCTGTTTGTATCTTCACAGTTACTCGAAAGAAGAAGCGAACGATTGCAGTGGTCTCCACATTGAGATCTAATAAGAAAGTGTCCAGCTTGGTTGACAAGGTTGGAGCAATTTCTTTTCTTTATCGCAATTTGACTTTTCCCCATCATGTGAATCTGAATGTTGCAATTTTTGCACATATTTATCAGTGGAAAGCTGCAAAAGAGGAGATGCATGAAGAAGAAGAAGAGGAACCGGAAGATCCTATTGAAATCTTAGAGTTGAAACGGAAAAGGGAAATAGAGGTTTGCATGTTTTGATATTTTTTTCAGGCATTATTACTCTCTTCTGTTTCTCTAACTTCCTTTTCATTGCAGAAATGGCGAGCTCAGCAGATAGCCAGTGGCGAAGTCAAAGATAACGCTAATTTTCAGCCATTGGGTGGTGATTGGTAATTATCCTCGGCTTTCTTGATTTATATTAATGTACTCAAGTGTCCTTAAAGTGTGCTTGTAAAATCCTTAAACTAATGTGTGATGATCATCTAGAGAGATTAAAAAAAAGGTTCCTTTTTTCAAACAAGACATTGGGATCCCCACACATAAATGTGGGCCCAAAGCTAATCTTTATGTATCAAGATTATATGATTCTGCCCGTGTTTGACTGGTTGACTATCATGCAGGCGAGAACGAGTGAAGCGCAGGAGGACCGCAAAGATGAAGGAATCTGTACAAAGTTCCCCAGATAGAAACCAGCAAACTGATCTCTTAGAACTCTCAAAAGGTCTTCCATCGGGATGGCAGGTATGACCTATTCGTCTTTTTTTTTTCCTACTCCATAAGAAACTTCATATGTTGATCTTCCCTTCAAAATTTTAAAATATTATGTCTAGTGTTAATCTTATTAATAATAAAGATACCCAGCTCACATTTTGGGTGTAAATAAACTATATGATATGAAAGTAAAAAATAAGAGTTTTTCTAGTTATGTCTACTCTCAATGGCTCATGCCCTGTGTCCTCTGTCCATTTTTACCAGGCGTATTGGGATGATTCCTCAAAGCTTGTGTATTACGGAAATGCCCTGACCTCAGAAACTTCATGGATCAGGCCGTCGGGTTAGACGCAACTCCTTTCGGTGATACTATTCAGAGGTTTACTGTTTTCTCTATCTTGTAAATTAAAATTCTCTAGTTAAGCTAAAACATACTGTATTGCAGTGATTTTCTTTCTTCCGTTGAGGTCTACATTTTTTTTCTGCAATCGACAAATACATGTATAACGATTATTGCATCACCTTCGTAGTCTGTGCGATGTGATAATATGATCTACCATAGAGCACGAAACTATAATTTAAACGGGAATTTAAATGCATTGAAATTTAGAATTGATTTGAACCTTTTGTTCATTCTATGTTTTAACAGGAATGAATTTAGATACTCCTTTTGTCCCAATCTTAACATAACACTTTCCATTTTATTTATCCCAATTTTAATGTAACATTTCCTAAAATAAGAATATTTATTTTATCATTTTATCATATAAAATATTAATAAATAATTCTTTTTAACCCTAACACTTTATTATTTTATCAAATAAAATATTAATAAATAACTATTTTTACTCTTAATATTTTATTATTTTATCACTATTTTTTTAATTTTTGTGTCGATAGTAAAACTTTCCTTAAGATTTGGACGAAGGGAGTATCTTACTTTCCTTAAGATTTGGATGAAGGGTGTATCTTTTTTGTGTCGCTTGAATGCCTTTAAGCTCATTTTTTTTTATATAATTTTCTAACTTCAATGTTTACTACTATAATTTAGATATATTAACACTGTTTTCTTTATATATTTTTTTGAACAGAAAATGTATTATTCACATTATCAGTGGGTACAAAAGTACCCCAACAACAAAATATGTACATAGTCAACAATTCAATATCATTCTAGGATTAACTAACCAATTCGAATACGAAAAACTAGAACACCTAAAGTCTTTCATATCTAACCAACTCCACAGTCTAGCTTTAACCTCATCTACAATATTTTTCACCGAAAAAATCTTGCTGTTAAAAATAATAGAATTGCGTTCTTTCCAAAGTATCCATATCACACCGAGCCACTAAGCAATTGTTACACGTTCCCTTTTTTCCCCTCTTAATAACCTACTGTGAGCAAGTAGGTTAGTAATGGGTTGTGAGTGAAGAACGGTAGTGATCCCAACCCATTTCAAGCATTCCATCCAAACCGTATAGGAGACCCGACATTCGAAGAAAACATGTTCACATGTTTCATCATGAGTACCACAGAAAATACAGTTTGCATTTGCGTTCAGATCCAAAATGTTTCTTCTTCTCAAGTTGATTTTAGTTGGTAATCTATTCCACAAGAGTCTCCATGCTTGCATCACGATCTTCGGGAATGCGATCTTGCTCCAAATCAACTTGAAACTAGCCTCCAGATCCACGTTCAATTGGTTGTCCCCTCTCCAAATGAGCATCGACTGATAGGCATCCTTCGTTACGTATTGTCCGTTTGGGGACTCCTGTGTTTTCTTTATACACGCAATAAGAATTTGAACATTCTCCATGAAAGAAAATAAACCGATAAAGCATGACTTTTTTTTCCTCGTCTACCCTCTTCATGCATCCATCTCTTTCACAAACATTACGAATTTAAAATATATAACAGTGTTTTAAAAAATTGGTTATATAACTGTGTTTTAAAAAATCGGTTCAACTGTTGAACCAAGAATTGATCATGCAACCAGTGTGATTATTCTTAGGAAACCATTTTTATGATTGAATCGGAAAAAATCGATCAAAAATTAAAAAAATGATAAAACTTGTTGAACTGATTTTTTAAAAAATTATTTTTAAACTTGATTTTATTATTATTCTTTTTATAACTCGGTATCCAGTTCAAAGACCAATTAATCCAGGGGACCAGAACCCACCGTCTATTAGCGGGGTGAGGAGCCTAACCATCTCAAGAGTTGATCGCAGTTAAGGGGTTTTGAACCTGAGACCTAAAGAGGAGCATACTCTTAAGTCCCAAGCCTATATTACTTAACTTAATATTATTTCTATCATCCTTATTTTAAAATTTAATAGTTTAAATTGTGTTGTGTTATCTTGATTCTATTGTATTTATTTTAATATATAACATTAATAGAGATCATTTTAATGGTTAGATCGATCGAAATCGTTTCAATAGTTAAATTGCCAATTCGATCGGTCCAACCAATTAGAGTAACACTCTTGTGAACCAGGTCTATACATGAACTCTATCACTGTTATGCACAAAAAATTTTCACTGTTTAAAAATATAACACATTTTTTAACAATTATAGTTTTTGTGCATATCAGTTAAAGTTTTTATGCATAACAATGATACTTTAAAAACCGAGTTCACGGTGAACTCGGGTTTACACAATTTTTTGTCAACCAATTAAACCGTTAATTGTTGCTCAGTCTGATTTGATAATTATGAAAATATTGATATATAATAATAATAATAATAATAATAATAATAATAATAATAATAATAATAATAATAATAATAATAATAATAATAATAATAATAATATAGAACTAAAAAATTCCCAAGAATTAGTTTATATAGATAAAAAGGTGGAGACTTTTATTATGTCTTTTTCCTAAATAGTAGCACCATGTTTCTATGAAAATTTACTGTAGGAATTTAATCTTATCGTATTGCAATTATTAAAACGAATATTTCAAGAAATAAGAAGCTACCAGATGGGTGTGGTGGCACGCCACACGTGGCAGCTTTCCAAGTTCCAATTTACAACAAATAGAAGCTTGGAGAAAATACCCAACAAATTAGACGCTTGGAGAAAATAGGTTATTCAAGAGTATGACACTGCATTGCCTATTTAAATTGGACATTTTGTCTTGTATATTACAACCCTGTCTTGAAATAAAGTCGGCATCATTATGCCAAGGTTTAATTGATGTTATAACTTTTAACATGAGAAAAATATATAAAATAAAAAATAAAGAACACATAATTTATATAATTAACTGACGACGTGTTAGTTACGTTTAGTGGTAATTTTTTTTTTTTTTTGTATATTATTGATGAGAGTTGTTATAATTTACAGAATGAGTAGATTAAATATAATTCTCATAATGTGACTAGATTAAATGTGGAAGCTATTTATAATTCCTAATAGCCTGAGAGTCTAATAAATAAATTCAAAACTAAAAACTTGGCTCAAACATACTTCTTTCGTTTCGAAATCAATTGAATGTTTACTGCTTGCACGAAATTTAACGTAAGAATTATTTATGAATATAAATTTATATTTATGAGGATTAAATAACAAAATAACATCATGTGATATAAATAAAAGGAGATAAAATTATTTTTAATGTGAAAAAAGTAATGAAATATGATATAATATTGAGATTTTTGGAGAAAAAATTAAGTTAATTGAGTTCTTTAATACCAATTTAAAAAATATTCAATTAAATTCAGGACGAATATTTTTATCGAATGTTTAATTAAATTCGGTCCGTAAAAATATAGCATTGCCACTGAAACCCCGTGGGGGGAGCATCACCCCCGGACCAAGGGTGCGAACCCTCGACTCACTGAACTTGCAGCAACACCCCCGAACCAGCTCACAGTCATGTGGTTCAAGGCATTGCAACAATTGCAAATTAAATTAAATCACCAACATTAAATTATGTTCCAAATTAATTTTTTGGGCAGCCTTCAGTGCCGAGATTTTATGGGCTTGCTCCAATGTTGTTAGATTAGACTAGTATTTTCACCCGTGCGATGCAAGGATTTAAAATTGTATAAATATTTAATAACTCTCTCATGACTTGATAAATTGTTCGTTTACAAATTTACATTACAAAAAAAATGCAAATAAATATTGATTAAAATATATTTTGTTCACACAAAGCAAATACGTGAACTACTTAAAAGAATACATTTTATAAATTTTGAAAGACTTCCTTATATACAACATTTTTTGTTGACCGACTATGTTCACCGCCTTCATCACAAATTAAAAATTTCAATCCTTTGCGATTAGTCACTCTTGAAACTGCAACATACAACTGACCGTGACTAAAAACAGACTTTTTCAACAACAGTCCAAGATGAGAGAGTGATTGACCGTGACTTTTGTTTATTGTCATAGCATAAGATATGATCAAGGGGAATTGTCTTCTTTGAAACCTAAACGGTAACCTCGGATCTGATAGAGTTAATGACATTCTTGGGATCAGAACTTTATGGCCTGCGTTGCTTCCACACATAATTTTTGCTTCTAAAACATGTGATCCAAGCTTGGTAATTACCAATCGAGTACCATTACACAAACCTAGTGAATGATCTATATTTCTCAACAACATTATATGAGTGCCGACCTTCAGTTTTAGCTCGTGATTGGGAACACCTGAACACCTTATTCCATTTAGAAACTCTGGGGTGTGTACATCGACCAATACATCGACATTTGCATCGGACTTGCATGCACTATCCGAACTTAAATACGTCCTTGCCTCACCAGAATTCAATGAAGACATATGCTCATTCACAATGTCAACGACATCAAGTGTCGGAGCCAGTATAGCACGATCCTTCAAAAAACTCATATCGTCTCCTGAATCCATATAAGATGGGTATGTACTTTACACGATTGATAAAATTGGATCACTTGAAGATTTTACTATGAGATCTTCTGGAATTTCAACAATTGCATGATCATCACTCTCAATTCTCAATGTTCCATCACCAATACGTGCGATCCATTTGGAGAATTCTTTTAATTCATTGTGTTCATCTGTTGACCCATATGCTTGCAACCTCATATTCTTAGTTAACTTCAACAGCTTGCAGTCTCTCCATATATTCGAAGAATTAATGGTTGCGTGGATAATATCCTGTCGAGTTCCCTTAGTAATCACTGGCAAAATCTGTCGGAAATCCCCTCCAAAAAACAATAGTTTTGCCTCCAAATGGCTTGTTCTTGTTCAATGGATTGCTCAGCTGCATGATATCTTTCAGAGTTCTATCCAATGCTTCGAAACAGTACCTATGCATCATCGGAGCTTCATCCCAAACTATAAGCCTTGCTCTAACAATAAGCTATGCTAGTTGGCTACCCTGTCTGATGGAACACGTCGAGCTCTCATTCGGATTTAGAGGGATTGAGAATCTTGAATGAGCAGTTCGACCTCCGGGAAGTAAAAGTGAAGCTATGCCCGTGGAACATAGTTGCATGCTTCTATTTGGAATAGTTGCACGTTTTTATTTTGTATAGTTGTACGCTTCTAAAATGCATTATGAGTGCACGGTGCTCTCGGGTGCACATGAGACCAATTCTAATTGAAGATGGAGAAAAATATTTCATGAGAAAATAGTTATAATGCAATTTAGATTCAAAATATTTAAATAAATATATAATATTTAACTATAAGAACAAACGTTAATGATGAAACCTCTGATTTGCTATTTTGAGTATTGACATTTAATTTTAACATGCCCACTCGGACCCCTCCCCCATCTAAATCTAACAAATTCTTTCTCTCAATTTTTATTTTGGTTCGCTTTTTACTCTCTCTCTCCAACCCTCTCAATTATCTCTCTCTCACCAACTGAAACCCTTTTCTCTCTCTTGCTTAGGCCACCCACCGGCCACCGCTCCCACCCAAATTCAATTATTCATTTCTCTCCACAAATTCTGTCGCCTGCCACCCACACGGAGCCGCATGCCTCACGAATCTGCAGTACGTCGCCGCGAAGAAGAGGATTAAGCGACGGCGGAGAAGAGGGTTACCCGCCGCCCTGCGACGGCGGTGGTGTATTTACGGCCCATTTCAATACAGCCCATTAGGATACATTTTTACGGTTCATTTTGCATAAAAATATCCTAGAAGCATCTAAATTCTATTTATTATATTTTATTTGTTACAGCTAATAATTACATTTCAACCAGTCACCAATACCAACTTAAATCACACTTGCAACACATCCTCACACAAAAGATGTCAACGCATCAAATCGAAAAGAGGAATTTCTCTCTCAAACCCTAGCTGCCCAAATTATTTTTTCCAACCTCTAGAAAATAGTTATCCATTTGTGTGTGCCACTGTGATGAAGATTAAGGTATTATTCTTGGATCCCTTTTACATGGTTCATTTATTGTAATGTAAACTTATTTTTAGATTTTTTTTTATCCAGGTCGGTGTAAATCGAAGACCAACACTTCCAGATCGGTGTATATCTTCGAATACACTTCCAGTTAAGTGTAGATCTGAGAGTACACTTCCAGATCGGTCAAGATCTGATAATATACTTCTACATGGAAAACACCGCGTTTTCGCCCCTCATTTGTTAGCCTCGTTTTTTCTCCAAGGTAATTTTGATCTAATCCCCTACTCACTCTGTATAATTTCTTACAGTGCGTTCATTGATCATTTGTGTGCGTGCGCGTGTGTCTCTTTTTTGAAGGTTATTGTCACTTCGATGATGAAATACACAAGGAGATCTTGTCAATAAGGGTGCAGCCAAATACTTTTTTAAGATGATGAAGATACATATTGAAGGTTATTGTCACTTCATGATGAAATACACAAGGAGATCTTGCCAATAAGGGTGCAGCCAAATACTTATTTAAGATGATGAAGATACATATTGAATGTAGTTATTGTTAATTTTAATAATCTGTCTAAATCTTAATGTGTGGTATATATAATTTTTTTCACATTTTTTTTCTTTTGTTGTCTTCGTTGAAAATCTTGTGCACGCATATATATTTTTTTATCACATCTTGTGCTCTTTTGCGGTCTTCATTGAATATCTTATGCTATGCTTATGTTTTTGATATCTTATGCTTATATTAGCTGATCAGGCCTCTTTGAATTAGTTATATCATTTGGTGAATTTCAATTTAAGTAATTTGGTGCTACCTTATCCTTCTTTATTTAGAATGTATTTATTATGCATATTTTTATACGCATCAGAAGTAGGCAATTTTTTTAGTGCATGTTTGCAAACTCTAAAGGGTTATTGTAATTATTTGTTAATATTTAAAGGCAAAAACACAAACATTTCACAATTATGCATCATATAAGATCTTGATACGCAACATTAGAAGCCATGAATGTAGTGTGCTTCCCCCTAGTATAAGCTGTACTTTATTTGAACGTATCTTTTATTGTTATCAACTTTTCCTCTGTCCCCACCCCAATTTTTTACATCATCCTTCTAAGCCTAATATATATTGCACGTGCAGACTTTTATTACTCCTTATCTTACAACGAAAATGTTTAGTACACACTGTAAGGTTATTGAAAAAGTCTTGCAACTGATTCTTTGTACCATGGATGGTCTCGCTTGCAGCTGAGAAAGGTAATTGTCATTGATCTTGTTTGATACATTTTTCTTGCTTATTTTAGAAAAAATGTACTAAACATTTTTAATTTTCTATTTTTATTTTGCACTTCTAATTTCAAATTTCAGTAACATTGACTTAAATTTTGGACTGCTATTGTCTGGATTGGGGAAATAGTAGTTTTACGATTTTGGATTAGGAATCAATATTCATTTCAATGTGGCTGATTAAATTTCTTAATCCTAATTGTTTATGTACATTACTTTATACCTATTATATAACCTGAACTTTCCCTTGTACACATGAAGTTTTTTTTTCTTTTCTAAAATGACACTGTTTTGTGGTTTGATGCTCTAAAATTGATAATTCGTTGTCTAGAAAACATGGGTTCAAGGATATATCCATTGTTTTTAGTCTTCTAGACTCGGGGAATGTAAGGAAAGGGACTTTTAGTATGACTAATGAGGCTTCAAGAACTCAAACTTTGGTTCAATTCCTGTCCATGCTGTTTTTTGGATAAAAAGTTGTACTTTGTTTAAAAACAGCCCCTTAAGGTTTGTATTTTTTTTAAAAAAACACCTCCCTGAAGTTGTGCAATTTGTATGGAAACAAAATTTACTGTTGAAGATGCTAGCAAAGATTAATGAAGAAAATGCAAAATAAAGGAACAAATTATTATTTCTCATAATAAACTGCATATTTTAAAATAAAATTGAAAATAAACATACCTTTTTCAGCATATTCAACTTTATCTTGCTTTACTGCAAGGGTGTTAGACCTCTGATTTTGCATTTTTGTCGATTTGTTGTTTTTCTCTTTCTCCTTTTCCTTCAAAAGAATTACCACAAGAAAATGTTTTCAATTTTGTTTATTGTAAAAGCAATATAAATAAAAAATTGGTTGGGTGATCTAGTGTAAGTGCCGTATAAGAACTGAGTTTTACAAATACTTGTTATGTTTTTCGTGTCTAATGTACGATTTAATTGATGAGCAGTATTAAATAAATGTTTTCCTCAAGTTTTGTATATTCTATGTGTTGATTTTTAAAATTAATTTTAGATTTACCTCATAAGATTCTTCTCTATATCCACTTATTTCTACATATTCTATATATTGATGTCTTAAGTGTAGATTTCTCTAAAAAATTCTCAACTATTTACTTATGTACTGAAATTCTTCTTTAAGTATTCATTGAACCCATTTGTTTCTTTATGGCTGAATTCCTTACCAATGAATTTGTATGTTTGTTTCAGGGACTTCTACGTGTTAATTAACAACATTGGAAGGCGTTTAATTTCTTCAAAGAATTGCGCTTTAGAAGTCTACAATCTAGGATTTATTTTCTTTATATGTGCACTGATTTATATCAATATTAGGAGTTTGAGTATGTCTTTAGTTGAAGGTTACTTATTTTGAATGTAAATTGTAAACATGAACACAAGCTTAGTAATGAAACATAAAACAGTGTATCAAAAACAGGGAATTTGAATAACACTTAGATAATTTTGATCACATTGATAGTGAACTACAAAAAGCACCAGCATCAATTAAGCAATGAAAACAACAAATAGGTAAGTAGTTGCTGGTTTAATGTCAAAAAGTGCATTAGAATGCACAAAGTCCTACACCTGCTGATTGTCCTCTTCCTTTTTGATCGCCACAGCTGCCTTCTTTTCCGAAACAGGAGAAAACTCATCAAGGTTGAAGCTTCTTTCCCCTTGAGTTTTCTCTTTAAGGTTGAAGCTTCATCGACCTCTGTCTCGGACTGACTTTTTGAAGTACCTTCCTGTAATAAAACTTGTAAGCGTGTTAAGAAACATTGTATATTAAAATTCAAGGGGAATAATAAAGTATGTTAGGTTAAAATGTATAGTAAATATATACTGAATTTAAAATGCAACCTGACTTCCAAGTATTGGCAAAAACTTGTTTGGCGTATTTGTATCCTTTGTCAATCTTTTGACACTATACACATCAGTGTACCCCGTAATCTATTCGGGGCCGACTTGAACGTAGAAAAATGCTTCTGCATTGAGCATGCGATACAAAGCATTGGGCATCAAACAATCCGTCTTGTTTTGATCATCCTCTAGGACTTGGGTAACACTTTTGCCTATCAAAAGTATACAATGCTGGTCCCATAAGGTGAAAATTGCATTATCTGTCTCGTCCTGGACTCTGACTTGAATTTTGTATCTGAAAAAATGTTTTATGTTAATACATCTTGTTACCTTTCATTTTTTAGGAAAAAAAATATGTACAAACTTAAAACTTGTTGGAACCTTGGGGTTCTAGATGCCACTGTTTTCTTGCAGCCTTCACATTTGAATTTATCATCCTCTTTTTTTAGTTTTTTCTTGCAAATTCTGCATGAAAGGTACCACTAGCCACCGAAACTCTCAGTAGACACGATCCTTGCTTTAACCCAGAAACTTCCAACCTAAAAGATTTAATATAATTAATTAAGTAGAGTTTAACTCTTTGGTAGAAATTAACAAAAAATATGTAAGTTCTCACAAATGTACCTCTCCATCTTGAGTCAACTGCTCTATAGTCTTGATGTACTGATTTTCAGTGGTTTGTTCTTCTGTAGTTGTGGTAGATACAACTGAAACTGAACTTTGAACACTCATTGGAGTATTGTCATCATCAAACCTTCAAAAAATATCACAAAAAGTTACATTGAAGAATTTTAAAAATTACATGGGTTAAAAATAATTACTTTTAATTATTTGTCAGTACCATTTCTTGAACTCTTCAACCTCGGGACATTCTAAGTTGAAGCTAAGCTTTGTAGCATTAAATGTTGAAGAAAGTACCACCTCATCTGAAATTCATAAAAAAAATATTAGTATGTTTTACAAACTACATTAGATGTAATATAACTTAGATATTTTGTTATTCACTACTTAGTTCACCTTTAAAAAATTTTGCCCTGCAGAATTGCACTATTAAAATAGGAGGTTCTTGTCCGGCGTTCCTAACATATTCCTCCATCTGATCTGCGTACTCCTCCCACAGTGAACAGTTCATTGAAGTCCTTCTGTTTTCATTATCATAACATTAATGTGTTAGTAATTTTTCTAGAAAATACAACACTTAAATAATTAATAGTAAGAGTTTAATTGATCATTATTGAGTGTCATCGTGTACAATCTCCATAACTTTTTTCTCTCCAGCATCACTGCTTACATCTTTAGGTTTATTGACACTTTTAATTCTACCAATAACATCTGTAAGACAAAATTCAAAACCAATCAAAAAATGACTATAATAGAGATTTTTCAAACTCTACAAAAATTAAATGTTTACCAATCATTTCAGCTTCATTAAGATTTTCAATGTTGGAGAGAAAACTGAATTGCTTGAAATTGTACATCATCACGGGAAAGTTCTCTTAAATGACCTCAATAATCTTGGTTTGTGGTATGAAGTTAATCAGTTTTCTGTTAGACGTAGTGCGTAATCTGTTCTTGTTAAACGTGACGACAAAATTCTTAACTGCATATTATCTTCCTTCAATCAATAGTCGGGAAATTTTGTTGATTTGATTTCCATTTATAGTTGCATGCACCCTTTTCCCCTGTATAATAGGCATAAAATAAAAATAAAAATGAGTCAAATTGTATATGTGAGTTCTAAAATATGAATAGGAAAAATTGTTAACCTGTGCATCATGGAATACACATTCCAGAGTTGGTTTTTGTTTTAGAATATATGCATTTACAGAGATCGGGTTTTTGTTTTAAAAAAAATGGATCAGCTCAGGCGATCACTTTGAAAATAGCGATCTGTTGAACTCCCGCTCTGATACCAATTGATGGTCCCGGTTAAAACCGATTTTGCGCGTGCGGAAGCGAAAACATTAAGTTCGATGCATATAAAAACAGGGGTGAGGGTTGAGGGTAGAGTGTTTCCATTTTTTTTAAACTTTGGAGCTCATGTGTGTTGTTTTGCTTATAATCAAATGCATATGACAAGTATAAACATAAAGCAGTAAATTAACACAGCAATATATAGCGGTTCGGACAACCAGTCCTACATCCACTCTCCCTCTCTAGGGAAATTCCTTCAACGGGACTTATCACCCTCCACGGGATTGCTTATAGATATTTACCGAGCTCACACTCAAACTGGACTTATAACCCTCTCTCGGGTTCGCCTCGGGACTTATCACCCTCCACGGGATTGCCTACAGATGTTTAACGAGTTCACACTCCAACGGGACTTATCACCCTCACTCGGGATTACCTAACAACTACCTCACTTCACCATGGGGTTTGGTTTTAGTGTTGTCTCCAACTATGGTGAGATTTTCCCTTACAATGATTTAGCCTCAATGCTAAGGTTGGGAAAATCTCTCTAAGCTTAAGATATATCGTGGGTTGCTTAGGTTGGGTTCTTGAACACTCTTTGAATATATTTGTATATCTATAGACTTGTGATCTAGAGTGGGAAAGCTTAACTCTCTTTGGCTCTATAGTATCGTTGCTATCTTCTCATTTCCGCTTTCCACCACTTGATAATGAAGGAAGAACTTGTATTTATAGTGTGGATTTGAATGTTACCGTTGGAGAGAATCACATTCAAATCCATACTATTCTCTGTAAGTTCTGCAGCTTTTTCCAGTCGGTTGTCTTCCTCCTCATTGGTCCACGCCACTTATTCTAATTTATATTCCTCGATTCCTCGCCTTGAATCATTCAGATTCTCTTAGTCTTGGTGACTTCTCTTGATCCGGACCTTGTTCGATCATGTATAACGACACTCAAATTGACCGAAGTTCGATTCTTCTTATTTCGTATTAACCCCTCAGTCACTAAGACTCGAGCTAACCGATCATCAAGAGCGCTCGATTCTCGATGAACATGACTTCAGATGACTTCTCTTCTGATGACTTCTCTTACGATCCGTATGCAGATTTACGGTTTTATGATATCCGGTTTCTTCTCCGATCCGATCGATCGATGATAGATCAAGTCAATATCGGTTTATCTGCATCGATTAGTTCATCGATTAGCATATTAGGTTAGCATATCGGGTTAACACATCCGTCTCAATCACGTCGATCTTGACCATCCGCTCATCTTCATATCGATCTCGATCACGTCCCGATCTCGACGGTCCCATCCGCTCCTCTTCGATCCGCAACCTTCTTTCTCGATCCGGTCATCCGGTCATCCGATCCGTCTCCCGATCACCGGTGGCTTAGCTTATCTTCTCTTTGATTTTTTGCATGACTCATCGGTTTTAACCCGAACTCATCTTACTCATCCGATCTCGTCGGTCTAAATCGCCCGCAGCTTCGTCCGGTCTCGATCATCTTCTTCTAATTCCGTGAGTTCCCCCTCAATTTGTTCTCTCGTTCCCCCTCAACTTGTTATCTGTAAATTAGCTTCAATAACACAGGTTGATAATGTTTTAGCATAATTCATTAAAACTAAAATATCCCAACATGTTGGTCTTCGATTTGCAGCTGCAGGCACTCTGTAAGATCGAACCACGCGTAATTTCATTGCCCATTCAGTTTTGGAACTGTTGATCTCGTTTACCAACTTGAACATGGAAGCCATTGATGCTATTCAAATCTGTAAATAGAAAATAATCTTAGTTATGTATAAGCAAAGTGAAGAAATGAACAATATGATGTTTAATTTACCAAAGTTAACACAAGCAGAAGCAGGAATGATGTGGTGACTTGTGAAAGACAAATGAGTAGTATTTATAGGCTGAAATGTGGGAGATGAATGGACTCTCTTTTAATAATTATCTGCTAATAGTATCTTGTATCTTTGTATATGTGCAGATTTTGTACAGGCATGCATGCATTGGTGCAGAAAACGAAGTATATTTATAGAGACAGGTTTTTTAAATTTTTTAATTTATAGAAAGAAGTGGAGAAATGTGATTTTCAATATCTTAGGTGATCTATGATGCTGAATGTAAGTTTACCTTGTTTTTTATTAAATATTTTAGTATATACATATCATGATTAGTGATTTTTAATAGTTTTATCTTTCTGATTATATTGGGGTTTTGCAGAGGCGTGCTTGTCTTAATGCGGAAAACGAAGAGGCAGAAGCTTCCAAAAGTATTCTTGCAGAGGCATATCTTATTTTAATTCTTTTCATATATTGATCTGAGTTGGTAAGTGTTAGTTTGCTTTTATATATTTTGTTTGGGTGTGTAAAATTAGGGTTTAGCTGGAAAGAAGGGGAGAAATGTGATTTTCAATTTCTTAGGTGATCTATGTTGCTGAATGTAAGTTTACCCTATTTTTTATTAAATATTTTAATATATACATGTCATGATTAGAGGTTTTTAATAGTTTTATCTTTCTGATTGTATTGGGATTTTTGCGAATGCTTGTTGTCTTGATACGGAAAACGAAGAGGCAGAAGCTTCCAATAGTATTCTTGCAGAGACATATCTTATTTTAATTCTTTTCATATATTGATCTGAGTTGGTAAGTGTTAATTTACTTTTCTTTCTTAACATCTTAATTACTTGATATATGCATATCATTATTAGGGGTTTTTAACATCTTTATCTTTGTATTTTTTTGCAGATTATGCAGTGGCATTCATACGTTAGTGTAAAAAATTATGAAGGAAAGAGTTGAGAGCTGCAAAAAAAATAATTCAGTTATTTTTATTCCTTGGAATAATTTCTGTATATGTTTAGTGTTATTTTAATTATGTGAGTGTGATTTCTGTTTTCCTTTAATTGTTATTATGTGTATTTAATTTAATTGTTTTCCTTATATATATGTTTAGGGTTTTAAAATATCTGAATAAATTCTAGTAATTAAATGTAGTAGCTTATTTTTTTATATAGTATGTGAGTTTCAATACAAAAAAGTGCAATTGTTACCTTGATATATGCTTTCTCGATTTAATAAAAGTATTATAAATGTATTTGTACTAGAGATGTAGACAGACAAAAATACACTAATTTTACAATTTGGTATTGTTCATGCGAATTTGGTACTGTTCACGCGAATATATGTGCGTGCAGTGCACTGTAGCTCCAAAAAGTGAGTACTGTTCACTCACCACAGTAAATATTCCTATATTTGGAGTACTGTGCTTTTATATATTTATAGATTAAAAACGATATCATCTCATTAATAGAGGTGTCGCTTTAACAAATCAGGTGGGATCCTGTTAACCACGTCAGATTTGAGCAAAAATGATAGTTGTCCGAAAAATTAATTTGCAAGAAAATTAAAAATTAGTGATTTATTTGCACAAAATTTACACAAAAGAAAATTGCAGGAGATCCATTGCCCCTCCTCTTCTTTTCCAACTGCAAAATGACACCTCCAATGATCAGAGTTTTCCCAACAGATAGTATTGTAGGCATAAAAAAACCATAGAACTGAACAATAATAATGCCTAAAATCATACCAAATCAAAGAAATGAATCTGTTGATAAGTTATATTACCAGAAACATTGGATATTCTTAAATAGGCGATGAAATAAATTAACATCTCTTCCAATTGTAGAGAACAAAAGAGAGTAAAACATGATCACAATATTATTAACTTGCAACCACAATCTTCCTAATATATCAACAAATCTTCACTATTGGCATATGCTTTCCAAGTTTCTCAATTATTAGTCTTCATAAACTTAAAACATTCCAATAGTGAAAATTTATCCAAATATATCAGATATTTTCCTTGCCGGAAAAAGAGTTTCTGTGGTGGCGGCAACGGAAAGATCCGGCGTGTTTGGTGGGCGAGCACAGGCACTGAGCCGGCGGCGCCACCGCTTTTTCGACGGCGCCGCCGCCGCCTTTCTTGGAATCATCCGGCGACCCCTGAGATGCCTCATTGCCTACACCATTTGGCTCCTTTATTTCAACATTTAGACCAGAAACAGAGAATTTTCCAGCCTTATTCATCCTGCATCAAAACCCTTTAAATATTTTTGCTTAAATATTGAAATTCTTGAGATGGGACTATTTACCTGTTTGTTGTTGAAGTTTGTGCTTCTTCAGAAACTTTCTGCCAATCTTCGCACTCTGTGTTTGAGACCTCTATTTTATTTAAAGAGCATTTATGGGGAAGATTTCTTTTATAGGCTAATTTGATTTGATTTGATTTTCAGATAATGTTTTTTTTTAAATACTCCATCCGTCCCAATTATATAGGCTCGTTTTCCTTTTATGGATGTCCCAAATATATAGACTTGTTTCTACATAAAGTAACTTTTTCTATTTAATTTATTAATATAACCTCATGCATTAATTATGTTGGAAACTATAACAATCATTAAATAGGGATATAATAGAAATTTTGCTTGTTTAATTTACTTTTTCAATATAATTTCTTAATCTGTGTGAAAAGTCAAACAAACCTATATATTTGGGACGGAGTGAGTAGTATCTTTATCTGGTTTAGGCAGGTAGATATGTTGAGTCATTATCCATTTAGAATATAGGAATAATTCATAACTTATGGCACTAGTAATCCATTGATTCTGATTGTCACCGTTTGATTTTGTAATCGCCCCTTGAAATAAATAATAATAAAAACTCGTACGTGACCGTGTACAATTAAACACAAATCAACACTCATTTCTCTTAAAATAATAAAGTGCTAATGTTATATTATAACCCGTCTCATCGTGAGACTGTCTCACGCAGTGTCCACCTTGATAATTGAGTATTTCTGGTAACCTTGAAACATACTTTTGTACTAATGGTAATTTATGTTTTCCTAACATTTGTCAACATTATACACGGGAATACAACAATCAAAACCACAAAATCCAAGAATCTGATATTAAAAAAAAAATCCACTCTAAAATGGTGAATCTTGATATCTAATTACTGGTGAGCTTAAATATACAGGAAAGGAAATCCACTCACTCTAGTAATTGTGTATATTTGTACATCTTACACACATGGGTGTCCTTTTTTTCTCTGAAAAGAATAATCAGAACAGGGAAAATAAATGTAAATCCTAAAAAGTTACAACTTTTTTTAACTTTTTACTGCTCTTTTTATTTCTCTATCCCCTGTTTACAAAGAGGACAGCAGGATATCATCTCGAGCCACTGGTCCACACACTTCAGGTGAAAAATATGAGTGCATGGCAGCTGCCTAATTTCTTCCTTCTCCTTGTACTTTGCCAAACATATACAACACTCCTGTAAAAAAACATAGGTAAAATTTCATCAAATTTTTTTTACCTAGTCAAGAATCATACAAGATTGGAATTTTATTGATTGGCAAATTTGAATTATTGATTTCAAGTTCCTAATAAAACAAACCCATGATGACAACTGCTATTCTAGGATCATGTATTTGAGGACAATAATTGATATGGACATTTCAATACTTGGCTCCATGTCGACTCATTGTGAGTCATACCTGATCTGAGATCAACAGTAACAACTTCTATTTTATGAGTACCACTTGTATGCACCAGGAAACAACAAATATTTTTCAGTGAAAACAACTAATACCTTTTAGTGAAACAACTAATACCATTTAAAAAGGCATTTGAGTAACAACTTCTATTTTATGAGTACCACTTGTATGCACCAGGAAACAACAAATACTTTTCAGTAAAACAACTAATACCTTTTAGTGAAACAACTAATACCATTTAAAAAGGCATTTGAGTTGCACGGTAAAACTGATGCATAGAAGTGTTTGCTCTGTTCTATATGATCATGTATGAAAAACTGAATGAAATTTGTGAATACCATATGACATACTGGAATTTCATGGTTCTTGGCTGAACTTCCATCCTTGTACCTCCAGCTTGGAAGCTTGGACAGCTGTTCTTCAGTAGCTCCTCGGCTGATGGAAGCTGTGTTCATGTTGTACCCTAGGATAGTACTGAGCAACGGCACGCAACAGCAGAGCAACACAAAGAGTATAAATGGAAAAGAGTAGGTCACAGCATTCCAAGCTAACAGAGAGATGCAGAGGATATGGAGTTTGGGAGCACGATTATACGACCCGAAACGAGTATCGAACACCCACACATTTCCCATCACAAACCATATTGCAAATAGCAGCTCAAGTGAAGTCTTGCATCTCTGTAAGTATCTGATCATAACCATATCAAATTAGAGAACAACACTTGGGTGCACAACTAATACTTTTTTAATGAAACAACTAATACTTCTTAGTGGAGCAACTAATACCTTTCAAAGTGTACAAGTATTTGAGCATATTAGAGCATGTAAATTGATTGCTAGAAGATGAAAAAGACAATAAAAGTTGCTATTTTGAATTGATTGCTAGAGTTTATACCTAGATTCTTCATGGATTCTTTGCTGTTCAACATCAGAATCACCATCTTCTGGGTTCAAATAAACACGACGGTAGCGACAAACAAGTAGTATAAGACTTAGGAAACATCCAAAAGCATAACCAGAAACCCATATTCTCATAGGCCAGACGGGTCTCTCCCCTTTGGAAATGAACAGAGTATATACAGTGAAACTGATTTGAACTGCCAAAGCCATGAATTCCATCAACATCCATTTCCCAGAATCAAACGGGTTCGGCCCAAGATCCGACCTGGAACCATTCTGGTAATGGAAAATTCTTCTCAAAAAGCTGTACCACCTCGATCGCGATACTTTCATCGCTAATCTTATCAAGAAAGAAGGAGGCGAATTCCGAGAAGAAGGTCTAGCTTGCGAATTCAAAGCAATTCTCTCATCTGACGAAATTGAAACTGCAGTTGCCGAATTGCATAGCGAATCCGTTGTTATGAAATACCTCGAATTCATCGAAAATCAACCGATTTACAGCTAAAAATTGAACAAAAATCTCTCAGAGGCCATAACACAAACACTTTGCCTGCATAATTTATTAAAAGCCCTGTTTCATCGAAACAAGAAAAGGGGATGGATAAACAGAAATCGAATTTGTGGGTGGGATTAAAAAGGGTGTGAAGCACCAGCAGAAAGGTGAAGCGTATCAATAAACAAAAGCGCGGAAGGTGATATTGGGAATCAAGATGGCGACCAAGAACCCAACGGCTTTGCTTCGAATCCAAGTGAGTTGTTGGAGAAAGAAGTGTGCAACGGTTGGCCTAACTTCCTCACACGTCTATATTGTTTGTTTAAACCGCAGAGCAAGTGATGTAGAAATCAAGAAAGGCGGGTATGTCTATGTAATCTATACCCGCACATAATCTTGATGGGATTAAATTCAGGGAAGATCTTTTCTTTTTCTCAGTTGCGATGTTAATGTTGTGTTGATCCGTAGCATTTAATTAAGAGATTAATAAATTGATTGACTAGTTGATTTGTATACAGTGATTCTTCCGAATTGTGGCGGGTATAGTTGTTGGCTAATCGGCAAAACTGTAGGCCCACTACTTCCATATAGCAAGAGAAACAACGTGTGCTGGGTTTACATCTCTCCATTCGTCCCACGTCGCCGACATCTCCAATAAAATACCTTTCGCAAATTGTGATGAAACCCGCAAATCAGAATTAACACAGAACGAAAACTTCTTGAATTTTGTACAGGTCAAAAGAATCAAATTAATATTTTTTAAATATTCGCGTAACAAAACAACAAAATTCAATTCGAGATCTGTGTTACTATAAGGACACATATTTGTTATTGTGAGTATATATACTTTACTGCAAGGAAGGATCCTTGAAACCTGACACGTGGGTCACAAGGAGAAACATATAAACACAGAGGAAAAAATTCGTTGATTATGTGCGGATCGAATGGTCAAGCACATTTTTCTATAAAACTCGCGCAAAGGCTAAACAACAAAACTCGCTCTGAGATATGTGTTACTATAAGGGCAACCATGCGTTACTGTAAATACATATATGTGTTACTGCAATGACAAATAACACATATTTGTTTTTCAGTACATGTATATGTCTATAACGTATTGAAAGTTGTATTACTATAAATGATCAAAATGTGTTGCTGTGAAGAGAGGGGTGTGTTGATGTACGAATAAAACGACACTCCCGCTATTTTCATCAGTTTCCCCCTCTATTTTTCATCTGCTTCTCCTTCTGATTTGAGATCAACTTTCGTAAGTAAATACCAAAACAATCAGATTACACCATTGAATTAGTAAAAATAACTTTTTTTTTCATCATCACGTAGTAACACATAATTGTCCTTATAATAACACATACTTATCTTTATAGTAACACAGTTTGGGAACAAATTTTCTGTTTTGCCGCGCGAATTTTCAAAAAATATCCGCTTAACCAGTTCGACCTGCACAGGATCCGCGAATTTTCAGCTCCCTCCTATTTTAACTATTATTTTACAGGAAACTCTCCCTAATTATTTACTTATAAATATAACGAATCACCTATTTTATTTATAACTAGTAATTGTACCGTGCGATGCACGAGTATGGTTGCATAATTAATTTTTGTTATACGGGGAAATAACCCGACTTAAGGAAGGCTTGGGGTAGGGTGATCCCATATGTAGCTTGTCATCCGACTCCATCCAGCTGGAGCAGGACGGGAGGCGACTTTGGAGTTTCGGGAGGTCGTCAGCGGCCTGACGTAGCAAGAAGGTCGCGGAGCGACTTTAAAGAGTCGGAAGTCGCAGTCAAAGCGGTCACAACTTCAGTTAGAAATATATATGGACAAGATTCGGACAGTTATGGTGAGGAGGATTTCTCGGGATGTAACCAGGGAAAGCATATCCGTGAGCGCGACTTGCGGAGCAAGGAAGGAAACCCTGACCAGCCCACGAGATAAAGCCCACGAAGACTGCAGCCCTAAATTTAGGTCTATAAATATCACTTGTAATGTACATTGTAAAGGATCGAACTTTTAGTACTCTAGTCATATATTATACAGTACAAATCCTGGCTTGGTGCCTCCAGACGTAGTCTATTCCAAAGACGAACTGGGTAATCAAATCACTTGTCATTTATTGCTTTCGCCTTGGTATTGATCGGAACATTACTAAATTATTTGCTTGTTCGCCGGTAACAAAACCGGGTACAACAATTGGCGCCGTCTGTGGGAATCACAATTCCTGGGAAATCACTTTGTTCGAAGGAAGACCCATCTCATCTCTGATCAATACCAATGGCGAGCAATCAAGCCAATCTGAACGAGCAAGATCTGGGCACCCGCAATGGGCGCTAAGCCTCTATGAGCCCTCAACGCTCCGGCTCCCATCACGCTCGCCAACAAAAACCGTTGATGACCCCTGACTGGTGGAACCTAGTGCAGACGCCCGAGGACGCAAAGGCCATTATGGCCTCCTCAACAAGAAACGTCTCACGAAGATGTGCAGCCTCCCCCTAAGAAGGCCACCCAGGAGGTCGGACCTCAAAAAGCCGCCGCCAAGCCCTAAGGCATTCGGCGGGCTAATCGGGTTTACGATCCGCCAGACATGCCCGGTCCGCAATCGCCACTTTCAGAGGCTGGCAGGTCAACAATGTGTTCGACCGACTTTGGCGATCTCTTGGCCGGCAAGCCCCAGGAACGTGGGAAGATGAGGCACAACCGAGCCTCGCTATGCCGAAAAGTGGAGGAAATCGCGCCGCGATCAACCTCCACCACAACGATTTCAATGGCGGGTCGGCCGCGCATTGCGGCGACTCCACCGGCCAAAACGCGACCAATCGACCGCCACGATGTTCCAGTCGCAACGCTTAACCCGCACGGTCAAGCAACCGATGGAACGATGGAGAGTCGAAATGGGCGGCGAGGATGACCTTTCTCACCGCCCCCGGACTCCCCACTCCGAACTTTGGTCACCTTGGCGGCTACTCAAAGGAAGATCAATGTCGCGACCTTGATCGCCATAAGGGAACGCCGACCCGCGGGTCCATGTAGCGGCACAACTCGTACACGGCTTCTATGGGCGCCATTGATGCGACCAAATGTCGGTTGTTCTCTCCGACCGAAGCGACCGTGCTCACCAATGGTTCACCTCTCTGCCTCGTCGGACACTTTCGAGCAACTCGCCGCCTTATTCTTAACGATTTCACCACCGCGCACCCGACCTACAACCAGCAAATAATGATGAACACCCAAAGCAGGGATATCGAATCGATCGGTCTTACATTGAAAGGATCGACAAGTTGATTTTGGAAGGAGATCCCATCGGGAATGAAGCAAAATTGATGGGGCTGTCTCCGCCGTAAGAAGGGGACTAAACTCAAGGCGGCAAGATGATGGCCGAAAATTCGACTACCTACGCCGACTTTCTTGAGGTAGGCTAGCGACTTGATACATACGACGGAGCTCTTGGAATCCCGACTATCTGAGACTAAGGAGGTCGCAGAGCCCAAGAAATGTTCCAAAAAGTCTTCCTCGTAGTACAAGCTGCCTGGAAGCTTCAAGCCTTTTGAGGAAAGCATTCCGGTGAAATTGATGGATGCCCTGGGCATGACCCCTGGAAACATTTTCACTCGATCCGGGAGCGGAATCGCTTCTCCCGCCCGCCCGGTGAAGAATAATGACAAATGTAACCCCAACAAGTATTGCCACTTTCATGAATGACCCGGGCACTATACCACCGAAGTGCAAGGACCTGGCTGACTCTGGAGATTGTATGAGGATGGCTCGCTGACGAAGTTCATCAGCGACCTCGGAAGAATGGGGACCGTGCCCCATGAGGTCGCCCAAGGAGAGCGGTCCACAAGAACAACAACCAAGGAGCGGGGCAAGGGGAGCGACCCGTCCTGCCCATGCCAGAAATTGCGGGAGATCGCATGATACACACTCTCCCCCCCTTAGGGACTGTTGGGGGGCTAGCCACCAGCTCTCCCTCCAAGCGAAGGATGAAAGCTGAAATAAGGGAGTTAGAGAACGCCAGGAAGATGGTGTTGCCCATCCTCGCCGTTAGGGAAGAGTCCAGTACTATCGAGTTCGGAGAACAGGACAAGGCTGGGGTAGTCTACCCCAATGTCGATCCCTTGGTGATCCGGGCCAACATCATGGGGACTACGGTGTGCCGACTCTTGGTTGACGGGGGGCCTTTCTGCAACATCTTATTCAAGAAGACCCTCGATCAGCTCGGGGATTACGATGCCTATGTCACCCCGTGCGACCACCTCGTGAAAAGGTTTGACGACGCTACTGTGAGGCCCACCGGGATGATCCGATTGGCTGTTGAGCTGGTTTCTACACTTAATAGTGAGGTTAGGGCAACTAGGCTGTTTGACTTTTTAGTAGTCGACCTCCTCAGCACCTACAATGGTTTCCTGGGGAGGCCTTTTGAACATGAATTCGAGGCTACGTCCTCCACTTTCTATTTTTGTGTAAAGTTTCCCACCAAGAGTGGGGTGGTCGGCACCGTTAAGGGCGACCAAGTTGATGCGAGAGGTTGTTTGATTTACTCTTCGTCTCCTTTCAATTCTGCACTAGTACCTATCAAACAAGCACTTGTAATAGATACCAATAAACAAAATGAAGAATTAAGCGAGACAAGGATAAACAGGAAAAGAACCTACAACGACCTCGACCCAAGAATAGGGCACGAACCTGATGAATTCCTGATCGAGGCCGAAATCGACGATCCCTGACGAGATGGCCCCAGAGCCGTCCCGGGGGAAGACCTAGAGAAAGTCAAGGTCGATCCAACTCGCCCGGATCTGGAGGTCATTATCGGCTCCAAGATTCCGAACGACCTGAATGTTGGGATTATACTGGAAAGTATGCTTTTTACTTTGTATAATCGAAACTGAATTTTCAGACTTATTTACTGAAATAAATTGTTTATCACTGATGCTTTAAATATTATTGAATGTTACATATATTTACTGCATAACTGTTCAATAAGTCGTACGTGTTACATTGTAGTTAATTTAGTGATACTAGATCACAGAAGATTAAATTAACAGTCCCTTGTAACTAAAACTACGCTATTCACAACTTAGATGGAAATGAACAACCAATCGTGAAAGGTTGAAGTGTAAGGCTCAAATTGGCTTGTCTTGACCAAGAGATTACACTAGTGCATGACTGATGCACTGAATAGGACCTACAGGAGGATAAATTCTTGAACCCAACAAGGAAGAATTAGACCTCGGTGGTTCGTTATTTCTTAATCTTCGCTCCTTAAATAGGATCACGGGATTGGTAACTATTGCTTTGACTTATCATGGGTAAATAATCAATGAGATTCAATATTTTTTATCTTGGGCAATATTATTGGTCACATGTGATTGCTAAGATTTAATACGAAGAATCGTGTGCAAGTACGCTTGTTCGATTTGCCCCTTTGGGAGGTTCATAAGCTTTATCATACCAAATCTTGCAAGTGGAATTAGTTTCCGGTGTGAATAATAATGTTGAACCGTTCCTTGACCAAGGATAAAATATATTAATTAATGGAAAGCTATTTCAGTGGCTTGAATTAATTAATGTGCTAGATAATCTTAAACACGGGAAATAATGACCGGGAGCCATATTGACTGTAATATGGGTTAAGATGGATAGTGCAATATTAATTATGTAGTGGGATTAATTAATATTTATGGGCTTGAATAATATTGTGGCTCAATATTAGATATTCAAGGTCCATTAGAAGGTCCAATCTTAATTCTCCTAAAGGCCCCCTGAGTAGCCCAACATATAGTCCAATAACTGAAAAATGTGATTAAAATAAAATAAATATTGTTGCTTAATTTTTCCTAATATTTTGAAAATTATGGATAAAGTTGGGAGAAAGATTTTCTTTGAATTTTGTTATGTAATGAAGATATGTATTCTTGGAATACAAGATTATCTCATTAAATTCAAGAAATCTCCCACTTGGTTATTCATAGTGATATTTTCGAAAATTTTGAAATATAGTGGGCAAGAAAGATTTTCTTGATTTTCTTGAAAAGATATTATGGAAGATATGTATTTCTTGAAAAGATATTATGGAAGATATGTATTTCTTGAAATACAAGAATATCTCATAAATTCAAGAAGATCCAAATCTTGGAATCTTGCACATAAATTTCGAAAATTCCATAATAATAGAGAAGGTGGGATTTTTTTGGAATATTATAATTATGGGAAAAAGAATATAGGAGATATATTCAAGATTTCTTGAAGATCAAGAAAAAGGTTTTCCCACATTATTTTATCACTAAATTTTCGTCCCCCTCTCCTCTATAAATAGGGGATGAATGGTTCATTCCCAGTGACACACAAAAATTGGTTTTTTGGAAAAATATCAGCGTTGATAAAATATCAAATATTTTGTAAAGTCGACAGATTGTATTTTTTTGAAAAATGACAATTGTGAGTAGTGTACAATTCCATGTGCTGAAAAAATTAGTAAATCCACAAAGGTGGTGCAACATATTTATTTTTCCTTTTGTTAGATCGTTCACAAGAATCCTTCCACCGGATAGTAGAACGAGGACTAAGGGAATACTTGGGAAGTCCTTGCGGTTAGTCTAATCAGCCATACCGTTGCCATCCCAAGAGGTACGTTCACGTAAACTCGTAGAATTCTGCATGCGTAGGTTTTACGTGAATTATTATATGCATGATATGTTGTTGGATTATTATTTGAATTAATATAGGATTAATTCATGCTAGTAATAATTAAAGAATTAAATTTGTATTTAAATATTCACCCCTAATAGATCTCAGCAACCTATTTCCCAACAAGCGTATCGAGCCCACGGTTTTTGACTCAATTATTTAAATTGTAATTTAATTCGTGGACATTAAATTTGAAATTAGATAGTAGAATTGCTAGATCTATTTTGCAGGTATCTAATTGTCATGGAATTTAATGTGTTTATGCATGCATATAAACTATGGTTTTTTTTAATTCGATTCATTCGGATTCGTTTTGCCTCGTGAGAAAATCCACTAGTAGATTAGAATTTGTTTGATTTGATCAATGTAATAGACTAGTCTAGATCTATGTTTATTTATTTTTTGAAAATAAATTGTAACCGGATCGAAAAAAACGAGGACGAGAGGCGAATAATTAAAGGACAAAATCCGTAATCCAAGACGTGGCGGCGCGTCGTCGCGCGAATCATGCCAAGGAGGCACGTGTATTGCGACGCGACGCCGCAAGGCAGTATGCACGGGCATGGCGCGGCCGAGGGCCGAGGCCGAAAGGCGATCGATCGAGCAAGACGGGCGGCGCCGCTAGCGCGACGCAACACCGCGGCGCCAAGCGGATCGGCAGCGGACGACTGGCGCTGGGGTGCGAACTGCCAGCGCGATTTGACGACAGCGATTGACGCTTTGCGGCGCAGACGGCAAGCGATGCTTATTGCCGGCACGCATGGCGGCGACATCACCATTAAGGCGACGACTGCTGCCGGTATACATCGCGCCGGTATGGCGACATCGAGTTCGGGTGGGCGACATCGGGCGCCGGGTGGGTGATGCGCTACTGGTACAGTAAGCAAGACGACGCGCTTACTGCTCGCCTACGCCGATGCAGTATCCATACCCGCCGAAATACGCGGCGTGCTTTCGAGACTTGGTATTTTTTTGAGACGACGAGTGGGAGAAATTCGAGATCGCAGCTTCAAGATCAAGCAAAGAAAAATCAAAACCATGACAATTGGATAGTTTGTGCCCAATATGTTTATTTTTTACTTTTTTGCTTGATTTATTTGTGCTATCTTTGCTTTATTTAATTTGTTTAAATGTGTTTGCATGAGAGTTGCCAAATGGAAAAAATCTCACCTTCAAAATTACTAAGTATGTTTAAATAATTAATTGACAATTTTATTCCGGATAATAAAATTGAATTAATTTTGACCTCCATGATTTATTTATTTGTGAATTCTTTTGGAGAAATTTCCCCAACCAGACGGTCAAAAGATAGCTTTCACATGAATGAATTCCAAAACGGATGATTGTGGTTTATTACTAGTGGCGATTATGACCTCCCAAACGAGGCTCGCTCAAAGCAAAATAATAATCCTCAGATTTAATCATGGTTATTACTTAGGTATAAAATTGATATGCATATACTTCTCCAAGTCCCCGCCAATTTTATATTGGTCAAGAGGGAGCCAACTATTAACTGGATATTAAAGGTTTGTAATCGTTTTCTTGTTTGTAACTCGCTTGAATGTGTTTAAATAATGACCCACCCAACGTGGCTTATTTAAACTGTTTTGAGATGTTGGCTGATGCATGTTCATATTTTTTTGAAATTTTAATATGAAGCATGTGATCGAACCTTGTGATATATTTGTGCTTATGCATGCTATTATTTATTTCAGTTCAGCATGTTGTTACCTTTTAATCCACTGTTATTATACTTAAAGTCAATACAATATGTATGGAAACTATATTAATTGGAAACGAAAATTATAATTGTCCTAACTGCACAAAAGCACAAGTGGATTTTTGACACACCAAAAATCAGATGAGCCAACTGACGAGTCAAAACATGCGGGACTCATCAGATCACCTTGCGAGAAATGTCGTCGCTGAAAATGGTGGAGGGCAAACCCGTAAGGGATTACGTCCTCAAAATAGATGGCTCATCTGAACAAACTTGAAATTCTGAGTGCAGATTATGATCTGGAGACTCAGATGAATTTGGTACTTCAATCTCTGCCCAAAAAGTTTTTGAGCATTTTTGCCTCGCTAGCTAATTTGTTGCAAGCTTTTGGTCTCGGCAGAGATGTTGATAAGGCACCAAACTCAAGTTTTGATGGCAAGTGGTCCGTCTTCATCTTCTAGGCCAAGGGAGGCAAGAAAAGGATGAGGACCAAAGACCATAAGCAATAAAACTCAACTATTGCCAAGGGCAATGGTAAGATGAGGAATGCTTGTTGTGTCAAGGAAAATTCAAAGAGGAAGTGCTTAAGCTGTGGTGAGAAAGGACAATGGAGGTTTTGCCTGTTCCAACCCCAAAAGGAACGGACAGAAAGGTAATTCTCACGCACTAGTTGTTGAAACTTGTTTAGCGGCGTATACTTCTCATTCGTGGGTGGTTGATACGAGATCCACTAATCATGTTGGCCTCACGGGTTCAAACGGACCCGACAACTTAGTGGGAGTGAGATCCTCATCACACTGGGCGATGCTACGAGAGTGGCAGCTGAAGCAGTGGGAGAAGTGCACCTATCTTTTGAAGGTAAAGTTTTTTTGAGATTATCTTTATGTTCCCAGTTTTAGAAAGAATTCACTTTCAGTTTCTAAAATTCGATTAAAGGACACTAAGTTTCTTCTAATAAGAATGACATCTTTACTTGAAATTATGAGTGTATATGTTACGGGACATTGATGGAAAATCTCTATACAATTAACTGTGCACACCACTCACAAAATGCATCCTATAACACATCAACTATTTCCAACAAAAGAAAATGTGAACGAAACACTTCTTTGACATCTAAGATTGGGTCATATAAATCCAAAGAGGATCCAAAGGTTGGTAAAAGATGGTTCACTGGAGTGTCTCCAAGTTGAACCAATTCCAACCTGCGAATCATGTTTGGAGGGTAATATGACCAAGAGGGCATTTGGAGCCAAGGGGATAGGGCCAAAGAAGTGTTAGAGATCGTTCACACAGATGTATGTGGTCTAATGTCAACCAAAGCAAGAGGAGGTTATGAGTATTTTTATTGATAATTACTCAATGTACGGTTACATTTTCCTTATGAAGCATAAATCTGAGACCTTTGAGAAATTCAAAGAATTTAAGGCTCAAACAGAGAATCATAGGGAAAAACGTATCAAGTCTCTACGATCTGATCGTGGAGGCGAATACCTCAGCGATGAGTTTTTGAACTACTTATCTGATGAAGGGATTGTATCCCAGCTCACTGCACCCGGAACCCCTCAACAAAATGGGGTTGCAGAGCGAAGAAACAGAATTCTTTTGGAAATGGTTAGATCAATGATGAGTTATGCGGATCTTCCCGAGTCGTTCTGGGGTCATGCCTTGGAAACAACGGCTTACATTCTGAACTTGGTGCTATCCAAATCGGTTCCCAAAACTCCCAAAGAATTGTGGACCGGGCGCAAGCCTAGTATGAGACACATGAGAATTTGGGGGTGTCCGGCCTACATGTTGGACAAGGAAGCCGGTAAATTGGATCCTCGATCAGGATTAAGGTTGTTTGTAGGATACCCCGAGGGAACAAAAGGGTGTATGTTCTATGGTCCCGAAGATCAAAAGGTGGTCATCATCACCTACTTTAGATTTTTGGAAGAAGACTATATGAACCAAAGAAAACCCAGAAGTGAGATTACCTTAAATGAGCTTAGAAGGCAAACCTCAGTGCCAACTGTACTAGATGATATACCAAACGATACGCTTTCACAACCGGAGCCTCGTTGTAGTGGGAGGGTTGTGAGACAGCCCGAGAGATTCATGGGAATAGGAGAGTCCTCGGACTTGATTCACAGACAAGATGAATCAGACCCATGGACATATGACGAGGCACTCCAAGATAAGGATGCAGATTCTTGGCAAACAACAATGAAAGCCAAAATGGGTTCTATGTTTCATAATAGAGTGTGGGAGCTAGTCGAACCACTTAATGGGGTCAAACCCATTGGATGCAAGTGGGTATATAAGAGGAAAAGAGGACCGGACGGGAAGGTTGAAACCTTTAAAGCAAGACTAGTGGCGAAAGGTTACACTCAGAAAGAAGGGATCGATTATGAGGAAACTTTTTGGCCCGTAGCCATGCTTAAGTCCATCCGTATTCTCTTATCGATTGTTGCGCATTTCGACTTTGAAATCTGGCAAATGGATGTCAAGACAACTTTTCTTAACGGAAGTCTTGATGAAGAGATCTATATGCAAAAAACCCCAAGGTTTCATTGAAACAGGCCAAGAACATCTTGTTTGTAAGCTCAAGAGGTCCATTTACGGACTCAAACATGTATCCAGAGCTTGGAACCAATGTTTTGATCATGTTATAAAGTCTTATGGGTTTGATCAAAACGAGTTTGAAAGTTGTGTGTATAAAAAGCGTGTCGGAACTGCATTGGTATTCTTAGTACTATATGTAGATGACATTGTGATCATCGGGAACGATGTGAAGGTGTGATCAGACGTAAGAGGCATGGTTTTCAAAAAAGTTTGATATGAAAGACTTAGGGAAAGTCGAACATATCCTTGGGATCAAGATAACTCAAGATCGCCGGAAAAGGATGATCGGGTTATCACAAGTTTCATACATAGACACTGGTTTTGAAATGATCCAGCATGCAAGATTCCAAGAAAGGATTCGTACCTTTCAGACTTGGAATCCATCTATCCAAGAAAATGTTCCCTAAGACGAAAAATGAGATAGATGACATGAAAGGTATTCTTGTGCTTCGTCCGTTTAAAACCTTATGTATGCATTGTCGTATGACGAGACCGGATATCCGCTTTGGTCGTAGGCATGGTGGCAAGATATCAAAGTAACCCGGAAAAGAGCATTGACGACGCTTAAAAACATTCAAGTGTCCGAAAAGAACTCGGGATAGAATGTTGATTTATCGATCGATACTCCAATCCCCATCGGCCACACCTGACTCGGATTTCCAATCGACTTAGATTCCGTAAACTATCCGCCTCGCTTAGTGTGTTTCCATTTGGGAAGTGTAGCCATCAAATGGACGAGTGTGATGCGTAAATGCATCAACGACTCAACCATGGAAGTCGGGTAAGTAGTCGCCAGAAGCAGTGAAAGAACCGATTGGGCTCTAGATCTTCTTAGTGGACTTGGATGGTGTTCTGAATTTGTCTAGCAATATCTGCTAGGGGCAGTTGCAAATTCAAGAGAACCAAGAGTCCACGAGTCAAAAAAGCACACTAAAGGAAAGACATCTTATACGAGAAATCGTTAAGAGAGGAGATATAGATGTGGCAAAGATAGCGTCGAGAGACAAATTTCAGCGTATCCATTCACAAAGAGTCCGCCTCTCAATACATTCGAGAGACATGTGGGTGGAATGGGTGTCAAGACCGTTGCCAATCTGCTTTGAGTATAAGTGGGAGAAATTATTAGGTTCGTGTAGGTGACATTAGATGTCACGGACTACGCGAGACATGTTGTAGTATACTTAAAAGCAGACTTTGAGTATAAGTGGGAGATTGTTGGGATTATACTGGAAAGTATGTTTTTTACTTTGTATAATCGAAACTGAAATTTTCAGACTTATTTACTGAAATAAATTGTTTATCACTGATGCTTTAAATATTATTGAATGTTACATATATTTACTGCATAACTGTTCAATAAGTCGACGTGTTACATTGTAGTTAATTTAGTGATACCATATCACAAAAGATTAAATTAACAGTCCCTTGTAACTAAAAAGTACGCTATTCACGACCTAGATGGAAATGAACAACCCATCGTGAAAGGTTGAAGTGTAAGGCTCAGATTGGCTTGTCTTGACCAAGAGATTACACTAGTGCATGACTGATGCATTGAATAGGACCTACAGGAGGATAAGTTCTTCAGAACTGAACAAGGAAGAATTAGACCTCAGTGGTTTGTTATTTCTTAATCTTCTTTCCTTAAATGGGATCACGTGGGATTGGTAACTATTGTTTTGACTTATCATGGGTAGCGAATCAATGAGATTCAATATTTTTTTATCTTGGGCAATATTATTGGTCACATGTGATTGCTAAGATTTAATACGAAGAATCGTGTGCAAGTACGCTTGTTCGATTTGCCCCTTTGGGAGGTTCATAAGCTTTATCATACCAAATCTTGCAAGTGGAATTAGTTTCCGGTATGAATAATAATGTTGAACCGTTCCTTGACCAATGATAAAAGATATTAATTAATGGAAAGCTATTTCAGTGGCTTGAATTAATTAATGTGCTAGATAATCTTAAACACGGGAAATAATGACCGGGAGCCATATTGACTGTAATATGGGTTAAGATGGATAGTGCAATATTAATTATGTAGTGGGATTAATTAATATTTATGGGCTTGAATAATATTGTGGCTCAATATTAGATATTCAAGGTCCATTAGAAGGTCCAATCTTAATTCTCCTAAAGGCCCCCTGAGTAGCCCAACATATAGTCCAATAACTAAAAAATGTGATTAAAATAAAATAAATATTGTTGCTTAATTTTTCCTAATATTTCAAAAATTATGGATAAAGTTGGGAGAAAGATTTTCTTTGAATTTTGTTATGGAATGAAGATATGTATTCTTGGAATACAAGATTATCTCATTAAATTCAAGAAATCTCCCACTTGGTTGTTCATAGTGATATTTTCAAAAATTTTGAAATATAGTGGGCAAGAAAGATTTTCTTGATTTTCTTGAAAAGATATTATGAAAGATATGTATTTCTTGAAATACAAGAATATCTCATAAATTCAAGAAGATCCAAATCTTGGAATCTTGCACATAAATTTCGAAAATTCCATAATAATAGAGAAGGTGGGATTTTTGTGGAATATTATAATTATGGGAAAAAGAATATAGGAGATATATTCAAGATTTCTTGGAGATCAAGAAAAGGTTTTCCCACATTATTTTATCACTAAATTTTCGTCCCCCTCTCCTCTATAAATAGGGGATGAATGGTTCATTCTCAGTGACACACGAAAATTGGTTTTTCGGAAAAATATCAGCGTCGATAAAATATCAAATATTTTGTAACGTCGACAGATTGTATTTTTTTGAAAAACGACAATTGTGAGTAGTGTACAATTCCATGTGCTGGAAAAATTAGTAAATCCACAAAGGTGGTGCAACATATTTATTTTTCCTTTTGTTAGATCGTTCACAAGAATCCTTCCACCGGATAGTAGAACGAGGACTAAGGGAATACTTGGGAAGTCCTTGCAGTTAGTCTAATCAGCCATACCGTTGTCATCCCAAGAGGAACGTTCACGTAAACTCGTAGAATTCCGCATGCGTAGGTTTTACGTGAATTATTATATGCATGATATGTTGTTGGATTATTATTTGAATTAATATAGGATTAATTCATGCTAGTAATAATTAAAGAATTAAATTTGTATTTAAATATTCACCCCGAATAGATCTGTGCAACCTATTTCCCAACACTGAAGGGGGAAGTCATTGACTTTCTCAAGAAGAACTTAAATGTCTTCGCCTGGTCGCACAAAGACATGGTGGGGATCGATCCTGAGATCGCGTGCCATCGACTCCACATTGATCCATCCCGAAAGCCGGTTGCTCAGAAGAGGCGAAAATTTAGCCCTGAGAAGTATGCCGCCTTGGCGGAAGAAGTAAAAAAACTGCTGGATAACGACCTGATCATGCATGCCGACCAACCACAGTGGGTATCCAATGCAGTATTGGTAAAGAAATCCAACGGGACCTGGCGGTTATGTATCGACTTCACCGACCTCAACGAGGCCTGCCCTAAAGACTTCTTCCCGATGCCACATATCAATCACCTGATAGATAATACATCCGGACTCAAAATGATGTCATTCATGGATGCTTTCGCGGGATATCACCAAATAGCCATGCACGAACCAGATCGGCAGCACACCTCGTTTCTAACGGAAAAGAACCTATATTACTGGAAGAGAATGTCGTTCGACTTGAAAAATGCAGGGCAACATACCAAAGGCTTGTCAATCACATGTTTGCCAACTAGATAGGGAAGTCGGTAGAAGTCTATGTCGACGACATCGTCGTCAAAAGCCTAAAAAGAGAAAACCACCTGCTTCACCTCGCGCAGACATTCGAAATCCTCAGAAAATTCAACATGAGACTCAACCCCAAGAAGTGTAACTTCGGAGTGGAGTCGGGGAAGTTCTTGGGACACTTGGTCAGTAAGCGGGGCATCGAGGCGAACCCAGGGAAGGTTAAAGTTGTACTAGATATGGGGGCACCCCGAAATGTGAGAGAAGTTCAGAAACTCACGGGATGCCTGGCTGCCCTGAGCAGATTCATCTCCCGGATGGGGGACAAATGCAAACCGATGTTCGACACGATCCGTAAGAAGGCAAAATTTGAATGGACACCCGAAAGCCAGGACGCTTTTGAAAAAATCAAAGCTTACCTGGCGGATGTGAGCATACTGTCCAAACCTGTTTCAGGAGAGACACTGTTCTTGTATCTCGCGGCTTCGGAGACCGCCTTGAACGTGGTAATCGGTTCGAAAGCAAGGTCCGGTCACACGCCCAGAACTTCGTTAGCCGACATTGAACGAGATGGAGCAATGCTACCGCGCTAGAGAAGCCGAATACGATAGTCATGAGCGTGGAGAAAATCGAGATCAATTTCTTCGACCATCGTGTCGAGGTTCTCACTTCCCCTACCGGCCAAGGAATGTACCCAATCGCCCGCACACTTCAGCCGATGCCTCAAAATGGGCCATTGAGGTTTAAAGGCAAGACGGGGTAACCTACGCCACTTGACCTACCATCAAGGCTCGTGCACCGGTCGACTTCCTAGTAGAAATGACGCTCCCCGTAAGCGGGAAGTTCAGCACCATCGCGGGAGCTTTTCGTGGATGGGTCGGAACCTCACAAGTCGAGTGTGCCGGGTGGTTTTATTGAGCCCCGAGGGTATCTCATTCCGTAATTCCATTACCTTCGATTTTCCCAAGAATAAATAATGAGGCCGAGTACGAGGCTCTCATCATCAACGCCGAAATGGCAATAATCAAGAGATCGCGAAGTTCATACCGACTCCCAACTCGTGACCGCCAAGTTTTGGGGAATACGAGGCTAGGGACGACGGGATGGCGCCTATCGTCGAAGTTGAAAAACATGCGCATGAAGTTCACGCAGATCCATGTCAAGTCGATATCAAGAGAGCGTAACTCATGAGCCGATGCTTTTAGCCAGTTAGGCGACCTCCGAGGATCACCAGATATGAAGGATGTCACCATCACGACACTTCCCCACCCATCCACCGCAAGTAACCGTAAATAACATTAGAAAACCGGTGGTCGAATCGGATGACACCCATCATGGAGTATTTGATAAGGGCCTATTGTCGCCTCGATCGTGTATAGGCTCAATAGATTGCGATTCGCAGTCGCCCATTACACAATGATACGCTGAGTTGTTGTATGGCGAGGCTTCGATACCCTACTTCGATGTATAACACCCTTAACAAGGTCAAGTCATCTTGCGAAATACACGGGCGGGCATGCGGAAACCACACCGTGAGTCAGCCGCCCACAAAACCACAAGGCGCAGGATATTTTTGGCCAACCTTAAGGGCCGATGCCATCGTCTTCGCCCGCAAATGCCACAAATGTCAGATTTATGCCCCCTCTATCAAGGTCGCACCTAAAGAACTCACGAGTATCCTCAGTCCTTGGCCCTTTGCAAAGACGTCATTGGGCCACTCCCAATGGCCCTAGGATCGATCAAGTATGCCTTAGTAGCGGTGGATTACTTCACAAAATGGACCGAGGCTGAGGCACTGGCAACCATCGACCAAGATCATGTCATCAGGTTCATTTGGCGCAACATTATCTGCAGATTCGCTATCCTTCGGAACTGAGGCAGTGGTGCCTACGGAGGTCGATGTCCCAACTTTCCGGACTAGCCAAGTCGCTTTCGATCACAACGATGAGGCCCTGGAGAGGAACCTCGACCTACTCGAAGAAAAGCGATTAGATGCTAATATGAGAAATGCCAGATACAAGCAGAGGTCTGAGAAATATTACAACTCTAAAGTACGAGTTCGACGCTTTAAGGTCGGGGACCTAGTACTGAAGAAGATACTCAGAGCCTCAAAAGGTGCCCTCGGCCCCAATTGGGAGGGCCCGTTCCAGATATCGAAGGTCCTACCAAACGGAGCATACGAGCTCGAGAAAGCAGATGGGACCAAGGCTCAATATCCGTGGAATGTAACTCATTTGAAAAAATACTACCAGTAGATTTAGGTCCTTGTATCGATCAAGCCGATGTAAATAAGTATTTGCAGTAACAACAATTCTCTCTTCTTTTTGAAATGTAAGATTCTGTGTAAACCAAAGCGGTCGCATGAAAAACATATGATCGATGAAATGCATACCACATGAAAGACATGATCGATAACATGCGGTCGCATGAAATACATGATCGATAACACGCAGTCGCATGAAAGACATGATTGATAACGTCTTGAAACCGAGGTCCGACTTTTAGAAAGATCGAGGCGAGATCGCCACCCTAGCGTGTGTTCATCCCCCCGACTTTATAAGATGGCTACGAAATGTCTAAGAAACAAGTCGATACAAAATAAGACGACAAGGACTAAGCAAAAAGTCGCATAAAAATCAAGTCAACACAATGAAGGAATTAAAAAGGAGAATTTCATTAATAAAGACCCGAGGTCGGGAAAACCCCATTACAATAGACCCGAAGGTCGGTAAAGAGAGCATTCCAATACAATACATTTTTTTTTAATCGAAGCTAGCGACTTGGTCTATACCACTGAGCCACTTGAACTAATGACTTGGTCTATACTACATCATTGCTACTAGGGTGGCATCTCTCTGGACGCGAGGTCGCCGAGGAAGATCTTTTAAAAACTATCGAAAAAGGATGTTACAACATCCTTGGAATGTCGATCTTTGCAGTGGGGCTTCTCGTGTGTGAGCAAGCACGAAAAGCCCATCTTTACGACACAAAAAACTCAAGGGATTATGAAGGGCATTTTGGCATGATCGGATTCGCATTAAATCCGTATCGTGTATCAAGAGGGGCCCGTCACCATTAATCCCATTTCCCCTATCGGCTCCCGAGACACCGCGGAGTTAGGGGCCCCGCCGTTGCCACGAAATAGCGGATCCGCCGCCTGCAACAAATAAAATTGGGCAATGGTCAGATGGCTACCCTCCTAAGGAAAGCAGAATCCGAGATGGAAGAACCGCAAAGATGGTCCAAGTGCCGGAAACAATGAGCACAGAGCCAGAGAGGCTTACTGATCGAAAGGGTTTTAAAACGAGAAGATCGCCGGAATCGCCCATAACCCGAGCTTGGAGCGCGAGGCGGGGAGAGATCGAGAGGATGATGAAGTTTTCAGAAATACCCGCCTATTTATAGATGGAGGGCGGGGTCAAGTTGCGCTTAACTCTCGAGGGCCCCACAGAAAAACCAAGGGCGGGGCGGGCGGGACGTAACATAACTTTTGGTTGGGCCAATTTATGGCACCCTACGCCACCTAATACCTGTGCCATCATTATGATTTGTTAACCGTTACACCGATTCGAAAATCGAGACAACGCTTTCCCTCCCGAGGAGGAGATGTCGCCGTAGCACATTTCCGAGTCCGACCACTGCGGAAGTTGATAAGTTGTACGAGTTCAAGTCAAGGCCCCAAGACGAGCTTGCGACCTCGATTTGAAGGGGATGAAATATGGGAGTTTATTTTACATAGTAAGATAAGCACCAGACCAAAACATAAAATAACTTCCATTAATAGAAGACCGAAGGTCGGAGAAGTACATCATAAACCAAAAGCCCGAAAATAGTATCTGTAAAAAAAAGGACTTACTCGTTCACCCGCTCCTCCTCCCAGCCTAAGAACAACATCATCGTCGTCTTGAAACCTCTCCTCCGGACGGCGAGATAAAAATTTGAAACTAGCTGAAGGTGGGAGGTCGGGGTCAATCGCCGGCTTCGATCGAAGGGACCGATCTTTCTTCCCAAATACTGTTGATTTAGGACTTCATGACGTCGATATCTCCTCCTCACTTTCTTCCGGCGTGCCCGGAAAGTCGGAGTCGATCCCGTAAGCCTTCCTCTTGCCTTTGTCTGCAGCAGAGGGACCAGTGGGGACCGAACTTGGAGGGACGAACTCGGTCGGAGTCGGCTTCGGAGGGGCGGTTTCAGAGGTCGCCAATCGCCTCATGTTTCCCGCAATCGTATTTCCTACGCGAGGCCATGATGTCCGCAGAAGGCTTACGGCGGTAACGGGGTATTAGAACTGCAGAATGAGAGAAGCCAACCAACAAAGTTGATATCAAAAAATGTAACAAGCACGTAATAAGGAAACTTACAAGGGATCTTGAGATGACGCGAAGCACGTATAAGTATCTGCCTTGAGACTGGTCGAGTTCTGAGTTCGCGCGTTGATGTCCCTAAGAAATTTCTCGGAGGGTATCACGGGACTAGTTTGAAGGCCTCCGAAGTCCCAATCAGTCGGATTTTTTAGGCGTGAACACTGCAAAAGAAAATGAGAATTAGATCAGTACGACTTCAGAATCAAGAACATGAGATTTATCGTGTTCTACTTGGTTCACATAATCTGTCGGGACATGTATGGGCAGAGTGCTTGAAGGGTCCACGGACTCCCACGCCCCTCCAACGAACCACCACTTCCTGTGCCAACCATCGACTTTGTTAGGGATCCCGCTCAAGAGCTCCTTGCCCGGTGCGGTCGCACGGCATTGTAGTCGCCGGCTTGGGCGATGGGCATCATCACGAAAGATATTTCTCCCGGGTTTGGCAACCGGTATAGCCCAGCCTGTCCCAGCACAGTCATTGTGGAAAAAATGTAGCTCCATCCATTAGGGGTGATCTGGGTCAGACTCTGATTCCAAGCCACCAGCAGGTGAGAAATCACTGGGTGGAGCGGGAACCGGATCCCGGCCTCCATTGTATGTTCGTTGACCGCGATCATCCCGGGTGGCGGTTGGTCAGCGCTCTCATCAGGTGTCGCCCCGTAGAAGTGTACATCCCGGGGGACTTTATAAAGGCGGCGGAGGGACCGGACGTGGTAGTCGGTAAGAACCGACCTGTTCTTCTTCTGTGAAGCAACAAAGCCCGACTCGATTGACTTAGATAGTGTGCCTGGTCTTTCATATGGGGCTCGGGCCTCATAGGAGCGGTAGTCAAAAACCCGCTCGTAAGCTCCATATTGTCGGGGTGGGTTGGAGGTCCCGCTCGTAAGCTCCATATAGTCAAAAACCCGCTCGTAAGCTCCATATTGACTTGGGCACAGATCCCAAGATCGACTTGCTATAAGTTGGCTAATATCGACGGTTTAAGATAAGATCCCGAAGCAAGCTCGCGACCTCATCTTGAGGGGAAATTGTTATACGGGGAAATAACCCGACTTAAGGAAGGCTTGGGGTAGGGTGATCCCATATGTAGCTTGTCATCCGACTCCATCCAAATTGGAGCGGGGACGGGAGACGACTTTGGAGTTTCGGAGGTCGCCAAATACCGACGTAAGAAGGTCGCGAGCGATTTTTAAGAGCCGGAAGTCGCAATCCAAAGCGATCACAACTTCAGTTAGAGATATATATGGACAAGATTCGGGCAGTTATGGTGAGGCGGATTTCTCGGGATGTAACCAGGGAAAGCATATCTGTGAGCGCGACTTGCGGAGCAAGGAAGGAAACCCTGATCAGCCCACGAAGACTGCAGCCCTAGATTTAGGTCTATAAATATCACTTGTAATGTACATATTAAAGGATCGAACTTTTAGTACTCTAGGCATATATTATACAGTACAAATCCTGGCTTGGTGCCTCCAGACGTAGTCTATTCCAAAGACGAACTGAGTAATCAAATTACTTGTCATTTATTGCTTTCGCCGCGATATTGATCGGAACATTACTAAATTGTTTGCTTGTTCACCGGTAACAAAACCAGGGTACAACAATTTTAAAGTCATAGCAATGAAAAAAGTCAACATTAATCTTAAAATGTTATGACAAATCATCTATACTTATATAAAAACACAATAGTCCCTATAAAAATCTGTTCCCGACGCCTATCAAAACGCTGCTGCAACAGAACTTGGAATCTCTAGTGACGAGTTCACGTCTGTTGCCCTAAACCCTCAATTTGGGCCTTTTCCTTTTCTACTGATTAATGAGAAAGTTGGGCCATCTAATGTATTCAGTGAACATGGGAATTATTTGGTGGAGAATGACAAACATGGGCTTCATACTATTAAGATTAATCTGGATGGGCCGATGATTTTTATAAAGGACGGCTTGGGTTTAGACACCACATGGACCAGATTGGACCTGAGAATTTCATTAATTATGATAATGGCAATTTTTTCCTAATCCTGAACCGCCTAATTCTCTAAATTTATTTAATGGGCAGACTTTTTATTTTGAGAATACAGATTTTGAGGGGCCCTTGCTGCATGATGGATCATATTTTTCTGACGGGCCAGAGGATGAGTATTTTGGTGGACTTTTTCAAGACGATGATCAATTCAATGAGAAATTTAAGCCGGAAGTGAATAGTGTATATTATGATGGGCCAGCTATTTACGATGAAGAGCAACCCGTAAATGATCCTGTGCTTCCCATATATGACACAGAAAGCTTGAAGATGATTCGAGCCAAAATTTTGAAACGAACTATGACATTCATGATACAAATTTTTCGGGTCTTGATATGACATCTGACAAGTCATACCTCGATGATGATAAAGGTTTTAGCTCCCATAATACTTATTATTATTTTATAATTAATGATAGTTATTTTATTGGTAGTACTATGAAAAATCGAACATATTACCTGAAGGTTTTAACCACACCCGAACAACTGATAATTTTGAGCTCAATAATTTGGTGGCAAGCAGTCGGCGATTAGATGAAGGGGAGCATTTAGGCTTGATGAGAGAGCATTTCCAAAATTGGTCTTTGAGAACAAGGACGATCTTGAAGGGGATGTGAATGATGCGAACGAAAGGGTTTTGGGCCCAATAATACGTGCAAGATTATTTGGCAAGAAATTGTCCTTCTTTTATCTTCAACAAAGATATGGTCCTATTTTTCAAGATTAATCAAGATTGGCGAGAATCTCTACAAGATTGGCAAGAATCTCAAGATTTACTTATTATCCTTTAATTTTTCGGTTATTTATTTTATTCTAGGATATCTTATTAGATTTAGTCCTTTTTTGATTAGGTTTAGTCCTTTTTCTAAATAAATAGGTTATGTACGTTTTTTCTTCATAACCAATGAATAATATAACTTTCTTTGGCAACTTTGTCAAAAACCAATCGTTCTCCTGATAGCCCGAGCCAGGGCGTCGATGTTATCGTGTTTTATATTTGTTCTCCTACTAGCCTGAACTAGGGCGACAAATTTATCATGTTTCCAAATTGCGGTTCCTATCTGGGTACTCCAACCCATATACACCTGGACTATTACAATGTCTCACACCATTATCTCAACACCTAACCAAACCAATTCTAAGCAGTTACAAACCACAACAATGTACAAAATTTAACACCCAATCCGAAAAGGAGCAAGTTCTAATACTAGGTACCTTAACGGTTAACCAAGACCAAATCATAACTTTTAATTCATCCATCACCTATTCAAAACATGGTATTTTATCACTGAAAATAAGATCATTTCTATACTTCCATATCAACCAAATAGTAGCAATCCAAAAAGTAGCACAATGCTTTTTTGGTTACCTGCGCCAGTATTACGACACCAATGAAGGAAGCTTTGGATTGGTGCATCATGGGAAGTAAATTGCTTATTCATCCACGAGTGCAAAGCAACCCAGATTTGGACCCCGAAGTTACTCTAGAAGAACAAGTTTTTGAAGTTTTTCTCCGCTCCTCCGCAAAGCTTACAAGAGATGTCGTCATTTTCCACAACCATGTTCCTTACCTTCAAGCTGACTTTTGTATGAACTCTTTGACGAAGAATCTTCCACACGATCGCTTGTATATGTCTCGGAACATGGCTTTTCCACAAAATCTTGAACGCCTTTTGTTGGTCTCTTTCCACCACTTCTCGCGAACCAGGGCTGGTCTCCTGATGTAGGGCGTTCTACGCTCTACAAGGGGTTAAGACAGCGTCTCGGGATACTCAGGAAATCTCCTGGAAATACTTATATTATAATCAAATTCAACGTGTCCTTACAATGAGGAATGAACACTTATTTGTACTACTCTAGAAAGCATAAGAAAGGAATACCCATTACTTTGGGCCCAAGTACTACTTGGGGACCAAGTAAGACAATAACAAAAGGAAATTCTAGTTCTTGGAGACCAAGTAATCTTGGTGGCCAAGTAAGTCTTATTTGCAGAAATTATAATACTTAATATCATATAAATATAATGAAGGAAACTGAATCTCGCGATTCAATCTCCATCATCCTACCCCTCCTCGAAGCAATTCGACCTCGAATCGAGGGGGATTCAATCTCCATTAGTGGACATTGAGGGTGGTCCCGAAGCGGGACGGAGGAGAAGCCCGGGTATGCATCCAAGGAATTGGTGGGGCCCGTGGAACCCATCCAAAATGGCTGCCACAACCACGAAACTTACGTCCACGAAAAGGCCCATGTTCAGGACGCGAAAGTTTGAAGGTGTGGGGGCCGATTAAGAAAAGGTGGTGTCATAGGCGGAATGGTGGGTCAATACGCCAGAGGTGTAGAGTCATGGGTTGCCAAGAGTTGGCAGCGGGTTGGTGACCCAAGGGCGCGGGCTTGAGACGACCCTCCGGTTTGGCAGGATGGCCCAAAGGCGAATATCGGACCGAGGCCGAAAAGCGGGCGCACTCCAACGGAATAAACGGGCCCACGGCAAAAGGCATCAATGCGAACAAGACTACGGTTTGGTGGGGACCGTTTTGACGAATCGGCAATGGGTGTAAGGGTCGGCGGACCATAAAAGATGGGGTCAAGGCAGAGGTCCGATCGAGCAAGCAGGATGGTGAGGACGGTGTTGGCTGAGCGGCGGGAGTGGTAGGTTGTTGGCGGTATGTTGGGTGCGTTGCTCGGCTGGCGGCGGTGACGGTTGAGTTACAACCATGGTAGGGTGTGGATCGTGGTGGAAGGTGGTGAATGATGGGGCGGTTGTAGTGGTGGGTGACTGGTGATCCGCAGTGGCGGTGGTTATGAGGCGTGGTGGTTGTGGGATGGCGGTGAGGTGTGATGGTGGAGGTGAATGAAGGTGGAGGTACGGTGGTTATGTGGCAGGTGGTGGAAGCGGCGGCCATAAGGGCGGCCAATATTGGAGACTGTGGCGGCATGATTGCCGGCGAATCCAGTGCGTCCCGTTGGCGATAGCTGTCGAAAATTTCATCGACAACAGTAGTCAATTGAGACCAGAGGAAATCAAATTCCTCCATTCCAGTTCCAGAATCGGTATGACTCTGAATACCAGATGATGTAGGGCGTTCTATGCTCTATAAGGGGTTGAGACTGCGTCTCGGGATACTCAGGAAATCTCCTGAAAATACTTATATTATTATCAAATTACATGTGTCCTTACAATGAGGAATGAACACTTATTTATACTACTCTAGAAATCATAAGAAAGGAATACCCATTACTTTGGGCCCAAGTACTACTTGGGGACCAAGTAAGACAATAACAAAAGGAAATTCTAGTTCTTGGAGACCAAGTAATCTTGGTGGCCAAGTAAGTCTTATTTGCGGAAATTATAATACTTAATATCATATAAATACAATGAAGGAAATTGAATCTCACGATTCAATCTCCATCATCTCCATAAGGCACTCATAAGCTTTCTTGGTGCAAAACAAGCCGTCACTCGCCGGTGTCCACCTCCAAATGTCATCCTTGTCTTGATACATATTATACATGTGTAATTGAGAAGATAACTCATTACGAGAAGATAGATCCCTACCCATTAGCTCCCTAGTCCATTTCAAATCCGACACCCATCCATTAACCCCCCAATGACCCATCTCACACACCTTTGCCTCTCTCATCACACTCAATCTAAATAACCTATTAAATTTTGTTATTAAATCCTCCGAGCCCAACCACCTATCTACCCAAAAATCAGTTTTTTTCACCATTTCCTACCACTCTCACAAGTTGATTTTGCATCCCTACTCCCTCAACCCCCACGTACAACTTACAGATATCTTGCCACCACCCCGACCTCGAGCTCACCGTACTCCGTCTCCCTCCCTCCCCTCCTCATCATATTGCTCACATTCTTCAATAACTATATGCCCAGTATTTAGCACTCTCTATTTCTCTTCATCTTTCAGTATCGTTCACTAATGCATATTTTATATATTTTATTAATTCTATTTTAATTAATGCCTAAATTTTTGTTGCTTTGAAATTTTTTGTTTTGCAGATTTTTATTTTACATCTAATGATCTGGTTAGAGATGTTAAACGGGTTGACCCTAACCCATTAGGGCCAGCCCTACAGGGCCGCGGGCTAAACGGTCACGGGCCTTAACCGGTTAATTTAAACGGGTCACTAATAGTTGAGACCTAACCCTAACCCTAGCGGGTTATGGGCTAAACGGACCATCTAACGGGCTCTCAATAAATTTTGAAAAATTATATATATCACACATTGTCCTCTCTTCAAAAAGGTTTTGTACTGCCTCTTTGAAAAAATGAAACATGACATGTAATAGAACATCTAGATGATAGTTGATACTTCAATTCTCCAAAATTAAACATATGATAGTTGATACTCCAACATCTAGATCATAAGTCATAAGTCCAAAACACAATTTATAGGAATAGAGCAATAAAAACAAGAAGATGAAGACTAACTTGTCCTTTTCCTTTTATAGTTAAATAAATTAGTCATGACTTGATATTAATCTTGGAATTACCGTCACATCTCCAAGATCCCGTCTTTATAAATTAGTCATGACTTGGTATTAATCTTGGACTAACTTATAAAATTATAGAGAAAATTATATTATATATATTAACATAACACAAGGCGGGCCTATCGGGCTGACACAGTTAACCGGCGGGCTAGCCCGTTTAGCTCGCGGGCTAACCGGTCCGGGCAAAAAAGGCCCAGTTTTAAACGGGCCTACGATTGCTCGGCCCTAACCCTGCATATAATAGGTTTAAACGGGTCGGCCCGTTTAGCCCGGCCCGGATTAACATCTCTAGATCTGGTGAGCATAAAAAAAATTCTAATGACACTTTCAATATTATTAAAATTTGTGCAAAAGAAAAAATTGTCTCTAATTTTAACAATGATATCAAAAGTTCAAAATCAAAGAAGATAAAAATGATCAAAGTCAATATTGAAAAAGATTAGTTGAATGAAGATTTATTTTTCTTATCTCTCCTCTTTACAAACCTGAACTTTTGTTTTATTTTCCAACAACAACAAATATTTTCATTTTATATTAACTTTAAATTTTCAGAGAGAATAATACTTTCTCTATTAAAAAAATTATTATTAATAAAAAAAAATTATCTCTTCAAGATAAAAAGACACTTTAATATGAATATTTATAAAAAAATTGATACAAATTAATTGTGTAATCATAACCGTGCATCATATGGTCAATCACTAAATATCAAAGTAAAGAACATGATAGAAACTCCTTTTAAAAAAGAAAATAATAACACAACACAAACATCGATTTTCTAGGTTGAACAACCTGATTCGGCTGGTTCAATCAATTCTGAAAGCGAGAATGATTGGGCCTCTTTAAATCAATGAACCTTATTGGGCCTAAATATTATGGGCCTGAGCGGGCAAGTAAATGCCCATGAGTCCTCGTTCGTTATCTGACGACGTCGTTTCTTAAGCAGGTTCTGATATAAATGGATAATAATAGAGGTCTCCGAATTTTGTACACCGTAAATCATCACACTATTCATTGCTTCGAAGAGAAAATCAAATCGAAGGCAAGTAGGCAACTGTCTTTCGTTTTCTTCTGCAACCGAGAGATTAGGGCTATCGATTCTCGAATTTTCCTTTATCGATCATAGTTTGAATATTGAGGAAGCTAGGGTTCCGACATGACGACGGCGGCAAGACCTACGTGGGCACCGGCAAAAGGTGGAAACGAACAAGGGGGAACTCGAATCTTCGGTACATCTCAAAAGTATTCCTCCAGGGACATCGCTGCTCACACTACCTTAAAACCAAGGTTCGCCTTTTTTTTTTTTTTGCTTTTCTTGTTCATCTCATTGTCAATTGAATTTAGGTTTGCGTTTGTTTGTTTATTTATTTATTTCTCGAAATATATTTAGTTTCATTGCTATTGTGGTATGTTTATAGAGGAATTGTTCTTGCTAGTTGTTCAATCCACGGATAAATGAATGGTTATTCAGCTTACAAAAATTGCGTTATGCAGTCTCAGCTTTAAAATTGTTAGAATTCCTGTTCCCTTTTCCTCCTGGTTGTAAATATTGGATTGTTTAATTGAAGATTTGCATCTAAAATGAATGAAAAGTATTCGCTGCTGGTAGCAAAATCTTACTTCAATGCTTTAAATAAATAGATTCCAAATCCGCTCCAAATTAGAGAATCTACTCAATGAAACAAAAAACATAAGTTAAGGTTGAAAGTGAGGAATTCCAATCTATGAGAGAGGGAATCAATTCAAACAAATATCCATGAATTTGCTATTATGGATTCGCATTCATCTTCAAATCCTTCCATCTAAATGTGACCTTATCTTCCTTGGATAGAAATTAAAATATGCTTTGCCTGAGTTGCATAAAAGCTGTATTTATATTTTGTCCCGTATTTTCTTGCACTTGTGCTGGAAAGAAGCCAAGAAGGTATATGTATTTTGGTGGAAATTGAGGGAGTCATTAGCTTTGCTATTTTAATCTGTTAGTCACTGGTTCCTGGATTAATAAGAAGTATCATTTTATATCTGAGTTTCTATCTTTCTATCCCTAGTGTGGCGGGCACCAATATTTTACATTATAATGGCCATTTGTTATGAAAAAAATGATAAAACTTATACGTATGTAATGACTTATGCCAGTGCAAAAGAAAAATTCAAGGTTGATTTGGATTGAAGACTCTGAGCCCTGAGGATGGATTTTAAGTCCATAGTCCAATACCATTTGTATTATGTGATTACAATAACTTGAAATCCATTACTTTCATTTCAAGCAAAATTGTCAGTTATTTGAGTTGATTTTGAATCCACTCTAATTTAGGTGGATTTGAAAATTGTTGTTTTTAAAATCCTTGCATTTTACATCTCAATCCAAATGCAACCTACATATTTTGTTAAAAACATGCACATATATAATATTTATCTGTTCACTTGCATACTTTTGGAACAAATCTATATTGAATCTACTGCATTTTTATACTGTTGTGTTGGTGCAGAAAGGAAGGACAAGACACCCAAGACGAAGTACAGAGGAGAAATCTTAGGGATGAATTAGAGGATCGTGAGAGGAGGCATTTCTCGTCAAAGGGTTAGTGTTACTCCAGTTCCCATTCAAACAATATTTCCAATGTTTGATTGAGTATCTGGCTCCCACCCTTTTAATGATTTCTTTTATTGATCTGAACTTTTATTTATGTTCTGCAGAGGATAGAGAGCGTAGGAAGGGAGGTCATCTTCTTTTAGAAGGTATACAATGGCTGATTAATTGGTTTGTTCACATAAGAGACCCAGGACTAGGTTTTCGTTAATATATATATATATATTTGTTATAAATAAGTTATTAGGCTACTCTATTTACAGGGTCTAGGAGGGAACTTGAGGACCGTATTGTTCCACGAAGTGTGGATGCAGATGATGCTGATATGGGCGCTCATGGTGATGAGGATAGGTTTGTAGCTTTCTAGTTTCTTCCACTTTTGATATTGTTGTTGGTAATTCTTGTCTGTTTGATTCTGATGTGTATTGTTATTACAGATGCTTTGTAATTTATGGTTAATCGCCTTGTGATGGCAAGTTTATCCTAATCATGTCTTATTCTGTTTTCTGGTTTCCCTTCTATTTTGTTTTGTTTGCCTTAGTGTTATTTCCTTAAATAGAACATGGAAAAGATGATTTTTTTAATTCGGTTTTCTTTTTACTTTTCCAGATAGAGGTTTTTTTCCCTTCTTTTCGGGTGGGTGGACGAATGGTTGTCGTGCTGTGTCTATCAGTAATCATCTATATTAAGATATCCCATGTTATTTGGAACTAAAAAATATGGGGAGTGTTTGCAATCACCGGTAGTTTCTTAAAATCACTTAAAAATATAATAAATGAAAGTGTTCCTGTGTTACTTTTTAACCGATTAATATTTTGAGAAGCAGACATAGAGCAACCTAAAACTTAGTTTTATTAAAAAAAATTATTATCTTGCAAATACTTCCAACCTAAAATTTAGTTTCGTCCAAAAATAATTTAAATCACCTCTCCAGAAGCACAATCAATTGCACACACCCTTTGTATATTATAGCTTGTCAGTCAATATATTTTAGACTTGTACTCTGCAAACCCTTGCTAATTTTATTGTGAACCATGATTTAACTAATATTTGTTTTTTTTTTTTAAATTGAAGTGATGATGATGATGAAGACGATGACGAGGATGATGAAGAAGCACTTTTGGCTGAGCTTGAGCGTTTAAGAAAGGAAAAAGCTGAGCAGAAAGAACGAGAAGTAAGTTCCATGTCTCCTAGTTTTCAATTGTTTTCTGCTTAGTTTCTGGTCCTTTGTCATATTAGATCATTTTAAAATGTTGCTTAGGATATTATAATTTTTTATTGCTTGCACTTTGCTGTTCTTGTGATATTGTTGGAGATTTAGTCAATCAATTCTAGATATTTTTGGTATATCTTGTTGAGAAGGTCTCGTACATGAGACGGTACTCCACTGTAGTATTTTGATTGGAGTCCCAAAAGCTCACTGGAGTAAATGAGATCCGTCCCATGTAAACTTTTGTCTTTCCTATATTACTTGATTTTAATTTAGTCAGAATTGGGAAACAATAAATCTGGGTGATATTGTTGTTGGCATGATATAGGGGTTTTTTATTCCTTAATTTTCCACTTTTATGTTCTCCTTTTGTTCCATGATATAATTTTCTTTTACTATTTATGGCTTTATTAAGAAGGGTTATTTGCTTGGCATCAGTAAATGCATGTTACTGTTAAATGATGTATTTTTACCATCTTGAAAGTGTTGTCGGTGTAAATAATCAATGACTTGTTATCCTTCTGGCAGGAACTACTAAAGCAGGAAGAGGAGCTGAAAGCTAAAGAAGAGCAACTGATGCGTGGAAACCCGCTACTAAATAATCCTACTTTTAGTGTGAAGAGAAGGTAATATGCATGTTCCTCTCTCCTCTCTCTCGGTTTGGGGTTGGGTTGGGTGTATTACATCCTACATATTTTTATTAATGTGTCACTTTTATGAACCCCAGGTTCACGTGAACTCTATTCTTCAAAGTATCTCTGTTTAGTATGCAAAGTATCACATTTTAGCATGCGAAGTGTTACTGTTTAGTGATTTTGACGTATAAAGTCAAGCAATTTTTAAATGATGATACTTCATATGCTAAAAAATGATACTTGAAAAAGAAAGTTAATGTGAACTGAGTTCATAGGAGACCAACTCATATATACACACACGCACAGGTTGGGGCGAGTCTTATCCTGTTTCTTTTATGATGTCTGAGTTACTTGATGTCAAAATTCAATTTGTTTAGGTGGGATGATGATGTGGTATTCAAGAATCAAGCTCGTGGAGAGTCGAAGACTCCTAAGCGCTTTATCAATGACACAATCAGAAATGATTTCCATAGGAAGTTTCTCCACAAATATATGAAATGATATTTCACCTACTACTCATAGGACTATGGTTTGATGTCCAAATTGCTGATGAACCAAGCCTGTTTGTTCCAGTTATTGATATTTGGTGTATATCACTGCAAGGATAACTAATTGTGACATGTATTGTGTTCACAAGGATTGGCTCTGTTTCTCTATTATTGTGTATTGTGTATTGTGTTGTGACAGACTGCCTCGTAGATCCAATTCTAATATAGACCGACTGCTCGTTTATTTTCTGGCTTTAATTTTAAATTTGTTGTTTTAGTCATATTTGCTTGTGCACGGTTGTTGTCCTTTGATTTGATGAGCAAAATGCATTTGAAGCTGTCTAGATTATTTATGATTGTTTTGAAAGATTACTAAAACTTGAAAATATTAAAAAAGGTCCTTAAACTATGAGAAATTGTAATGTGCAAGTGCTTGCGTTAAATTTCAACGATGCATGCCTTTAAATGGCTTAGGATGCATGCCTTTAAATGGTTTAGGGATTATGTCAACTTTCAAGTGAAAGTTTTGGGGTATATGTCTGTATGAATGGGAACTTTTCCCCGTTTATTGTGAACATTTTTCTCTTTTCTTGACTATATTACTCTTAATTAATACATTAAGAATGCGACCTGCAATTGCTTTTATTTCATTAAGTTTAATATAGTCAAAAAAGAAAAAGAAAAAGAAAAATTACATTCTTTTCCAATAAAGACGTGAAGGGAGACAAGCATCCCATTTCAAGCATGAAAAAGGGCATATATACACCAATTTCACTTTTTCCAGATGCACATTAGTCGTTAATGGTTTAGGGACCTTTTCCAAACGTTATGAATACGTCTCTTCAAAAAATTTGTGAATATAACTATGTAAGGCTTCTGTTAAACAACATTTTATATATTTAAGCATAGGCTACGAATCCTTTTTTTATGCCATCCAAGAAGATTTCACATGGCCATTGCTTGTGCTAAAATTTTCCTTTGGTGCTTAAAACTGTTGTATTTGAGCCAAAAAATAAATTTTGATGCAATCATGCAAATGAACCAATCATAAAAATACTAGGAAGGTATTAAAACAAGAATCACTATGTGCAGACTTGATTTCCAATAAGCGTATACAAAGCCATGAACAATCAATCTGTAGCTGATATTCTGTTGAAACTATGAACAACTCGTGTAAGACAAGTAAAGCAAAGGCCATATCCACAGGACTGGAGAGATCAAAATAAAATTACACTCAGAAAACACATTTTACCAACGCATCAAACAAATTTCTATTCTACATGTACGTACCAGACAGCCAGTAACAACACGGCCCGGCCCCTTGAATCGACCCGAAGCTCTTAAAATTTCACATTTTGAAGAGAACACCTCCAGTGATCACAGAAGCTGCTGCTATAAAAACAGCTAAAGAATGCAGTTTACTATACACTTTTGTCTTTGCGTCCTTCTAAAACGAACTCAACGTACAAATCCTTGAGCGCTATTACGACTGTAGTGATCAGTGGCCCCATTATTGCTCCCTGCACATCTTACATTTATAAGTCTTGCAAAACAAGATTACTAAGGCTAAAACGTACAGGAGGTTAACTAGCAAGAAAGGCATAAAATCAGTTGAATACAAGAAATGTACTCGTACAAAGAAAGTCTTGTATGCACCAAGTGAACTAGCATTCTTAAACAATATTAGTTGTTTTCACTGAACAATACTCCCTCCGTCCCAACATTACTGCAACACTTGTCTTATTTGGACGTCCCAACATTACTGCAACACTTGTCTTATTTGGACGTCCCAACATTACTGCAACACTCCCAAAATGGAAACAAGTCTAATATTAATACACTCACAACACCCTTTATTTTATTCCACTCAAACTCACTTTATCCCACTTTCCTTGGTTTGCGGTTCAATTTATGTGTTGCAATCATCCTGGGACGGAGGTAGTATTAGTTATGTACAATAATAATATTGTACAACTTGGTGTACAAGACTTGCTCAAGTATACGTTAAACATGGATACTTATAAGTGGTCCATCAAATCTCTCATTTATTACTTGAGAGGATTTCTATAGTAAATGTTAATAAATGTGGATTTAAAGCAAAAACAATTTACCTCAAGAGCAGAAGGGAACAAAGTCATCCCACCAATGATGCTAAGGCCCGTAAGATAAGCATTATAACCGGGAATATCCTCTTGCATTTCCAACGTTCCGTATTCCATAAGCACGAGATGAATAATCGACAAACATATGGCCAATATATACCTCCCCTCCAGCACCAACTGCAAAGCTGCTGGAATAGTCGAAATCCACGCTGGAAACAGAGGCAACAACGAACTCACAAACGCAAGCACAGTCGACATGTACAAGAAATGTATCGAGACCAATCTCAGCAGAAGCCACGTCATGCAACCCTGAAAGAACGCAATCTCAACAGTGGCTAACAGCACCCCCGAAATCGCTTTATCCAGAACCTCAACACACCGCGTTCTCGCGCAGCTCGACATGGGAAGCATCCCCATCACCTGCTCCGTCACTCCACCAGAATCCGAAGTTATCAAATAGTACAGAACCCAAAAGAAAACCATCAATTGCGACACAAAGTTGAATAATCCAGCAGCACCAGAAACAATCGAGTTCCCAATCAAGAACATCACTTTAGCACTCCCACCTAGAACCGATTTACTACTAACCAACACACTCTGCATCACGTTCACCCCCTGAGAAGCGAACCCTTTCGCCTTCTCAACCAAATCCTCTCTACTTATCACCACTTCCCTGAAAATGGCATCAACTTCTGTATACATTTCCCCCCATTTCCGCTCCCTAACTCGTTTTTTCAAGCTGATAATCTTGTCCGTGTAAGGGGAAGGGCTCATCAAAGGGGTGGACTTGGACGAAGAGTTCCCCGATGGAGGATTAGTTATCACAAACTGCCTAATCCCAGTCACAAATTCAGTCATATTATACTGCATTGCCAAACTATCAATCTGATCCGAAACAGTTTCGTAAAGCTTAGTCCCATACGTATCCACCATCCCCGGAATATCATTATCATCCATCCATTTCTGCACCCCTATTTTCTCCGCGTAATTGCTCTGTTCCACGTGCGATTTAAGCCCAAAAACGGCGTCTTTCCCCTCCACACCGATTTTATACGAGAAGAAAACCAAACCAGCTAACGAACCAACAATCATCCCAACAATCAACCCAATAGCCACAAATGTTTTCAACCTCCTCAAAATCCCCCTAGTGAAAAATGCACTAACAGGAAGCCTGCGGAAACTATTGCTCCTAAAAGTACTAACCCTCTTCATAGTTGAATCCACATTCGTACACATAAACCCTAACGCAAGAATCGAAATCGAACCAATACTACCAATCTGCTCATACGCCATCACAAACAGCCAAAAAGACACAAGCCACCTCACCAATTTGTAAAACCCACTCCTTTTCCTCCGCATTACACTAACCCTCTTCTTCCTAAGCGCAATCCTTTTAACCAAATCCTTGATTTCAATTAGGGTTCCAACGAATACTCTGAAAATCGCAACAGGGATAGCTAAAATCGTCTCCGTTAGCCCTAATTTCAGAGGCTCGGACCAAAATCCGACGAGGGTTTCTTGAATACCCCTCAATGGGATTGAACAGAGCACGCCCCAAAAAATGGGCCTGGCGAAATCTTCTAGAAGCTTGACGATTCCGTACACGATGAAAATTCCGAAGGCGAGGCCCGCGTGGGCCATCGCTATGTAGAGGGCGAGGCGTACCTGGGGGTCGCTGGAGAGGGAATTTTTGTCGTCGTCGGGCGACGGCGCGTGGGTGGTTTCGGGTTTTCTGACGGATGCGGATCGGAACATTTCTTGCCAGGGGAGAGAGGAGGTGTTTGATTTTGGATTGGGGTCCGTATCAAATGGCACTAGCTCCATACAAATGCCTTTTTCGAGCTCTGTTTCTCTCTCTCTCTATACTCTTCTCCTAAAAATGGCTTATTTTCGTTTCTAGAGAGAGAGATTGATGACGCAGGTTGTGATTTTTGAATAGTTTGGAGAATTACAGATATGATTCATGTGGGTTTTGGGGGGTTTGATTCTGTATGAGGTGTTTTTTTCTGTGTTTTCGAATTTATTATCTGTTCACTGACTCTGTGTTTCCAGGAAAAGCTGGCCACAATGATTAGGAATTTTGAGTTCTTTTGTCGAATTGTTGGTGTGGAGTGACGAAATTGCCCTCGTGTGATCGTGGGGCCACCACTGCCAGTGGGAGTTGCCGGCGCGGTTTGGGACATATCCCAGGAGGGATTGGCGGTTTTGTCCTGCACCACTTATATTTCGCATTCTTGTCATTAAAAAATGCGATGTGATTCCCATTTTTTATTTTTTTTTTTTATTTTTAGGCATTTGGGACATATCCCATTCCCCAACCCGGTGGTTCGGAGTTCGGGCTGTAACGCCCATTCTCCATTTTCTCTTGTCAAAAAAAAGAAAATTCAATGTGGTTCCTGTTCCCACTCTTTTATTTAGGATTTTTTTAATTTTAAGGACAAACTCACTCACTTGTAGGGTTGGCAATTTCTGTATGATAATGATACGAATGTTATGGGTTACTACTTAGTTTTATCGTGTTTATATCTTTATTGTGTAAACATGATAAAAATACGAAATTTTCGTATTGTGTTCGTGTCATGTTGTTCGTGTCAACCTAATAAATTTAAAGAAAAAAAATAATTGTACATATGACTTGATATTTTGTAATTTTATTAGAGATTTTTTATTTTTTATAGTGTATTATCGTGTCGTGTCATATCGTATCATGTCAAAATTTTAATATAAATTTTATTTATTTTTCTTAATTTATCATATCGTGTTGACACAAAAGTTTTCGTGTCAGCACTGATTCTTATTAGAAATAAAGACTCTCCACTACATATTTAGAGTGAAAAGTACTCTAAGATACAAAAGAAAAGTGTAGTGATACTCCACTACAAAATGTATCAATATTACCCCTCAATACATTTTTTAATTATTTAAATGCAAAAATATTGTCCCCTCCCCAAATAAACCCCTAATTTCGGCCCATCCCAACAAACCCACACAAAAAACTCTCATCTCTCTCTAAAATCTGCTTCCGCAGAAAATTATATAGATTTTGGCTATCTCTCACTCTCTAAATTTCGATTCCCACCCACTGCACCGCGCATTAATCACCCATCACCAACATCTACACCACCACCGCCACCCGACGGTTATGGCCGACACCGGTGGAACGACGGTGGTGTTGGAGACGCGCGACGGTGGTTGGTTTCGTAGCGGCAGAACTTGGAGACGGCGCGAACGACAGTGGAACAATGGTGTAGACGCGAACAATGGCGACCCGCCATGGACGAAGGTGAGTGTTTTTTTTCTATTTTTTTTAGATTTGTTTTTTCGGGCGATTTTTTAGGTTGTAGTTGTAGATCTGTATTTTTCTATATAATTTTCTGTGTAATTTAGGTGTGGGATGCAAATCCGTGTTTCTTCTGTATATTTTTCGATTTATGGTTGCAAATCTGTGTAATTTTCTGTGTATTTTTCTATATAATTTTGTTAAATCTTGAAAATGAATCTGGTTAATGATTTCACAAGCTGCATAATTTATTTCATTTGGATTCGAATAGTTTTGCATAATTTAAGAAAAAAATAATTATTGAACCGAATAATGTTCTAATTTATGTAATTATTTTTGCAGATTTTTGTTCCGGTGGTGGTGAATGGTGATGTATCTGTTTAAAGGGTTTGGTGATCTCTTATCTCAAGGCATTTTTTGTAAATTACAAAAATTACATAATTTTAAGATATGTGTAACAATAATTCAATTTATTTTTAATTTAGGTATTTATGTATTTTTTTTTAATTTAGGTAATTTCTGTATTTTTTATTTTTATTTTTTAGGGTTTCCATCAGATTTGTAAAATTGTGTAATTTGTAATGTTTTCTTTTTGCAGATTTGTGTAATTTGTAATTTAGGATTTCTCTATGATTTTTTTTAGTATTTTCCTTTTTAATTTGTTTAATTTTTTCAAAATTGGCCTAAAATACAATATTTTTTTTTAAAAATGCACTCCAAAATTGATCAAAATACAATTTGTTTAGAGAAATGCACTCCAAAATACATTTTTTTTACATGCAATCCAAAATTGACCTAAAATACAATTTTTTTTTTTAAAATGCACTCCAAAATTGGCATAAAATACAATTTTTTTTTTAAAAAAATGCACTCCAAAATTGACCAAAATACAAATTTTTTAAAAAAATTCACTCCAAAATTGGCCTAAAATACAATTTTTTTTAAAAAAAATGCATTCCAAAATTGACCAATATATATATATATATATATATATATATATATATATATATATTTTTTTAAATGCACTCCGAAATTGGGTGGAAATTAAAAGAATTTATTTTTTTTTAAATTACATATTTTCTGAATTGTAAAATGAGTTAATAAAATGCACTTTAAAATAAATAATAAAATTATATTAATAAATAATTTAATCAATTTAGTAAATTAAAAAATTTGGACTTTTAAAAATTTTAAGTATAAAAAGTCAAAATGCGTCAGAAGTGCAGAAAATGTGTCAGAAGTGCAGAAAACGAACAGAAGGGCAACTTAGACTTTTTAACCATAATTTTATATCTTAAAGTCAAAATAAAGTTGCATTGTACCTTAGAGTCACTTGAGAAGTGACTTTGTACCTTAGAGTCACTCCCCCTTTATTAACTCTTGGAATCAAATACTAAGTCCTTGCCTCAATACAGCATAATATTATTGTTCCGAGTGACAATAAAAAAATAAATAGCAGTGTCGAGCAAAAGCTTCTATGGGGGTGTGTGTAATAAATTATAAGTGATTATAGTTACCTGAAATTGTGTGCATAAATAATTTGAAGTGTTTTTTTTTAATTAGATTGAATAATCTCTCAGAAGCTATAAGTTAAAAGTTGAAAGGGGGTGCTTTTGGTAGCTTATGAAAATTTTCTAAGTATTATTAACTTTTTTTGCAAACACTATCAACTTTTTTTTTGATTTTGTTTATAAATAACATCAACTTCTACTATTAATCATTTTCATCATAATCACTAATTTTAATCATTTTTTCAAATGAATATTTTTTTGCAAACACCCCTACGTATAGATCAAGAAACACTCTTAACAACAATGTCGAGCAAAAGCGCTGGGGCTCCATCGTACTCCTAAATCCTTTGGACTCTATAACTACTTGGTCGAATTTACTTTCTCTACTACGACGATCCCGTACTTTTGCGGGGAGTAGGAAAATATTTACCGAAAATTCCAATCAAGTCAATTACAAAACACAATTATATTCGCCATAATCTCAACTTAATTGATCGACTTGACCGCTCCTATGTCAAAAAAAAAAAAAAAAAAAAAAATCGTATAGGTTTTTTTACATATTGTTGGAACATCTGGTTAAATATTTAATATTGAGGTACTTATTTGAAAAATCTTGGGTGTTTTTTGTGGTGCTAGAGAAAAATTTATTATAGAATCTATCGATTATCCTATATCTATTCTGCAGTTGAAGAGATCTGTCTTAAACTTTCATCAGATCTTGCTTCATTGAGCAGGTCAATTAAATTACAAATAATAGTAGGAATAGGACAATAATATGCCTACAACCAATCCTGAAGGATTGAAAGTTACAAGATATAAGGGAGCTCGAAAGTATTTGATGAGGTAATTTTTAGGTATAAATCTTCAAATGTGCTCAGTTTAATTGTGGGAAAATAGTTTTTTTAGTCTTTAACTTTACTTTTTTTTTTGTCCTATTGATTTTTAAATTTAGATTTTTATCCTGTAATTTATACAAATATGATATTTTGGTCCTATGACCCGCTATTACAAGTTACTATACACTCATTTTTCATTTTATTTTATTTTATCGAGAAAAATATAACGAAAAATTAAATTTAAAAATTAATATAAAATCAAAATAAAAAATAAGTAAAATTAAAGGACTAAAAAAACCATTTTCCCTTCAATTATTTATCTTAAGTCATCTGGATTACTTTGAGTTTGAGTTTCCTCCAAATTGTTATTTCTATTACATAGTGTCATTAATTACTTAAAAAAGTCAAACAAGATTTTGTTGCTTGACCAGCCTTCTCACAAAACATCCTTGAGAGCTTCAAATAGACAATTTAATTATCTATTAACTTTTTCCTACTTTTTTTTACACATATGAGTAAAGTACTATGAAATTTTATCACAATTTAGAATTGTAATTTCAGTTTGATATAATTATTTTCGTACGTGAATTTTCTATTTTCTGTTGATCAGTAGTAATTCATGATTAGTATTTTTAGTTTATAATTTTAAATTATCATTTCAGTATCATGCCTTCTAAATATATATCCATGTTATTTAATATAGATTGAATGTCTTAAGATAGATTGAATGAATTAACCATGTTATCGATTGAGAAAGACCTGAGCGAACAAATTGAATATACGGATGTAATTAATACTTTTGCTACAAAAAATGTTAGAAGAGTTGTATTTAATTATTTAGTTTGAAACGTTCGACATATTATTTGAACGTGAAAGTGTAGTTTTTTTTAAGTATTGTACATTATTTAATATCATATCATTTAAATTTTTATATTGATTATACGGGGGCCCAAATTATAAACTCGACTCAGGTGTAATAATTCCTAGGATCGGCAGTGTGCATTTATACAATGATTTAGAATATTATTTTTTTACTTTATTTATAAAAGGGTAAAATAGTAAATAATAAAATACAATTTAAAATATAATTTTAACAAAAATATTAGTACAACAGGTAATAGGTCAGTGCGACAGAGTACGATGACACATGGCGCAATTTCAAATGCTGACTATTGACAGTCAGTACGACACCTTGACTGTTGTAAAAAAACACCAATTTTGGTAAGTATTACTTGCAAAAGAAATCACTAAACCAACACAAATTGTGTAGTAAATATATCAATATGGACTATAAGAATGATATATATAGTGATGAATTATCTCACTAAATCATTAGATGCAAAATAAAAACTTGCAAAACAAAAAATCGAACGTCAAAGGAAAAAAAAAAAAAAAAAAAGAATTGTAAAATAAAAAGTAGACAATAGAAGAGAATGTAATAATACTTATAAAGTTGAAATTTATGGAACTTAGATTTTAACATATTAGGTTGAGATTTTTTTTAAAAAATATTTAGATGTAGTCCCAATCCGCTATAATTTGTTAATATTTATTCTATACATATCTATTCCAAAGATTTTTTCCATATTCCAAAATTTTGTTTCCCAATTTAACATTAATGTTTGCGGAAATATTCCACATATTTTTTTCCAAAGAATTTTCTCAATCCATTATAATTTATTAATATTTATTCCATAAACATTTATTCCAAAGATTTTTCCCAGCCCATTGTAATTTATTAATATTTATTAAAAAAATTTGTTTCTCAATTTAACATTAGAGTTTGTGAGAAAATACTACATATATTTTTCAAAGTCTTCTCAATCCGTTATAATTTGTCCCATATTCCAAAGATTTGTTTCTCAATTTAACATTAATGTTTGTGAAAATATTCTACATATTTCCAAAGTTTTTTTTTCCAATTCATTATAGTTTTTTAATATTTATTCAAAAGATTTGTTTTTCAATTTTGCTATTATATAATAATAATAAAAATATAGATTAAATTTTTTATCATTGCGATACATGTATGGAATCATATTGTGAAGATATAGTAGATATATATGGAGATTCCAAATAGGCTAGGAAATATATATATATATATATATATATATATATATATATATATATATATATATATATTATTTACAAATCAATTTGAAAGAGATCTATTATTGGATATAAATCATAAAAATCATGATCAATCTAAATATCAAAGATTTTTTCTCATTATTATTTTTTAATATTTATTTCAAAGATTATTTTTATTTTTTTCAAAATATTTTTTCTTAATTTATTATTATTTGTTAATATATATATATATTTTTTTAAAATTCATTTCTCAATTTGACAATAATTTTTAGCTGAAAAATTCAATGGTTTTTAAATTAGGGCCGGTTTATGCTATTATATATATAGATAGATAGATTATGTAAATACTGAGGAATCAAATTAATAATAAACGTAACAATAAATAAAAATATTCCTGAAAGTTTAAGAATTAAGGTGAAAAATCACATTTATCTCGTCACCTACTTATTAAATTACATTTGGTTAGAACCTATATTGAGTAAATTGGTTATAAATTGCATTAAATTAAAGTAATACAGTATGATAAGAAATTGGAATCTTTTATGCTAAAAAAAGAAGATATGGCTTAAGATCTCCCAAAATATTGAGATTTCGGAAATCCTGCCCAGACACGGATTATGATATGATTAGATAATATATCAAACAAAGATAACGTAATATACTATATATATGTTTTTTTTTTGAAAGGTAATATACTATATATATATATATATATACTTAAAAGAAAATTTTCTTTCCTAGGATTAGAAATAGGAAATGGAAAAATTGAGTTACAATCTCATATATCTGAAAAAATTTAAAATTCCCAAATAAATTAGATAATTTAAAACAAATTCAGGCTTTTTTAGGATTATTAAATTATGCTAGAAAATTTATTCTAAATTTAAGTAAGTTAGCTGGACCATTATATAGTAAAATAACAAAAAATGGTCAAAAATATTTTAATAAAGAAGATATATATATATATACACGTATATGTATTGAACAAATTAAAATTATAAAATAAAGAGAAAATCCACCTTCACGAACATATATTGTAAAAAGCATGAATCGAAGATCAAATTATTCCTAATCTATTGATCTGATCTGATCTCATCGGATTTAGTTAGGTGACCTAATATTTTAAAAGTCGGCGAATAAAGTTTATGTTATAAATAATTAAAGAATTCTTAGGGTGTGCTTGGTAGAGGGGTTTCAACATAAGGAATTGGAATGAAATTAAAGTTTGATGTTTGGTTGGAGGGAATAATTCCATGAATAGTGTTTCTATATCCAAAAACCATGTAATCAAAGTCATATTTTCATTCCTCATATATTTAGGGGGGAATGAAAGTCATTCCCCTATATTTTAATATGTTATATTTTTTAAAAAAATATTTTAAGCTTCCAAATTAATATTTCATATTATTGTATTATAATTAGACACTATTTCTTTATAAATATATTTTTTTAACACAAAAAATAGTTAAGGTTAATTTTTTATTTTTAAGAAACTTAATCATATCAATCACCATTTATGGTAATGATAGTCATTCTTAGTTATCATCCAAACAACCCAATAATAATAAGTACCCATTACCATTCCTCACTACTATTATTCCTATTTTCATCCGGATTCCTCACCACAAACCAAGCATTCCCTTAGTTCAGGTCACACAGTTTCAGCTGAAACCGCAAGAAACCGAAGGGAAAGCACCGAAGTAAATATTTGATCAGACTTCCATCAGAATTAATGATGAATTCACTCTGAAATCAAGATAAGTGCGTCTTCCTGAGTGCATCTCCAGGTCCTCCAATGGCAACAAAACCACACCATCAAGAAAACTTTCCCAAGAATTCTTCAAACCACCAAAAAGACATTCCACTATTCCCGTCCGGCCTTCCCAGATGAACAACGTCACATCATAATCTACGGCCTGGAAACTCCCTTCACTCTGGAAAACATCTACTGGGGCTTCACCTGGTGAAACCCCGCCTCAAAGCCTGGACCAAATTATATCCAACAGGTTATCAGGAATTGCTGAGAATCATCAAATTGAATGCGTGAACATTCGTATACTAAAGCTGGAAAAACTTGAACATGAAAAGTATCGGCAACTGTGTGCTCCGCACGTGCACGGAAAATATCTGGACAACTGGATTCTGGAGAATCAGGGAAGCGTTAAATTGAACAGATATCTAGAGTTTATATACGAGCTTTGGCAGCGATCTCCGCCGGACAATAAATATTACGGGTTGAAATCGGAGAAGGTGGAATCATCTGAAAGTTGTTCGATATGTATTAAGGATTTGGAGAAAAACTCGGAAGATATAAGAATGCCATGCTCACATGTATTCCATGGATTCTGCATATTCAAGTGGTTGCAGATGAAGCCAAGTTGTCCTCTCTGTCGCTCCCAGTTATTCAGCCCCAGAAATTAAGAATCTCTAGAATTATTTAGTTCCACAATTTCTATTCTTTTAAATTTTTGTCATGGGATGTTTTGTCCATAAACTACATTATTATTTCTATATTTGTTTCTAAGCAGATTATCCAGATTATGAGATAAGTTTATTCTTGTTTTCACATCGTTTTTTGACGATACTCGTACTGTAGTATATTAAACATTAATAATTACTAGTATTAAATATGCCAGGAAAACTTACTACTATTTAAAAGAGTAAACAGAGGTTAGGGCTCTGAATAGTTTTCCTGAGAAGGAGGAAAGCAAAGGGGACAATTATTACCTTTGAGAAAAAAGGGGGGACAATTATTACATATAACAACAATTTAGGCATAAAATAATATATATATTTTTTTAAACAAAAGAACTTAGGTAGAAAATAATAATATATTTTTAAATAAAAGAACTCTTATAACTTAAATGCAAGAAAAAGTAACTATAGAGAAGATCGTTCATAATAATTGGAGTCTCGACCCAATAATAAATATTTAAGAATGACCCAAACATTGTAACAAAAATTTAAAACATTTGCCTCTCAAACTTGATTTATTAACTCTTGGAACCAAATACTAAATCTGTGCCTCAATACAGCATACTATTATTGTTCCTGAGTGACAATAAAAAAAAAAAATAGCAGTGTCGAGCAAAAGCTTCTATGGGGGTGTGTGTAATAAATTATAAGTGATTATAGTTACTTGAAATTGTGTGCATAAATAATTTAAAGTGTTTTTTTTAATTAGATTGAATAAGCTCTCAGAAGCTATAAGTTAAAAGTTGAAAGGGGGTGCTTTTGGTAGCTTATGAACATTTTCTAAGTATTATTAACATTTTTTGCAAACACTAACAATTTTTTTTTTTTGATTTTGTTTATAAATAACATCAACTTCTACTATTAATCATTTTTCTCATAATCACTAATTTTAATCACTTTTTCAAATGAATAATTTTTTGCAAACACCTCTACGTATAGATCAAGAAACACTCTTAACAACAATGTCGAGCAAAAGCGCTGGGGCTCCATCGTACTCCTAAATCCTTTGGACTCTATAACTACTTGGTCGAATTTACTTTCTCTACTACGACGATCCCGTACTTTTGCGAAGAATACGTGTGGGAGTGGAGCTTTTCAAAGAATAGAATGTACTCCACCAACTTGGCTTACAAGAATCTTTTGCTGCTACCAACATCAAGGAGAGGAAGGCTGCCAACCGACTGCGGAAAAGACTTGAGAGGAACGCAAGCGATAATCTGGAAACTACTTCGAGAAAGAATGGCTACAAAGGATAATCTGATAAAACGAGGAAACGATCAAGCTATTGGCGATCCCAGGTGTTCTCTTTGCAACAAAGAAAATGAAAGTGTTTCACATCTCTTTTTCCTATGTGATTTTTCGTACGCCATCTGGTCAAAATACTACCAATGGCTCGGAGTTCACATGGCTGCTCACAATAAGCCGATCGAGCATTTTCTACAACACTCCTCGATCCTTAGAAAAGGGAAACATTCAAGAATAGCAAACACCATATGGATTGGAGTAGCGTGGTCGATTTGGAACGTCAGGAATGATCTGATTTTCAATGGTACGAGAGCTGATCCTAACAGAATTTGGGATGAGATCAGAGACAGGATATGGTCGTGGCTCACGGTAAAAGTGGAAAGTATGCGGAACATTTCGATTCGGGAGTGGTTCTTGAACCCAAAAACTGCTGTATTTGAACTTATAAACAGTGCAGGAGCAATTTTGTTGTAAAGGCGTTAGGAGTTTACATAACCTATGAGTAAAAATTCAGTTTCTGGGATGGAGTATTTCTTATGCTCCAAACCTTTGAATTTTTAATAAAATTTATTTTTTCTGATAAAAAAAAAAATCCTATATCCATTCTGCACTTGAAAAGATCTGTCTTAAACTTTCATCAGATCTTGCTACATTGAGCGGGTCAATGAAATTACAAATAATAGCAGGAATAGGACAATAATATGCCTACAATAAGTTACAAAATATAAGGGAGCTCGAAAGTATTTGATGAGACAATTTTTATGTATAAATCTTCAAATGTGCTCAGTTCAATTGTGGGAAAATAGTTTTTTTAGTCTTTAACTTTACCTTTTTTTTTTTTTTAGTCCTATTAGTTTTTAAATTTTGATTTTTATCCTGTAATTTATACAAATTTGATATTTTGGTCCCATGACCTGCTATCACAGGTTACTGTCACATCCAACGCGACACTCATTTTTTATTTTATTTTATTTTATCGAGAAAAATATAAAGAAAAATTAAATTTAAAAATTAATAGGATCAAAATAAAAAATGGGTAAAATTAAAGGACTTAAAAAACCATTTTCCCTTCAATTATTTATCTTAAGTCATCTGGATTACTTTGAGTTTGAGTTTTCCTCAAAATTGTTATTTCTATAACATAGTGTCATTAATTACTTAAAAAAGTCAAACAAGATTTTGTTGCTTGACCAGCCTTCTCACAAAACATCCTTGAGAGCTTCAAAGTTATTATTGAGAGATCATGCGGCCAAGCCTGCAACTATTAGTGATAGAAAATTGAATATGTGCAATCTACAAGAGGCTTTTGATACCGTTGAAAAGAAAATGAGTTCTTAGAGCATAACCGTTGAAAAGAAAATGAGTTCTTTGAGCAATGCCAATGTATATGTATTTATAATGGATAACTATTTGGAATGTGCTTACATAATATTTTCATAAAGTTTGAAGTCAATATCATGACCATAATTTGTTGCATATTGATGAATGACATGTTTATCCACCAATTTCATTAGATAATACTCTTTATATATAGGTTGATTTAACATTTTTTAACTTGTAAATCTTATATAATTACAAGAGATTTTTTTTCAAAAATTAATTAAATCAATTGATACTTGCACATGTAAAAATAAATATTTTTGGGCATACTTGAAGAATTTGTCTAGCACAAAAAATTGTTGTACATGGTGGAGATCTGAATGTTTTTTTTTAGGTTCTCAATTCACTTATATTCACCCTATTTATACAAACTCACTCACCAAATGAATGGTGGATTCTTTTTATATTCTAAAACTTTCTGAAATTATTTTAGAATGCTCTACGTTTATTATTCTCGATATTTTTATATGTTCTTTGAATTTATTTGGATGTTGGTATCCTGGCTTCATTTGATAGGGATAATTGTTTTGTATATATAGAAAATTAAGATAAAATAATTGGAAGATTATTTAGTAAACGAAAAGGTATGATAAATATTATATATGGGTGTTTGATAGGATGTAGTGAATGAAATATGATATGATTTTTAATACAAGTGTTTAATACAAAAGGTAATTCATAATAATAATATAAATAATATATTAATATTTTTTTTTGTATAGGTGTGAAAATACAAAATTACTTTCTAAATTACCCTCAAAATCTTTCCCAAAATAACAAATTCTCAAAATCATTTTCCAAACTTACGAAACCTGAATCTCATAATTCCAACAGTGTTCGACAGTAAAGTTGATTTAAAGCAAACTCTCAGAATTATTTTCCAAAATCATTTTTCAAACTTGTAGGACCCTAACTCTCGTAAATCTGAGAAAATTGAAGCAACCGATAATTGGGTGGCGTCATTTGCATGATCAGCTCAATATTGGTGTTTTAAAATATTTTGTCTCGATGATGAAGGGTAATCATGCAAATACGCTACAATATTGTTTATAAACAAGTAATTATAAATTTGTATTAAATCTTATACCCATTCAATTAAAATTGTAACACTCATTTTTAGACCGTTTGTGAATATTTTATATTATAAATATATTTTTTTCTGTGAAACTTGTTGATAGTATGAAACTTTTAACATTACATTTACAAATTAATACTATTACATTTACAAATTAATATTATTACAATTATCAACTAATATTATTATACATATAAACTAATATCATAGTATTAAATGCTATTGATAGTATTAGTTTATAAAATTAAAAATATCAATTTCTAAGTGTAATAATATAAATTTCATATATACAATATATGAACAAGTTTTATAGATGAATTTGTATTTCAGTTATATTTAAATAAATTATACTATATTAAATCAGTTCAAAATATAATTGCGGTACAAAATTATTTAACAACTCATATAATTCATTATCTAACATCTAAGATCTATAATATACCATCATAATTGCAATATTAAGTACAAATATGCACATTTTAAAAATCTGATAATTATATTAAATTTAAACAAGTATAAATAAGATTTTAAATATTACTTCATAATAATAATATCAAATTATCTTTAATCTCGCGCAATAATTGAAATTGACAAAAACTCATATGAGACAGTCTCATGCATGAGACGGCGTACAATTTAACATAAATTACACCGACTTCTCCCAAAATGTTAAAACGTCAATGTCCAACTTATACCCCTCTCACTATAAGTCAGTCTCATGCAAGTGTGCCTCATTGAAATTTGCACGAGTATATATATCTAGAGAGTAAATGATTTCTAAGATGAGACATATTTGACTAGGACAGTTGACGCTTTAATATTTTAAGAAGGGTAGTTGTTGATTTGTGTTATATTGTAATCCATGTCATATGTGTTTTTGTCAATTTAGGCCACGTTTGGTTAACTGGATAGGACAAATAACTTGTGATAGAATTATGCGGGATTATACCGTTTAGTTTCATTAGATTTTGAAAAGATGAATATGTTTGGTTTTATGGATTAAATTGTAAAATACTGTATTGATAAATTATTCTAGATGTTTGGTTTGAGTTAAAATATAAAAAATTGCCTAAAATACCCTTCACAATAATACAACAAATTGAATACAATCTTCCACAGAAGCACTCTTCGTTGACGGAAATCAAAACCCCAACAAGAGAATTCTTCATCCCAATAGACCTCAGGATTATAACATCATAACTTGTACCTTAGGCAAATCTTCTTGTGCAGCCACTAATGGAGTTTCTTGACTTCCTACTTCCTTTATTTATTATCTGCTAGCGGTAAAGTTTCTTGATCTTCCCCAAAAGAAGATCTGCCAAATTCAATAATGGAAGTTTCTTGACTTCCTACTCCCTTTTCTTGTATCTCAGGGTCTCACCCAATTTTCGGTTCCAATTTATCATGATTGGAATTGTCATCGCGAATTCGCCGATGATAATTTTACCGCTAGCAGTGCTCCTTGGCAGCCGTGTTTTTCCAGTGGCCGAAGTGGCGGCTCGCGTTGGGAGCGAGACAAGAAAACACTTACATGAGGAATGAGTATGATGAAGAGAATGAGTTTGGGTTCAGGAACACCGCGAAGCAGAGGGTGTGGTGGTCTGATGATGAAGGGTTTGGGATTCTCGAAGCAGAGGTCTGATGAAGGATTTGAGGATAATATTGTAATTACATATTTTGTCATCAATCCAAAAAAGAGGCGGACCATTCTATCTTACCCCCAACCCTGACCATTAGTCATGCATTTGGCGGATTATATTCAAATTGGTACCGGACCAACCTTTTATCCTATGCCTAAATCCACCAAACCAAATGTTAGATTGAGCCGGATAAAACCATCTATAATGGCTTGTCCAGCAATCCAAACGAGCCCTTAAGATATCTAACCATCTCATAGGTATATTATTATTATTATTTTTTTTTTTTATTATATATATAAAAATATATGTATCTATCTAAAGAGTAAAATGCGCCTTTACAAGATAAAAGTGTCGAAGTTCATTCACGAATTGAAAAGTCGTGTTTTACTGATTTAACTCGAATCAAATTCACCAAACTCAGTGGAAAGCGGCCGACGAAATCGTGTTGGAAAATCAGTCAATTCACCAGTTGAATCCATGGAAGCTTCGGAGGAGATCCTGCTGAACTCGCTGGAGAACTCCGGAGTTCGGATTCCTGCCGGCATCTCCTCCGTCCGAGACCTCACTCCGGCGTCCCTCTTCTCCCTCTGCTCCAACGCGCTCCTCTTGATCGACGGCCGGCACTGTGCGACGTCGTTTCCGGCCTCCTTACCGGAGGAATCGATGCCTGAAAAGGTCAAAATCTGTACGGAACTCGCCCACGCCTTCAATAAGCTTGGATTTAACCCGGAGCTCAGCTTCCACAAGGTTCCAATTTCTTATTTTAAGTTGTTTTCCCTAATCTAATCGAGTATTATAAATTCACTAAATTATTTGTATATAGTTGAACAATTTATGTAAGATTGATTAGTTGAATGCTGAACTGAAGAGGATTTAAATTCTAGGCACTCAATTTAGGTTTTTCAAGGTCATGTGATTTTCTCTGATGAAGCGATATGTGTTGATTAGGCAGTTTCTGTACCCATCAGAGGAGGACTTGTTTAAGCTGGTGTGGTTTTTGGTGGGGAAGCTTTCTGAATCTTCTGGAGCACGAATATCGTCTTCTTCGGGAGATGAGGATAGAAGAAGTTGCTCCGCAAAGGAGAAGCTTGGTGGTATGGGAAAAACTGCTCAAAGTGGAGATATTTTGAATGGATTGAACGATCTGAGATTGAAAACTCAGGCATTTGAATCCTCTTCAACGATCTCACAAGTTGACTTAGCTGGAAGATTTGCTGAGCCTAATTCTGTTTTAGGCAGTGTGGAAATTAGGGTCGAAGATTCTAGTCCAATTGAATGTATTAGAGGAGATCACATTTCGAAATTGGAAGGGTTTGAAGGCTTGAGAAAGAATGCTTCCAAAGATCAAGACAGTTCTCAGGTAAATATGTAGTATTTGCACTTGATTTTGTTTATTATTAGCTCAAAGACTGTAGGAAATATCCTACGAAAGCGATAATCCAGTTCTTTTACACAATTATCGCAAGCTATATAGAATCCAATGTTGAAAAAGCAGATCAAAGAACATATTGTTTTTAATTAGTTTTCGATCTTTGTGTTGCTGTTGATGTCTTTTATATATGAGTAATTGACTGTCTTATAAATCCAGGGAGGAGTGCTTAAGAAGCCAATGGTGTCAAAACATTCAAACTTGCAGCATCTCGATGAAGACCTACAGCTGTTAAAAGCAGCTTCAGAAATGGTGTTTGATGACCAGCATCCTGTTGAGTTTCACATTGAACGGCTCAATGACCAATTGGAAGCCAAAAGACAAAAGCTGAAGTGTTGTCCCGATTTGAAAACCCATGAATGCGGAAAATACCATGTAATGCATATAAAACAGGGGTGAGAGAATGGTGGTTCCAATTTTTTGCTTTTAAGAACCATGTGTGTTTTGCTTATAATCAAATGCATATGGCAAGTAAGAACATAAAGCAGTAAAGAACACACGATTTTATAGTGGTTCAGAGTCCAACTCCTAGGGCACCAACTTAACCAACTGGACTTAGTTTTATGTGTTAGTCCAACACAATACAGATGTTTAATGAGTTCTCACTCTCTCGGGACTTATCTCCCTCACGGGATTGTCTACCCTCCCTTTCGGGATTGCTTAGATGTTTACCGAGTTCACACTCAAACGGGACTTATCTCTCTTACGGGATCGCCTACCCTCCCTTTCGGGATTGCTTAGATGTTTACCGAGTTCTCAATCACCTACAAATTTAACTTATCAAACTGATTTAGGTAATGCTTATTTGATTTCCAACTAGGTTGAGATTTTCCCTTACATTTGTTTAGCCTCAATGCTAAGGATGAAAAAATCTCTCTTAGGATATTACATTTGGGCTTAGATCTAGGATAGAACACTCTTGAATATATGCGTGTATTTCTTGCTCAGTGTTCTATGGTGAAAATGCTAGATGATTTGGCTCTGTAGCTTCAATGGTGTTTTCACGCATTTAACACACACTTAAATTTGATGAAAGAACTTGTATTTATAGTGTGGATTTGAATGTTCCCTTTGGAGAGAATCACATTCAAATCCATACTATTCTGTGATTTCTGCAGCTTTTTCAGGCTGATTGTCTTCCTCTCATTGGTCCACATCAGCTGAATCTAACGACTATATTCTTCAGGATCTTCTGAGTCTTCAAGTTTCTTCTGAGTCTCAGGATTCTTCTGAGTCTTCAGGATTCTTGATTCAAAGAGACTTCTCTTGACGGACCTTTGTCCGATCGGTATATCTTGACACTCAGCTAACCGAGTTCAAATCTTCCGACTTCGGACATCCCGACCCTCAGTCACTAGCACTTTCGAGCTAACTGAGTTCAAATTTCTTCGACTTCAGACATCCTGACCCTCAGGTCACTAGCACTCAGGCTAACTGATCATCAGTATCGTTCTGATTCTTAGTGAACATGACCTCAGATGACTTGTCTTCTGATGACTTCTCCCCTGATTTCTTCTACTTTGATCCGATCATCTCATCCAGATCGGATCGAGATAACATCGGTCGAGATATCGGTTTATCTGCGATCGATTAGTACATCAGGTTAGCATATCAGGTTAGTTGCATCAGGTTAGCTTATCTGATCTCGATCACGTCTGATCTCGATCAGTCTCATCTGCTCCTCTTCTGATCAGCAACCTCCTCTTCTGATCAGCTCGTCTGATCTTCTGGTCATCTGATCCGGTATGCATATTTTCTCGATCAGTCTTGGTCATCGATCTCAGTCCATCCGATCGGGTAACCGATTCTTCCCGATCACCGGGCTTAGCTTTTCTTCTCTTCGATTTTTTTTCGGCTCATCGATTACCTCCGGAACTCATCGATCTTGATCGGTCTAAATCTCGCGACCTCGTCGATCTCGATCATCTTCTTCTGATTTCGTGAGTTCCCCCTCAACTTGTTCCTTCGTTCCCCCTCAACTTGTTATCTGTAAGTTAGCTTGAATAACACAAGTTGATAATATTTTGGCATAATTCATCAAAACTAAAATATCTCAAAAAGCTGAAGGAATTAGAGTCAGAAGGTAGGGTTTTAGAGATGCTTCAACATAATGATTGGACTTTAACATTACTTGAATTGGCAAGGAAACGGACATTTATATATGTTTTTTTTTCCTTTTTTTATCATAATAAATGTTGTTCTCAACTGATCTTTGAGGAATCCACCATTTAATCTTCTACGCTAAGCAGTTCGATGAAGTTTTCCCTGTGTGGATGATCTTGAACGTTTAATGCAGGGATTCTATTAAAGACCCTCTTCAGGAGAAAAAGCTTAATCTTGAGCAAGCTCTCTTGTCATTACGCCTGGAGGCAAGTGGAAAATTTACGAGAATGAAAGAAATTGAGTTGGAAACAGAATCTATTTTAGTCGAGACTAAGAAAAGGTACTTTAGTTGTTTATTTTGCATTTATTTACCAACTACACAACAACATGCTAGAATTAATCATATTTACTCCTATCGTCTAGGTTTCCAAAGCATCATAAAAGGTGCCCTGGCTACAGAAATACTGAAATGGTTTTATACAAAAATAAAGACATAATGCATATGTGTTCGTTTTTCTTTGGTGGGGTGGGTGGGTGGGATGCTTGTAAAATTGATCAGGTTGTGTACTTTTGTACTTGACGACGTAATCTATATAATGTGTTTCCATGCAAAGCCCCGCGTCACCACATTAAAGAGGTTTTTAGATATGTATTGATTTTGTAGGTTGCATGTCTAGAGAATATATATCCGTCTTAACATTTGGCCCAAACTGATTAAGTTTTTGACTGCCAAAAACAATTATATCCAAGATAATCTCAAATTATTTGATTGCCTTGGTTCCATCCATCTTTAGAGAATATCATCAGAGCATGAGTAGGGAAATATCATTGCTTCAACTCCGTCCATCTTTGGGATAATCTGCTTGCTAGCTTGGGCATATTTTTCAAATAGTTTTGGATATGTAGTTGGAACAGTTGTTTAAATATTTACTACTAAGGGTACTTTCCTTTCCCTTTCGTTTCCATGTTTGTCTTTTGAGTAGGGAAAGACTTATTGTAGAAACACTCTGTTAACATGTATGTCTTGCATGCCATACTAAGGGAGGAGGAATTGTGTAAGCTTTCATCAGATCTGGAGAAACAGCCAAAGCGAGCCCCAAGAAGATCATACATTGAGCGGGTCAATGAAATCACAAAGAATAGCAGAAAACAGGACAATGACATACAACGAATCATGAAAGATACAAGGGAGCTCCAATTGGAAAGTAATACCATTCAAGAACGCCTTAATCGAACTTATACTGTAGCTGATGAGACAATTTTCAGGTATAAATATTCAGATATTTAACTTAAATCACAATCAATTTAGTTATCTATCTTGAATAATATGGGAGATTTGAGTTTGAATTCCTTTCATATTGTTATTTCCATTCCATGGTGTTATGATATGATTACTTACTTAGAGGATTGTTGCAGGGAAGGCAAAAAAGATTATGTTGCTCGACAAGCTTATAGGCTTCTCACAAACATCCATGAGAGTTTCGAACAAATTACTGAAAAAATTCTTGCTACTGATAGAACACGTAGAGATGCAGCTGATTATGAGGCCAAACTTGCAACAATTAGTGCTAGAAGCTTGAATATGGACAAGCTACAAGAGGATCTAGATACCATTAGAAAAGAGAATGAACTCCTCGAACAAAGCCTGCTTTAGTTTTAAACGTCTATATGTATTTATCATTTACACTTTGGGGGTGTATTTATAAAGTTCTTATGTCAAAGCTTGAATTCAACCTTGTGACCGCATTCTGTTGCGTATCGATGAATGGAATATTTATGCACGAATTTCTTAGACAATACTCTTTATAAGAATGACTTCTCTGTTGATTTGGCTAATTTGTAACTTGTAATTCTTAGGAGTATATAATAAAAGAGATGTTCTTTCAAAATTATTATACCAATTGATACTTGCATCTATAAAAATAAATAATTATTGGATGGATACTTGAAGAATTTGTGATAATATAATGGTGTGTTATTTAATAAAACGTTTTATTTATATTTCAAGAAGATGAAGGACTTGAAATAGATTTCCATAATTTCTGTGTAGAACTAGAATCAAGATCAAATTAATGAGGCAGCACCAAATTCGACAGGTTAAACAGCACAGTATATCAAATTTCCCATCAAAGTTGAAGCCACTCTCCAATGAGTAGTCAGTTATCAGCAGACTTGGAGCTGGAGCTATTATCGAAGATGCTACGCCGTTTTTTGTTCTGCTCTTCCCTCTCCTGACGCTCAAAATGCTTTTGAGCGTGGCTAGCCACTTGAGTCGGGTTCCTAGTCAGAACAACATAACGGGAGATGCTCTTCCAGTCTCCCTTACCGTATTTCTCAAGTCCAAGCAGAAACAACCTTGTTACCCAAACAGAAATACACAAAAAAAATGTCACACTCCTTAACTTAAATCACCATATAAAAAATTTGTCACTTTTCATCGACTAAAGAATCTAAAATGTGACACATATAAGTCATTTAGTCGATCTCACTTAGTGGTATAAACTATTAACACCAAGTTTCTGAATTAGAAGTGCTAAATTAGAAAAAAATCCTGCACACTTATAGAAAGTGCTGAATTAGAAAAAAAATACAGTAGTATAATAGCAACATAAAAATGAGCAAGATATATAGGGCCCCTTAAATTTATTAGAAAATTCAATTGTCATTTTGTGAAGAAAAAAAATGTATAATGAGGTACATTGTAACATATGATAATTAAAAATTGAAAAAACAATAATAGAAATAATGATATTAAGACTTTACCTATGTTCCTCCTCTGTCCACGGCTTGCCTGTTTTCCTCTGAGTGGCGGAGGCGGAGGCGGCGGCCGGCCTTTTCTCCGAATTAGGGCTCGATTGATTTTCCGGCGATCCGCCCAAATCCAAATCCGAATACGGCGGCAGCTCCACCATTCCGGACTCGATCGCCTCTATGTCCTCCAGCAAAATCCTATAGTTCTTCTCCACCTCCGCCGCCGTCTTCGTCCCCCCAACCGCCGCCGCGATCTTCTCCCAACGGTCGGGCGTGCCGTCGGGAAATTCCACTAGCCCAATCTCAAATTTTTTGTTCTCATCCCAGGACCACTTCGGGTCAGAATTTCCGAAACCGGTGAGAGACATTGCGATCGAGAGCAGTTACCAGTTCTTCGCCTTGACTCTCACTTGTAGGATTTGAATATCTGTAACCGCGATCCGGTACATATATATATACACGCTGGGTAATTTAATTGGGGGTTTATTTTTGAACAATTGAAATCTGACTCTTTTTCCTCTTTTCCTCTTCTGTTCTAAGCGGATGATTTTACTTTAATTCACGATGACGATGCGACCGAGATTTTGGTCATTGCAATTATGGAGATTTTCCAAAAAACTAAAGTGGAATTCTGCGGGATTGATTTTGATTTAATGATTTTGGCGAAAAACAAACTCGTTCAATTCCAACGGAGTTGGCATACTCTGGCTCTAACTTTTTTTTGCCTTTTGTATTTCGAATTGAAGAAAGCCAACAAAACCTTTTTTTTTTCTTTCATAATCGAAGGAGGCAAATCGTTTCATGGAAACAAAATCGACACGCGACCCTCTTCCTTCCGTATTTTATTTTTATTTATTCTCTCTTTTTTTTTTCATTTTATATTTCTCCTTTTTAAAATAAATAAATAAATTAAATAATATTACATACATACATTAATTTGATGAACCATACCTAGAAAGGAATATGGCGGATCGTGGAGAGAAATGAATTGTTGATTTATTTGAACTCTGATTATCGACAGACCTGAAAGCCAAAGAAATGATTTTCTACTCATTGGTCATTTTCATTAAAAAAATCGTGATTCGATCGATGATAGATCTAAAGATCTGCACATCAGAAGGACATCTGACCTAGCCGGAGATACTCCGAAAGGATTTGAGACGCAGACATCAAAGTCAAAATGTTAATAGAAAATAATTGACTATTAAATAATGCGTTCAAGAAAGATGCAATAACCGATCATTGGTCATTTCCATTGAAAATCGTGATTTCGATAGTTAATAGATCTAACGATTTGAAAATTGGAAGGATCTCCAACGAAGAAGGAGATACTCTGATAGGGTTACAGAGACTCCGACATCCAAATCAAACAATGAATAGAAAATAATCGAAACATAAATAAAAAATAATCGAATGTTATGTAATGCTCTTAAAAAAGAATGCAATAATATTTTTCTTGCTTGTCTTCACTAAAGAAAAATGTACGTATATATACAAAACCACATCGCTAAAGGGCAGTATGGTCATACTTAATTAGTCACACAATAACAAATAAAACTCGTGTCATATTAGTAAAGTTTGGGGGTTCGATTTTTCTGTTGCACTTTTCGTATTTCATTAATGTTTCACCCGCTGAATGTTTAACACATGAACCTAAAATATGATAATTCGTTGAATATTTTTTATTATTTCACATGTTATCTATTTATATTATGAAATATTAAATTAAATATCAATTATAGAACAATTGATCTCATTCCAAATTTGGAGAAGTCAACACGGCATATTTTGAATGATTTTATAACCTTAAAGTCTTCTTATCCGCTCTCACTAATGGAAAATAATATTTATATTTACATACCTACTACTAGGCTAGGATAATATGACTGTTTTCAATTAGTCATGGGGTAACGGTCACAAATAGTTTTGCCTATCTCAAAACCTGCCCTCCTACGGAAAAACTAGACCTAGGACATAAATTTTCATGTGAAATTTGTTCAATGTATGACACAAATTTTTACGTGAAATTTATTTATTTTATGAAATTGATATCAGTACATTTATAAATTAATATCATTATTCTCATAAATTAATATAAATAAGTAGCACGTAACTTCGTATACTACGCGGGATTTAAAATAATTTTTATATTAATTTTAAATTAAATATTTAAATATTTAATTAATTTAATTACAACTATAATTTTTATATTTTAATATTATTTTTGCATATTTTCATTCTTATTTTTATTCTAAATTACTTCCTTCCAATAAAATTAGATATCATACTCATTTAAGTCTTATATATTATTAACATAATACATATAATTTTGACATTTTCACCCATCATTATCTCATATATACCCCTAATGATTATTTTTTATGGTTATTAATATTTTTATTTTTTCTACAAATATGTTGTACGAATAATTTTTTCAACCAAAAATATTTATTATTATAAATATTTAATGATAAAAAATTAAGGTTAGTGTTGACATAAAAAAATTTAAATGATCATGAAAATTAATTATTATAAGTATATATGATATAATGAGGAGAGAAAATATCATAACGACATTTATTGAAAATATCATAAAGACTAAAAAATATTAAGAAGATTAATGAGAAGGAGTAATTTAGAATAAAAAACTAATGAAAATATGCAAATATAATATTAGAAAAAAATTACGTCTATAATCGAATTAATCAAACTATTAATTAAATATTTGAATTAATTAATTTAAAGTTAATGTTATAAAAACTATTTTCAATCTCGTGTAGCCGTAGTATATCGAGTTACATGCTAGTGATATATATATATATATATATATATATATATATATATATATATATATATATATATTATTTTGACAGGAACATGCTAGTGATATTTAAGAAAAATAAGAGGGAGTATAAATTTATAAATTATGGAGTATTTATTTAATATAAATTAATGTATATGTTTTGAAGATAAAGTATTTTAAATATAACAACCACATAAACAAGGGGTGATTCATAATAAATAGATAAGAGATAAATGGAGGGTAACATCAAAATTAAATAATGAATGACTGAAATTAAAAAATAATAATAATACTATAAATAACTTTTCACAGAAATTCAGAGATTTGAAATAATGTCATCATATGAATTGAGGGTGATTCACCTTTAATACATAGGAGATATTTAATATTATGATATTTATTTATAAGCATGATGATATCAGGTGATAAGTGTAGTAATATTAATTTGTAAGTGCAATGATATAAATTTCATACTATAAAACTGTTTACCGAATACTTATTTGACCCGTGGAATAGGTTTTGTCATTAATTATTTGTTGTAAATTATTTCTAATTACATTATAAAGTTCAAAATATCTTCATTTGGCATCTAATAATTTAGAAGAAAATAATGAGTGGGTCTCATCATGTGCACCAGGTGCACCGTGCACTCTATAGTATATTTTAAAATTATGCAACTTGTTGCACTAAAATATGCAATTTTTTTACACTGAACCGTGCAATTTGTTTTCCATTTTAATAGTTGCACGGTTCAATGTAAACAAGTTGCATGGTTCTAAAATACACTATGAAGTACACGGTGCACTTGGTGCATAGAAGACTTAGCCGAAAATAATTGTTTAAAATATCCACTTAAAGAAAAAATAAAATATATATCTAATACGGATTTGATCATATGCCCACAGGTGATCACAAACTTATATGCCCACAGCTTATGTGGCGCGCCACATATGCAAAGTTACCATCATTTAATTAGTTTTTTTTAATTAATTCAATCTTCTCATTAATTATATAAACCTAAACCATAAACTATGAACCCTAAACCATGAGCCATTCGGGCCGGGTGAACCATGAACCACTCGGGCCGGGTTTGGGTTCGGATCGGGTTGGGTCTATAATTAATAAAATTAATTATATAAACCTAAACCCTAAACTATGAACCCTAAACCATGAACCATTTGGGCCCGGTGAACCATGAACCACTCGGGCCGGATTCGAGTTCGGGCCGGATTGAGTCCGGGACGGGTAAAAGAAATTTAATATAATTAATGAAATTGGGTAAAATATGGAATATATATAAATGAAAAGATTAAATTAATTAAAGAAACTAATTAAATGATGGTGGTACCTTGAATATGTGGCGAGCCACATAACCGGTGGACATATAAGTTTGTGCCTACCTGCGGGCATATGATCAAATTCGATATCTTATATATATATATATATATATATATATATATATATATAACATTACATATATATGTGAGAGATTAAGTTTTTTGTAGTCCAGTAACTTTGCATCGTTTTACAATTGATCACGATTGTTTTGATTTTTTGATTTTGGTTCTGCAAGTTTTTAATTTTTTTAAATTGGTCATTTGGCCTGCTGCAGCATGTAATTGTCACATGATAATTATTTTGTTTCCCCCTTTAATTTCGAAGCGCTACTTGAATTTTTTAATCCTAATAATTTTGGTCGGGTTTTGAGTCATGTCTAAAAATAATTTGTATATTAAAAGACAAAGCAAATCGGGTCGATTTACTGGGTCTAAACTGATCGAATATTCCAAAAATAAATCAAAATACACAAAAAAACCACTCTTTCTCCCTTAAAAAAAACGCAGAAAAATCACGACCCAAAATTATTAGAATTTAAAAAGTCTAGTTGGCATTTCGAAGTTAAAGGAAAAATAAATATAATTGCAAAGATGACAGTTACCTATTTCGTGATCTGCTACAACAAGTTAAATGACAAATTTCAAAAGTTTTGATAACTTAAAAGACCAAAATAAAAAAGTCAAAACAATCGGGATCAATTTTAAAACGAAATAAAATTACTGAACTACAAAAAACTTAATTCCTATATATAATATTAATATAGGGTTATTGATTTGATTATAAATATTACATTTCATATTTACTTGTATATGCTTAAAGATAGAACATTAATTTACTCCCTCCCTCCGTCCATTAAAACTGTGCTAAAAAAAGATAGATAAAGTAGATAAAATAAAGAGTATTGTGAGGTTCATTTATAGATAAAGTGAATGTTATGGGTAAATTACAATGACAATATGAGTAATTAAGTGATAATTAAAGGGTGAAAATAAAGTGAGTGCGTTATAAAATAAATGAGCATACTTTTGGTGGACGGACAAATAAAAAAAGTAAACATAATGTTTATGGACGAAGGGATTATTATATAAGAACCCACACACCTACCGAGTCTGGAGACGGGTTTAAAAAATATATACTTTAATTGTCCCAGACTTCCCTAACTTTTGTCGCAATTTTAACACGTCTAATTATTTTTCTTGATAGTTCGCTCTTCATTCTTATTTTCTCTGAGAAGTGCAGGTTACATAAAACTCTTCATTGATGAAGTGAGAAAACTCAGATAGTAAATCACTATTAATTACATTAGTGCAAATCATATATACGAATCATCAAAGAACTGCATATGGTAGGGTTTCAAAAAACTTAAAAACCCTCTCTGATATGTATTTTTAATATATTAATAATTTATTTTGTATGTACAATATATTGTGAAATGTATCTATCGCTTCATAGATGGATTTAGGGGCAGGGGAGGTAGCTTCTTTTGAGATTTAATTTTCTTTTACTATGAATTATGTATATAAATGTTTTTATTATACCTAGGTTCGTAAAACTTTCTCATTTATCTCTTTTGGATTATAAAGTTTTGGCTAATTTAAATTTATAAAAAAATTTACACCCCTTGAAATAAAATCCTGATCCATCCTTGTGTAAAATCCTGATCCGATCCATCCTATAGTGTGGTTTGATATATATGTATCATATGATGCAGTGTTTTCATAATAGAATCGGTGATCGAACATGATAGACCATCGGTCAGCGGTTCAACTGGAAGGACCGCTTTAACTGGCGGTTCAACCGTTGAAATGATTTCTACCTAATTTTTTTCAATATTTTTTATATTTAGTTAAAAAATTAAATGAATATACACCTACAAAAATTTAAACATATATCTTATAACTTTTCATATTTAATAAAACACAATAGAGTCATGGTCATAATAAAAAATAACACAATAATATGAGAGAAAGTAACATAAAAGGGGAAATGTGAACCTTATATTTTTATCCCACATCGAGTAAGTAATAAAGGAAAATGTGAGAGAAAGTAATATAAAGGGGGAATAGATGAATCTCATAATTTTGTGCCACATATATTTATCCCACATCGAAAGTGTTAGTATAAAATGTGAAAGAAAATAATATGAAAGGAAAGAAGTGTACCTCACCTCATATATTTGTCCCACATCGAAAGTGTTGGAGAAAAATGTGAGGTGTAGTATTATAAAAGGGGGTGAAGATGGACCTTTATTAATATATTTATCACACCTCATACATTTGAGTTGGTATGCTGTGAAACTTGTTCATCGTGAAACTGATTTTTTTTAAAGACATACTCTTTAGTAATAAAAGTCACACCCTTTAGTATTATAAGTCACACACTTTAGTTATCACTACAAGACTCTTTGCTATAATATAAGTCACACCCTTCATTTTTATGAGTAATACTCTTTATAGTAAAAATTCACACACTTTACAGTAAAATGTCACACTCTTTAGTAATATAAGTCACACTCTTCAATCAGTTTCACTGTAAAACTTGTTCACACTATACTTTGCCCATACATTTATCCACATCGAAAAGGGGATGAAGATGGACCTTGATTCATATATTTATCACACCTTCATACATTTATCCCACATCGAAAGTGTTGGAGAAAAATGTGAGAGAAAATATTATAAAAGGGATGAAGGTGAACCTTGATTCATATATTTATCCCACCTCATGTATGTTGATATAAATATATATCCAGTTTACATGATTTAAGCTTTTCTATATGATTGTTTACGTATGCTGATATAAATCTTCCATTTATATTATTTAAGCTCTTCTATATGATTGTTTAGAGATACTTTGGCTGACAGGGCTTTAAGATTAAGAAATAAAATTGACAGTCACAATTAACAACAAAATTAAGCTTTTCATGTGGTTTATTCTTTGTCTGAAAAAATTTATAAACATTGCTCACAAGCCTAATTAACAAAGAGTCAGTTACCAGCCGGCTTGGTGCAAGAGCTGGAGCTAGCATCAAAGATGCTACGTCGTTTCTTATGTTACTCGTCCTTCTCTTGACGCTCAAAATGCTTTTGAGCATGACTAGCCACCTGACTAGGGTTCTTAGTCAGCACAACATAGCGGGAGATGCTCTTCCAGTCTCACTTTCCGTACGTTTCCAGTCCAAGAAGAAACAACCTGTGTTATACAAATGAAAATATACAAAAAAAATGTCATGCTTCTTAATTGAATCACCATATATAAAAAGATTGCCTAGTATAATTCATTTAGTCAATCTCATTGTCACACTTCATCAACTAAAGAATATAAAATGTGACATGTATTATTCATTTAGTCGATCCTCATGGTGTTATAAAGGCCCCCCTTAAATTTACAACAAAATTCATTTTTTATCAAAAAAATGTCATGGGATATTCAAATATAGGAAAAAGAATAATAGAAATAAAGTTATTATGCACTTTAGAGTTTACCTGTGTTCTTCTTTAGTCCATGGTTTGCTAGGTTTCCGCTGGCCCGCGGTGGCAGCTGGAGCTGGCCTTTTATCATCTCTAAGGCGTGGTTGGTTTTCCGACAGTTCGCCCAAATCCATATCTGGATACTGCGGCAGCTCTATCCTCCGGCTTCGATCGCCGCGATATCCTCCATTAGAATGATGTAGTTCTCTTCAACTTCCGTCGCCGTTTTTGTCCCCACCGCAGTCGCGATCATCTCCCACCGGTTGGGCGTGCCTTCCGGAAATTCGACCAAACCATTCTCAAATCTTTTATTTTCTTCCCACGTCCACTTCAAATCAGAATTTCCTGCACAGTTGTAACCCATTTTTATCACTTCTTCTTCACTTTCACTTGTAAGGATTTGAATATATGTAACTTTGATCCCGATACATATTTAATATAAACACACAAGGTAATTTAATTGTGGGTTTATTTTTTTGTGCCCCCTCTTTTACTCAACGAATGAATTACTTTAATCAGGATGAGGATGTGATGGAGATTATTGCTCATGGTAATTATGAAGAATTTCCTAAAAACAAAAAAGTGAAAATCTTAAGATAGATTTTGATTTAATGCTCTTTTCCTTAATAATAGACCCCCTCTCCACAAAAACTGTGTTCAATTCTTTGAGCACAAATTTTAAAAAAATAAAATAAAGTAAAGGGTATAGTAAGGTCCATCTATGAATACAGTAATTTTTGTGGGTAATATATGTTGTCAATTTGCATAATTAGATGATGGTTGAAGGATGAAGATAAAATTATTGTGTCCATAAAGGGAATGAACACACTTTTAACGGAGGGACAAATAAGGAAAGTGAGCCATATTTTGAGTGGACGACGAGAGTAATCAAAAGAAGCAAATAGCAAATTGTTTCATGAAAATAGAATTCCTTTCGGTCTTTTTTTTTTTATCAGACATTTTTTTTTATCAGACAAAGTTAGATGTTAGTTGTTAGTAATTAGTACACCAAGCACCCAAATACTCCACGAAATCGTCAATCCACCTTATAACTCCCAGAACTCCAAATTCGTTCCAAAAGAGAATCGAACCTGGATCTCTCACTCAAATGAGGAGCCCAGTGACCAGGTGGACCAAGTCACCTGGTTTTTCGGTCTTCTAATTTTATTTTTTTCCTAATATTTTTTATAATTCTCCTGATTTTAATTAAAATTTTAGTAAATGCATTATTTTGATGAAACCTTATCTAGAAAAGAATACAGCGGGATTGAACCCCTAGGGATTGGCCTGATGGTATATGTATGAAATTTAGGAGTATGCTCCTCTTTAGAACTCAAATTTAAAATTTCTAAGGTGCGATCAATTATTGAGATGGATCAATCTATACAGAGCTTTATTTTGAATTCAATTGGGGTCTCCACTAGAGGACAATGAGATTGGTCTCCCGCATTAGTCGATACTTGGGCTGGATACAGAGTCATAAAAAAAAAAATGCAGCAAGATCGTGTACAGAAATGAATGGTTGATTTATTTGAATCCCGATCATTGGTCTTTTCCGATCATTATGTGATGCGTTCAAAAAAAGAATGCAATAATCGATCATTGATATTTTCATTAAAAATTGTGATTTCGAACGATGATAGATCTAAAGATCCATATATCAGAAGGAACTCAGTTAGAGTCGGAGAGAATCTATCTTTGAAATCAAGTGTAAATAGAAATTTTTTTTTGATCATTATGTAATGTGCTAAAAAAAGAATGCAATAATGTTTTTCTTTTTCATTTTCACTAATGAAAAACTATATTTATATATGCGTACCTACATCGCTAAAGGGTAATATGGTCATACTAGGAATTTTATCATGATGCGCTTTTAATGTATTAAATGATGATAAAAATTCATATTAGAACGGTCTAATACATGAGACAGATTATAAATTAGTACAAATCAACATTCACCACTCTAAAGTGTTAAAGCAACATATATACCCAAATTATGCTCAATTTTATCGTGAGACCGTCTCATACAAATGTGCCACATTAATAATTTACTCTGTATAAGTAGGGTATTGTGAAATGTATCTAAAAATACATTTAAATCCAATGTGAAATACTAGTATATGCTCCGTGTACTACCCAGGGACATAATAAATATTTTATTGCAACATATAAAATAATTTAAATTAATATGTTAAATTTACTACTCCTCCCGTCCACCAATCTTATGCACAACTGACTTTTACACGCATTTTTGTGAGCGAGTTTTGTATTAGTAATTGAAATGATAAAGTGATTTTTAAGGAGGGGCATCTATCATACCCCTCCTTAAAAGTTATTTTATCATTTCAATTAGTAATACAAAACTCGCTCGCAAAAACGCGTGTAAAAGTCAACTGTACATAAGATTGGTGGACGGAGGGAGTACTCTATTATCCAATTTTTTAAAATTAAAATTTAATGTTCCTATCAAACAATTTATTTGTATCAATAGGTTTATATTATATACAAACTAAATTTATAATTCAACAAAATCTATAGTCTGATATAGAAAATATACTTATTTTCAATTAAAAAAAAACAAAAATATTCGGTAAATTCTTGAATTATGTCTAGAGGCATTCTCCTAAATTAAGTGTCTTACTCCCTCCAATCCAATTTTGTTATCTTTATGGAGAAAATTTAGCCCAAAACGTTTGTCATTTTTCATTAATCTATGACCACTAAATATTATTTTTTCAATTTTACCCTCTATTCATTATTTGTGATAGTTCGCACCGAATGAATGTACAAATAAAATGAAGGTAAATAAAAAGGTACAAATATCATTTTATACATATATCTATTGTTATTTAATAATATTCTTAATTCGTATGAAATAACTTTAAATAACAAATATGTTGGGTCGGAGGGAGTAGTTTAATTGTTGGGGGAAATTACGTTGTAGTACAAAAAACTTATACATACTAGCCAAGGGGTACAAATCACTTAAAAGAGCTTATAGGTACAATTTTATATGGTCAATTCTCTATTTTAACCTTAACCACTAATTTATAAATTTTTTATTTAATTATTAGTTTAATTGATAATTGTCTAATCGATATCTTACAAATTTCTTACACACTTTTTACTTTTTGACATATTCATCATCACAATTCACTTTAATTCAAAATTCAAAATTCACTTTCATCCAACTTTCTAATACTACCTTTTCAGAATCTAAAATTGAAGACAATTATCAAAATTTTGTATTTTGCATGCTAGCTCGTCTCTGGTGGAAATTCGATTGATGGAAAGAAAAAATTATAAGCAGGTCGTTACAGATGCAATATCCTCTCCCGGGTGAAAACACGCAACTTACAAGACTTTGATCATAATGGAACCGCCATCGGAAACAGACCACCGCCAAGAGTTTTCATGTCTTCTAAGTGTAAGTACAGAGGTGAGTGCAAGATCATTTCATTAAAACCAAATTTTGTATTTTCTGATATTAGATCGCAACTTGTTAGTACGTGGTGTAATCTTGTTGGGATGAATATAAACTGTCGATTTTCAATTGGTAGCATTAGCAATTGTGTTCTGGGATAGGATTCCGACGTGCGAAATCTGTTGTTATTGTGTCATTATATGTCTGAGAAAATAACAAATGTAGAGATTGTTGATGCCGATTTGCTTCATGCTAACTATGTTCATGCTGGTAATTCTGGTAATTCTGCACATGATAGCAATATTGCACCAGACAATATAAATGCATGTAGTGGTCCAATTGCACATGATCAACCTGACATGGTGGGGCATGATCATGTGGGAGACCAATGGGTGTATGGATCGACAAATATTGGAAAAAACATCAGTGAGTGTGCGTCCGATTCACAAGATTATAGTGAATTTTGTGAGTTACCATCGTACGATGTGTGCCCCGTGCTTAAAAGACGATAATTATTATCTGATGCCTGGTTCGGTATAATGGATTTGGTACTCAGTTCCATGGTGGTGCAGAGGCCTTTAGGACTGAGTTAATCAAGTATAACTCACGGTTGGGTTTTGAATTCAAATATGCACGTAATAACAATAAATACATCACAACCGTGTGCATCGAAGTTGATACTCAGATGTGTGAATGGTTCGTAAAGGCTAGTGAACAGAAGGTGTCAAAGTGCTTTAAGATATACAAGACAAATTTTGTGCATAAATGTGTTGGTCAAATGGTGAAGAGAAAAAAAACCAGATTGGGAACAACTATTATGGGTTCTTTATTAGTGCCAAAAGTTAAGTCAAATCCGAAGATGGGTGGTAAGGGCATCATTCCTTTGATGAGAGTTGGATATGGTATGGACGTACCTTATTGGAAAGCACACCGTATAATGGAAGATGCCAACAATAAAATATATGGTAGTATTGCAGACTCATACGATGAACTAAGATGGTATTGTGTTGCTATCACACGTACAAATCCTTGTAGTATTGCTGAGGTCGAGAAGAACCCCAAAACCAATAGATTTGAACGTGTTTTCATTTCTTTTAAGGCGTGTATCGATGGTTTTAGTTGTTATCGCCCAATGTTATTCATTGATGGAACTTTCATGAAAGGACGGGCAAAAGGTACACTTCTGTCAGCAACTGGGAAGGATGGGGATAACGGTGATAAATCTTTTTTTGCGATAAATGGGTTTTTAGTATGTATAATATACACATGTTGATTACGTTTTTTATTGTTGGCATATATGTAATGATAATTTTTTTGACTCTGGTGCATGTGGTTTGTATCATGCTCATTAGGCAGGTATGCATTTTTTAAGTGGGTTCTACATGTAATATATGTTTGTATCAAGCTAATATATGGTTGGATATGGTTTGTTGCAATATGTAGGGTTGTTCCCGTTAGCATTCGCGGTGGTGTCTGCAGAGAATACTAACAATTGGGTTTGGTTTTTAACCAAACTTCGCGACATCGTCAAGCATGACAAAGAAGTCTTTTATCTTTCCGATATGAATACCGGACTAATGGCTGCATTTCCTTTGGTTTATGAAGAACCTAGACATTTTTTTTTGTGTGTACCATTTGATGATGAACCTTAAGGGTAGGAGTCGTGGTGGATGGAATTCTGTAAAGTGTGATAACCTAGTTCAAATGTTCAAAGAATGTGCATACTCACCAAGTATCCATACGTTCGGTGAAAAGGTGGCAATTTTCTTAGATGCTGGTGGGAAAAAAACTGTAGAGTGGTTAGCCGAGTTACCGTATGACAAGTGGGTAGCTGCCCATTCAAATGGCATTAGACGATTTGGTGAGATGACCTCAAACGCCTCCGAATCCTTTAATTCATGGATTCGTGAGTGTAGATCATACCCTATTAGGTATATGATAGATTTAATAAGGAAAAAGATTGGTCGCTTGTTTGCGATAAGGAGAGAGGCATGCAAATCTTGGACTGGCGTGTTGTGTCCAAGTAAAGAAGATTTATGGAATATGCTGGCCGATTTTGGGGAGTCGTGGGAGATCAATATGTTCAAAAATTGCCAGTTTGAGGTTGAAGCTTTCCCTTCTGTCACTGTGGATTTAGGATTACAAATTTGTTCATGCTGTCGCTGGCATGTGACTGGTTTTCCTTGTGCTCATGCAGTCGCGACTTTACGTACAAATGCTACAAGTATACACAAACATGTTGATGAATAATTTTTTAAATCTACATACATGGAATGCTACTCATCCGCCATTAACTCTATCCCGGAGACATAATTGATAGAGTGTCAACACATGGTCGATGGACAAAAGATTTTGCCTCCTGTGTTAAAGAATAAACCTGGCAAGCCAAAGACTAAATATAAGCGTTCCTTTGGAGAGTTCCTCAAGAAGAAGAAATTTTGGTGCAAATTGTGCCGCACAATGGGAAGACACGACATAATGAATTGACCTGTATCTCTTGACGAAGCTCATGCAAATGTATAATAGGTATTTTTCTTACAATATATATGTGTGGAGGAACTGTCGTTTTTTTTTTTACCATGAGAATGCTAGTTAACAAATTTCTTACACATTTTTCTGAATAAATTTTATTTTTGTACAGGTTGGTTTGGTTTTTTTTTTTGTACCCCAGTGCATGGAGCTCGTGCAAATGTTTTGGTTGATCAGTCTGGCGAAACTTACACAATGATGCTTCATGCAAAGTTTCTCTTGGGTGATCTTGCATAATTGTAATTTGTTCCAATAGTTGCTACGATAAGACTTTGAATCATTCAACATATGAAGCAGTTATTATTATTTGTATTGGTTGTTTGGTATTATTATTTTTTCTTTGTATATGATGGAGCAAATTATAAAAATAATAAACCAAAAAAAGTCACACATATTATATTATATTTGATATTAATTGAATAACTTTGATATTATTTGATATTTGATATTAATTGAATAGCTTACAAAATAAATAAGACGGGTGGTGGTGGGTGGTTGAATAACTTTCTACTACAATTGATAATTGATAACAACACTAGGCTAACAACATCCATAATACCATTTTTTTTTGGGGGGGTGGTTGTCTACTACAATTTATGATAATATCATTGGGCACTAGGCTAAACACAACGTACACCTATTCTAACATCATCCTGGATACAGAAACAAATGTCAGGACCAACAAGATCAATATAATATTACCAATCAACAAGTTTGAGAGTGTGATTTCATAGCGAGTTAGCCCTTTACGAGCTTCACGACGACTTGAAATGTCGTCATAGTCAGTTGACGGACCACACCAGTTCAATGGGGTGCACCAAGAAGACCACCCGTCAACTTCGCAATTGTTGTATGAACGTCCCGGATTTGCTTTCGATCCAGAAACAACTATGTTGCATTTGCGGCCGCACTTACGACAAAACACTTGTTCGTATATTGGATATGTTATACCTGATGGAAAATTACTTGAGCTAGACATTTTTGTTGAATATTTTTTGAAATTAGGTATGAGGAAGGGTAATTTAGTGACAATCAAATTAGTCTCCCCTCATGGTATATATATAGGGGGGCAGAGGGTGAGAGGCATGTTGTGTAACGGTCAAAAATAAAATGGGGGGTTTTTTGGGGGTTGGTAACAGTCAAATGTTGCTTAGATTAATATTATCTATCTAATATGCATCAGACTATGTAGGCCACAGGGGTAGGTATAGGGGGAAATTATTGGGGGGGGGGTCGCGGTAGCCTTTTTAATGTTTTACTATTTGTTGGTTTTTTTTATCAAGTGATGGGGGTAATGATGCAATTTCAATGTGTGATATGCAATGTCACATATATCTAATGTAATCACATATTGTTTATTTTTTTTATTTCTTTTACCGACAAAATCAGTTTTTCATTTAGTTTTGTTGATAGAGTTTTGGCCACGTATACACTGAAGTTAACAAATACAACAAATATATAATTAAAACAAGAGAAAACCTCCATTTTTAGCCTCTTCTCATTTAAAAAGTCATTTTTTATCAAGGTTATTTATTTCATTCTTTTTTAGTCAAGAGAATTATTTTTTGGGCAATTATACCCTTAAAGAAGTTAACAAAAAAATAAAAAAAATGGTGGTACGGGTTTAATATAGTATAGTACAAATTTAATTAAATTGGGGTACAAATTAAAAAAATGATGGTACAAGTTAAATTTAATTATGGTACGGGCTGGAATGATGGTGGTACGATGTTAAAATAAGGTGGTACGGGGTTGAAATAACAGTGATACGGTAGTGATAGTGGTACGGATCCCTTAAAACAACTAATTTAACACATACCCAACTCAAATTATTACCAAACGTCATCATTACCTTTTTTGCCTTGTTAATCGTGAACCAAGATAGATTGGACTGCTGCCTCTGTAAAAAATGGGGAATCAGACTCTTTTACCAATTTGTTGCCTTTGATTATACATCTTGCCGTCTGGACCCACCCCCATCATTCCCAAGATACACACTACATGCACATATGATTTTTCAACTATACATAACACACATGCTCCAGGTTTATTTATGAACTTATACAACACATAAACATAATACGTTAAACCCCCTCTCAAAAGAAACACGAGATCAGCAGACCAAAAAAACCATGAATCCATCTTCAACCTTCATCCCAGAAGACATATTCGTTGATTTTCTATCTCGTCTCCCTGTTAAAAGCGTACTCCAGTACAAAATCCTTTGCACCTCATTGGATGCCCTAATTTCCAGCCCTTTTTTTGTCAACACTAAACATTTAGTCCAAATGAAGAAGCAGAACATGTATTTTCTATTGTTCCAGAGGGAGTACGGATTCTGGCCTATGTCATACGAACCTGCTCAAAATATAAGTGGATGTAGAAGGATGAACGGGGGAGACAAAAATATTATTGACATGTTGGGCTCATGCAACAGATTGATACTTGTATGCAATACGGGGAACAAATTTTATCTATAGAACCCTTCAACCACGAAAACCGTGAGTATTTCTTTCCCCCCAATTGTCTTTCCTGTTAACTGTTTCCGAGCATGGGTTTTTTTTGGGTTGGGTCATGATCACACGACAGACGACTACAAGGTTGTTCGTGTGGGGATGTTCAATACCACAAAATTCCAAAATGAGGTTCACATTTTCTCGAGGAATTTGGGCATGTGGAGACGTATAGCTGATTTCCCGTACGAGTACCCGTTAGGCATGCCGGGGGGTATATGTCAAAGGTCGTCTACATTGGCAGGTATCCATGGGCACAGACACGTACTCAATTGCATATTTTGATATTGCATCTGAAACTTATGGATTGATGTGTATCCCGGCTGATGGCACCGGATATTTGCATTTCTATGATATTGAGTCTTTAGATGATGAAACATTGATCATCTACTCAACTTTCTGCCACTCATTGGATACTTTGAAACTTTGGATTCTCATGGATTATGGTAACGATAGTTCTTGAGTGAGAATTAATTTCTCTACCGGTGGGCCATCCGTCATGAATCAAGGTTTCATCACTTCCATTCAACCCCTTTATTTGATCAAACCAGGTAATCGCATCATGTTTTTCAGGATTGACCCTACGGGTACTTTTATCAAGTACGATTTGATCACGGGGTTATTTGAAATTGTTCATGCACCGAGTCTTGAAGTTTCTGAGTTCTGCTATGTGTTTCGTGTGGTTGAAAGCTTGGTCTCACCCTCTGCAAATGAGTAGTTGACTTGTTATATTTTATATAGTGCTAATTTACCTTTTAGGTAACTTTTGTTTTAAGCATGTTTCATTTTGGGGTATGTATATATGTTGGTTTTAATGTTTCATTTTGGGGTATGTATATATGTCGGTTTTAGGTGACTTTTGTTTTAGGCATGTTTCATTTTGGTGTTTTTTGTTTTATGTAAGGGTTGGACTTACATTTTTATGTAATTATTATGTTTGATGTATAATTATGAATTTGCTTATTTAACTTTCAGCTTTTCTCATTTTTTCTACCTTTTCTATGTAAATTTTTTTATGGGGTTTTTGGATTCTCCCTTTTTATGTAATTATATATGCTAATAAGTTATTGAATTGATTTGTTCTAATAATTTAAAATTTAGTTCATTATATAATATCATTCCAAAACAAGAAAATGTTGCACCATGATGTATACTCACAATCAATTCAACAACTGACTCATTATAATTCTATTTTCAGTTATAAGATTTTTTATATTATTATATATAATATAATGATGTGATATGTATATTACATCCGAATTATACAATTACAATTCCGGTAATGAAATATTAAGCTATAAGTTAAGTATTTTTTTTTCATTCTAAAATTCTATTAAATCTCTTACAAAATATATACAAAAAGAACATATTCATTTTCGTACAAAAAATACTGAGTATATTTGTGCATATTTTTTTTTCAAAAAATGCAATATAACTATCTTGAGTTCAATAACAATACATTAATGCAAAAAAGAATTGCACTTCACTAAATAATTTTTTTTGCACCATATGTAACAACTAAAAACCCATTCTACAACATCATACAACAAATACAATTGAATAAGACATGGAAAATGCCAATTTTTTTCAACATACATGTTCCAATATACTGAATAAGACATGCGAAATTCGAATATTTTTCAACATACCATAAGTTAAAACATGTCATCCAACATCAACTAGTTAAACATAAATCCTGCAAACAAAATACGACATACATATTCAAATACGGCATACATATTCAAATACCAAAATATGGCCTACAGAGTCAGTATTCAAAACATGGCCTATATAGCTATTAAGCAAAATCATCACCTACATAGTCTTTACACCCACAAACTTTCAAGTCACAACATATAAGGTGAAATAACCACATGAGTTGGGTCAACAAACCACATCGCCATTTTGGCATGATAATCTCCAGATTTACTCTTAGAAGACCGACCCACCAGAGTTTTAGATGTGCATATGATGCTTTCAATTTGTTGACAAACTATCACACCACAGCCAATCGAAGTCTCCAACTGCTGAAGGCAATCAGTAGGACATGGCTTCTTAGATACAGATTTGACCAGCGGGTGGTTGGGATTTGTCTGTCCAAATCTCACCCGAAGCTTCTCTTCAACGTACTCAATCTACATATTTTATTATTTTGTCATTGTTTTTATTCAGTCCAAATCTGTGTTATAACCATTTAACGTTGACAAATATGACTTTTCTAGAATGTAATCTCAACTTACCACAACATTCGATCCGATTAAATGTGGATCAGCTCCATCGTCATTTCTTGGCTTAAATGAATTGTAGAATGACCATTCGCAACTTACCAGACACAACTTGAGTAGAGTCCAATGGTTTCCCAACGCTCTACTAGACGTACCGTCATTTCCACCAACCAACAATGGGAACAACAATACATCTTCAGAATTAACACTATTAAGTGGCCCGTCAATAATTTTACGCAACTCGTGGCTCTTGCTTTTGTCCGAATTTGCAATTAGGCTCTTCATTTAAAAAAAAAATGTTCAACAAAAATAAAAAAAAACATGATTAAGTTAAATATAATAAGAACAACCCATAACTATATCCACAATCACACAATCAACAATAAACTATTTAATGTTGTCAATATTAATTATACCCAACATCTCGACGTAAAAACAATTGTTTTGTTACTGTAAGGGTATTCCTCATACATCGTCTTTACGATGTCCACCCATGCATCTATGACCTACAAAAAACACATATTTGTTTTATATTTTCTCAATTGTTATAGCTTCTTCATGGGGGAGCTGTTATAATTGAATACAAGTATACAACTTATCCATGACATACCTCACCATCAAGCTCTTTGTGGTTAATAATATCAACTAAACTCGTAACATTCACGTTTGCCAATGGAGTTTCACCCGAGTATACTATATACCTGCATTAAAAAATAATCATGCATATGCGCTTTATATATTGCACACGAATACCCACCATTGTATTATAATTATCTAACTGCATATACACCTTATATATTGCACATGTTTGTAATAGATTGTATCAAACATAAAGTTATTTCATATAGACTTTACACCTAACATTCACGTTTGCCAATGGAGTTTCACCCGAGTATACTTTATACCTGCATTAAAAAATAATCATGCATATGCGCTTTATATATTGCACACGAACACCCATAATTGTATTATAATTATCTAACTGCATATACACCTTGTATATTGCACTTGTTTGTAACAGATTGCATCAAACATAAAGGTATTTCATATACAATTTATACAGATATACAAATATGTAAATATCTAATTGCATATACACACCATTCTTGAATATGTATACATACAGTAACTCAACATGCCAGTACATACAGTTTTATACAGATTGCATATGTATAGGACAATTTTTTTTTCTATTTCTTTGAAAATCAACATGATCAGGTTATTCATACTTGCATTAAATATATATATATATATAGTCATTTAAAAACTATTTAATAAATCAGTTAAAATACGTACCGAGGCCCCTTATTATTCCAATACTCCTTGATCTTGTCTTTAACTGCCTTTTTTACTTTGCCAAACGCATTACACGTTTTCATCAGCTTACAGGGACCGTGTTGCTCCTTAACCTCCTCATGTTCTTGTCCCCCGCCATCATGTATCTCTATTATCTCGTTTGTGTTGAGCTGTGGAGTAATGTCAACGGCTTTCCGATCGGTCCGAGCCTTCACCCTCCGTGCAATTAAAGCTGGCTGTGTACACAATTTTGTCCTCTTTTTCTTATGACATTGTGTCTTTCCACCATCCACACTCGGGGCTTGATCATCAGCCGTGGGTGGTGGGCATGGAGGGCACGGTGTTTTCACCTCATCCACACACTTATCATCTTTATGAGGACCTGTCTGAATCATCTCATCCCTTAACTTCAGCCTTGTAATTGCCAGCTTTTCTATTATATCCATCTTGTCCAAATTATCAGGATTCTCACAAATCTGGGTAAGGCTTGGAACTGATACTGCATTTAGCTGGATTTTAAGGAATACATTCTCGTCATCTAGCCTTCGTATATGATCATCCTTCTCGCTCAACTCATTGATGTGGTTATTCAAACGGGACTTACAGTAAGTTTCAATCTCATCTTCAACTCGAGCATGAAAATCAACGTCTTTTTTCTTCAATTCTGTTTTCAACCTGTTAATCTCATCGTTTGTTGCTGCGAGGGGATCAGCCACCACTCTGCCCTCATGTTCTGCAAATTACCAATAATTGGTTATTGTAATTCAGCAATATTTTTATGTTCGCAAACCAATAACTAACCATCTACACTTATGATATTTTTTGATTATTTATGCTGATTTTGCATTCAAAACCATCTAATTGTATATCTATATTATAAATAACACTCATACATACACATTTGGATAACAATACATATCATTACATATTATCATTCCACATTGTACTAACAAGTTTACATGCAAGTTTTCCCACACCCTCTCGTTATTAACATCAGTTTTACACAATCATCAACCCAAACTTTTTAAAAAAAAAAAAAAATTGCACTAATAAATAACTTTTTCCATAACAACAGTTGCATTTTAAGGTCAAACTTCCCACATTATGTATACCAACATTTTTTTAATAAGTAATGTAAATATATATGTCCTTACCATCATCTGTTGGTTGAGCGTCATGAAATTTCTCGCACCTCTTTCGTTGACTCGACAAGCCCAAATCAAATTGTGGATTAACAATACTATTATGGAGGTTAGGAACAATAATATCAAGGATTTCAGAAGTTGTCTGTGTAGGCTGTCGGGCAGCTGGTCCTCTTGAACTTGAGGCAACATTATCCTTATATTGTATGTCAGACCCGTCCCCCAAATCCACCATATTTTCCATATCACAGTCTTTCGAGGAGGTGCAATTAGTCTTACCAGAAGTATCACTAACGTCATCATCCGAGTGGGATGATACACCCGTTGTAGTATGAATACCATCAGTCGACGGCTCACTTTCTAGGCCATTATTCACATCTTGCCAATGTTGATGCAGTTCCACAAACTTATCCCTCTCCCTCGGTGTGGCCTCTAACTTCTTCGCGTCAACCTTTCACACATAAACAACCAAATAAAAATAGAATTTTTGGTATTAATAAATCAGTTCAAACAAAAAATACACATAAAAACTGAGCGTAGCGTAATAACATACAAATTTATTCTTAATTTCGTCAATGTGCTCATTCCGGAGGAGTTCGTTCAAATCAGCTAAGTTCCACCTCATAAAACGCGGGAATCCAACAGCTGGCGCTGGTGTTATCAGATTTGTGTGCTCCAAGAACCAAAACTTGCAAAAAATTAAATATAAAAACACACAAAAACTCATTATGTATAGGATTTTAAGGAAATATACAATGCTTAAAAAATCTGCACTTTGTAAGTTTAATTTCTTACCGGCAAAAGCATTCTGCAGCCCCCACATTTTAAATTTTTTGTTGCAAACACTTGCCCGATCAGCATGTCAACGATCATCTTTATGTTGGGGAATGATTCGCACAGATCTATTCGGGGTGAATATTTAAATACAAATTTAATTCATTAATTATTACTAGCATGAATTAATCCTATATTAATTCAAATAATAATTGCAACAACATATCATGCATATAAAAAGCCACGTAAAACCTACGATCAATCTCTACGGGTTTACGTGAACGTACCTCTCGGGATGGCAAAGTGGCTTTGGTCGGACGGACTAACCAAAAAGGACTTCCCAAGTATTCCTTAGCCCTTGCTTTCGACAATCCGGTGGAAGGATACTTTCGAACAATTAACAAAAGGAAAAAATAAACTTTGTTGCACCACTTATGTGGATTTGCTAATATTTCCAAAGACATGGAATTGTACTTGAGAATGAACTAATCATCCCCTATTTATAGGAGAGGAGGGGCACGAAAATTTTGGTGGTTTTTCAATGTGGGAAAAAGACTTTTCTTGGTCACCAAGAAATCTTGAATATATCCCATATATTCTTTTTCCCATAATTAAAATATTCCACAAAAAATCCACCTCCTCTATTTTATGGTATAATTTTCTAAAATTTGAGCAAGATTCCAAGATTTAGATCTTCTTGAATTTATGAGATATTCTTGTATTTCAAGAAATACATATCTTCCATAATATCTTTTTCAAGAAAATCAAGAAAATCTTTCTTCCTCTATTTTTCCAAAAATTTCGAAAATCTCTTAATGAATAACCAAGTGGGAGATTTCTTGAATTTAATGAGATAATCTTGTATTCCAAGAATACATATCTTCATTCCATAACAAAATTCAAAGAAAATCTTTCTCCTCTTTTTATTCATAATTTTCAATTTAATGAGGAAATATAAGCAACAATATTTATTTTATTTTAATCACCTTTTCGGTTATTGGACTATATGTTGGGCTACTCGAGGGGGCTTTAGGAGAATTAAGATTGGACCTTCTAATGGATCTTGAATATCTAATATTGAGCCACAATATAATTCAAGCCCATAAATATTAATTAATCCCACTACATAATTAATATTGCACTATCCATCTTAACCCATATTACAATCAATATGGCTCCCCGGTCATTATTTCCGTGTTTAAGATTATCTAGCCCATTAATTAATTCAAGCCATCAAGTAGCTTTCCATTAATTAATATCTTTTGTCCTTGGTTAGAGGAACGGTTCAACATTATTATCCATACCTAAAAACAAATTCCACTTGCAAGATTTGGTATGATAAAACTTATGAACCTCCCAAGGGGGCAAATCAAGCAAGCGTACTTGCACACGATTCTTCGTATTAAATCTTAGCAATCACATGTGACCAATAATATTGCCCAAGATAAAGTACGTATTGAATCTCTCTCTGATTCGCTACCCATGATAAGTCAAAGCAATAGTTACCGATCCCACGTGATCCTATTTCAGGGACGAAGGTTAAGAAACAACGAACCACTGAGGTCTAATTCTTCCATGTTCAGTTCTGAAGAATTTATCCTCCTGTAGGTCCTATTCAGCGCATCAGTCATGCACTAGTGTAATCTCTTGGTCAAGACAAACCAATCTGAGCCTTACACCTCAACCTTTCGCGATGGTTGTTCATTTCCATCTAGGTCGTGAATGGCGTACTTATAGTTACAAGGGACTTGTTAATTTAATCTTCTGTGATGGGTATCACTAAATTAACTACATTGTAACACGTCGAATTATTGAACAGTTATGCAAGGAAATATATATAACATTCAATCATATTTAAAGCATCAGTGATAAACAATTTATTTCAGTAAATAAGTCCGAAATTCAGTTTCGATTATACAAAGTAAAAAGCATACTTTTCAGTATAATCCCCAACAATCTCCCACTTATACTCAAAGTCTGCTTTTAAGTATACTACAACACGTCTCGAGTAGTCCGTGACATCTAATGTCACCTACACGAACCTAATAATTTCTCCCACTTATACTCAAAGCAGATTGGCAACGGTCTTGACACCCATTCCACTCACATGTCTCTCGAATGTATTCAGAGGCAGACGCTTTGTGAATGGATCTGCTAGGCTGTCCTCAGACGCTATCTTTGCCACATCTATATCTCCTCTCTTAACGATTTCTCGTATAAGATGTCTTTCCTTTAATGTGTTTGTTTGACTCGTGGACTCTTGGTTCTCTTGAATTTGTAACTGCCCCTAGCAGATATTGCTAGACAAATTCATAACACCATCCAAGTCCACTAAGAAGATCTAGAGCCCAATCGGTTCTTTCCACCGCTTCTGGCAGCCTACTTACCCGAGTCCCATGGTTGAGTCGATGATGCATTTACGCTTCACACTCGGTCCATTTGATGGCTACACTTCCCAAATGGAAACACACTAATCGAGGCGGATAATTTACGAATCTAAACTTGATTGGAAATCCGAGTCCATGTATGGCCGATGGGGATTGGAGTATCGGATGATAAATCAACATTCTATCCCGAGTTCTTTTCGAAACTTGAATGTTTTTAATCGTCATTCGATTAAACTTTCCCTGAAGTTACTCGATATCTTGCTACCATGCCTACGGCAAAGCATATATCCCGGTCTCGTACACGCAATGAATGCATACATAAGGTTTCCGACAGCCGAAGCACAAGGAATACCTTTCATGTCATCTATCTCCTTTTCGTCTTAGGGAACATTTTCTTGGATAGATGGATTCCAAGTCTGAAAGGTACTAATCCTTTCTTGGAATCTTGCATCTTTGAATGTTTCAAAACCGGTGTCTATGTATGAAACTTGCGATAACCCGATCATCCTTTTCTTGTGATCTTGATCCCAAGGATGTGTCCGGTTTTCCCTAAGTCTTTCATATCAAACTGTTTTGAAAACCATGCCCTTACGTCTGATCACACCTTCACATCGTTCCCGATGATCACAATGTGATCTACGTGCATTCTTAAGAATACCAATGCGATTCCGGCCGCTTTTTATACACACAACTTTCAAACTCGTTTTGATCAAACCCATAAGACTTTATTACATGATCAAAACTTTGGTTCCAAGCTCGGATGCCTGTTTGAGTCCGTAAATGGACCCCTTGAGGCTTTACAAACTAGGTGTTCTTGGCTTTGTTTCAATGAAAACATGGGGTTGTTGCACATAGATCTCTTTATCAAGACTTCCGTTAAGAAAAGCCGCCTTGACATCTATTTGCCGATTTCAAAGTCGAAATGCGCAAAGAATCGATAAGAGAATACGGATGGACTTAAAGCATGGCTGGCTATGGCGAAAAAAGTTTCCTCATAATTGATCCCTTTCTTTCTGAGTATAACCTTTCGCCATTAGTCTTGCTTTAAAAGGTTTCAACCTTCCCGTCCGATCCTCTTTTCCTCTTATATACCCACTTGCATCTAATGGGTTTGACCCCATTAAGTGGTTCGACTAGCTCCCACACTCTATTATGAAACACATAACCCACTTCGGCTTTCATTGCTGTTTGCCAAGAAACTGCATCGTAATCTTGGATTGCCTCGTCATATGTGCATGGGTCTGATTTCGGGAATCAAATCCGAGGACTCTCCTATTCCCATGAATCTCTCGGGCTGTCTAACAACCCTCCCACTATAACGAGGCTCCGGTTGTGAAAACGTATCATTTGGTATATCATCTAAGATACGATCAAGACCTTTGAGGTTTGCCCTCTAAGCTCATTTAAGGTAATCTCACTTCTGGGTTTTCTTTGGTTCTATAGTTTTCTTCCAAAATCTAAAGTGGGTGCGGATGTCCACCTTTTGATCTTCGGAACTATAGAACATACACCCTTTTGTTCCCTCGGGGTATCCTACAAAAATAGCCTTAATTCTGATTGAGGATCCAATTTACCGGTTTCCTTGTCCAACACATAGGCGGACACCCCAAAGTTCTCATGTGTCTCATACTAGGCTTGCTTTGTTGGGTCCACAATTCTTTGGGGTTTTGGGAACCGATTTGGATAGCACCAAGTTCAGAATGTAAGTCGCTGTCACCAAGGCATAACCCCCGAACGACTTGGGGAGATCCGCATAACTCATCATTGATCTAACCATTTCCAAAAGAATCATGTTTCTTTGCTCTGCAACCCCGCTTTTGGCCGAGGGGTTCCGTCTTGATGGAGTCGATACAATCCTTCATCGATAAGCGGTTCAAAACTCATCGGGCCGAGGTATTCGCCTCCACGATCGGATCGTAGAGACTTGATACGTTTTTCCATATGATTCTCTGCTTGATCCTTAAATTCTTTAGAATTTCTCAAAGGTCTCAGATTCATGCTTCATAAGGAAAATGTACCTTGAGTAATCATCAATAAAATTACTCATAACCTCCTCTTGCTTTGGTTAACATTGAACTACGTACATCTATGTGAACGATCTCTAACACTTCTTTAGCCCCATTCCCCTTGGCTCCAAATGCCATCTTGGTCATATTACCCTCCAAACATGATTCGTAGGTTGGAATCGATTCAACTTGGAGACGCCCCAAAGGAACCATCTTTCACCAACCTTTGGATCCTCTTTGGGATTTATATGACCTAATCTTAGATGCCAAAGAAGTGTCTCGTTCACGTCTGATGAACGTTTTCTTTTCTCGGAAACAATTGATGTGTTATAGGATACATTTCGTGAGTGGTGTGCACAGTTAATTGTATAGAGATTTTCCATCAATGTCCCGTAACAGATACACTCATCATTTCAAAAATGATGTCATTCTTATTAGAAGAAACTTAGTGTCCTTTAATTGAATTTTAGAAACTGAAAGTGAATTCTTTCTAAAACTGGGAACATAAAGATAATCTCAAAAAAACTTTTATCTTCAAAAGATAGGTGCACTTCTCCCACTGCTTTAATTGCTACTCATGTAGCATTGCAATGTCTACTACTTGCGTAGTATTGCAATAATCGTTACTACCGTAAAGATTGCAATATCTCGCCACTTCGTAGCATTGCAATGTCTTCTACTTTCGTAACGTTGCCCAGTGTGATGAGGATCTCACTCCCACTACGTTGCCGGATCATTTAGAACCCGTGAAGCCAACATGATTAGTGGATCTCGTATCAACCACCCACGAATGAGAAGTATACACCGCTAAACAAGTTTCAACAACTAGTGTGTGAGAATTACCTTTCTTTCCGTCCATTTTGGGGTTGGAACGGGCAAGACCTCCATTGTCCTCTCTCACCGCAGCTTAAGCACTTCCTCTTTGGATTTTCCTTGACACAACAAGCATTCCTCATCTTACCATTGCCCTTGGCAACAGTTGAGTTTTATTGCTTATGGCCTTTGGTCCTCTTCTTTATCTTGCCTACCCTTGGCCTAGAAGATGAAGATGGACCACTTGCCGTCAAAGCTTGAGTTTGGTGCCTTATCATCATTTCTGCCGAGTCCAAAAGTTTGCAACAAATTTGCTAATGCGAGGCCAAAATGCTCAAAAACCTTCTCAGGCAAGAGAATGAAGTACCAAATTCATCCGAGTCTCCGGATCATAACTGCGACTCGAGAATCTCAAGTTTGTTCGGATGGGCCATCTATTTTGAGGACGAATCCCATACGGGTTTTTCCTCCACCATTTTCAAAAAGACATCTCTCATGAGGTGATCCGACGAGTCCCGCATGTTTTGACTCGTCGGTTGGCTCATCGATTTTTGTGTGTCAAAATCCACTTGTGCTTTTTTTGCGATTAGGACAATTATAATTTTCCAATCAATATAGTTTCCATACATATTGTATTGACTTTAAGTATAATAACAATGGATTAAAAGGTAACGACATCTTTGAATCGAATAAACATCTATATGCAATAAAGACAAGTATATCACAAGGTTCGATCACATTCATCATATTTTAAAATCTCAAAAAAAAATATGAACATGATCACCCAACATCTCAAAAAAAGTTTAAATAAGCCACGTTGGGTGGGTCATTATTTAAACACATTCAAAGCGTGTTACAAACAAGAACGATTTAAAACCCTTAATATCCAGATTAATAGTTGGCTCCCAACTTGACCAATATAAAATTGACGGGGACTTCGGAGAAGTATATGCATATCAATTTTATACCTAAGTAATAACCATGATTAAATACAGATTACTATTTCTCTTTGATCGAGCCTCGTGGGGAGGGTCATCGCCGCCACTAGTAATAACCCACAATCATCCTTTTCGAATTCATTCATGTGAAACCTATCTTTTGACCGTCCCGGGGGGAATTTCTCCAAAAGAATTCACAAATAAATAAATCATGGAGGTCAAAAATTAATTCAATTTTATTATCCTAATAAAATTGTCAATTAATTATTTAAAACATACTTAGTAATTTTGGAGTTGAGATTTTTCAATTTGGCAACCCTCATGCAAACACATTTAAACAAATTAAATAAAGCATAAGATAAGCGCTAAATAAATCAAGCAAAAAAACAAAAAATAAACATATTGGGCACAAATTATCCAATTGTCATGGTTTGATTTTTCTTGGCTTGATCTTGAAGAAACACGCCTCAATTTCTCCCACTCGTTCGCCTCGAAAAATTACTTTGTCTCGAACCGCCACCACGCCAACTCGCCGGCCCGATGGATGCACGCCAAGATCCGGCCGCAGCCTTGGGATTCCTAAGCTTAGGGCCGGCACACACGGCGACACGCCCACAAGTAAGCTCAAGACGCCCGGCGAGTCGAGTCGGCAGGGTCCTCGGCGGCCGTCGGCGTCGACGCATCAGCAGCGGCTCGGCCGCCTCGCCGCATCGCTTACCTGTCATCTTCGCCGCCTACTCGCCTCGCCCTCAGAAGCGGCCTTTCGCGTCTCGTCGCCCGTCATGTAACGCCCGCGTCTGGGCCGCCCGGCCCTTCGGCTGGAAGCGCGCGCACGCCTCTTCGCCCGGCCTGCATCGGCCCGCTCGGCCCTGCCCGCCCCGCCCATGCGTGCCGCGCCATACCAGCCCGCCACGCTGGTTCTCGATTTAAATCCTTTAATTCTTCATCTCTTCGTTCCGATCCGGTTACAATTTATTTACAAAAAATAAATAAACCTAGATCTATACTAGTCTATTACATTGATCAAATCAAACAAATCCTAGTCTACTCGTGGATTTTCTCACGAGGTAAAACAAATCCGAAGCGAATCGAATAAAAAAAACCACGGTTTATATGCATGCAAAATAAAACATTAAAATCCATGACAATTGGATACCGCAAAAAGCAGATCTAACAGTTCTACTATCCAATTTCAATTTTAATGTCCACGAATTAAATTACAATTTAAAAAATTGAGTCAAAACAAAGGCTCGATACCGATTGTTGGGGAATGATTCGCATGATCTATCTATTAAGGGTGAATATTTAAATACAAATTTAATTCATTAATTATTACTAGCATGAATTAATCCTATATTAATTCAAATAATAATTGCAACAACATATCATGCATATAAAAAGCCACGTAAAACCTACGATCGCGGAATCTACGGGTTTACGTGAACGTACTCTCGGGATAAGCGGTGGCTTTGGTCGGACGGACTAACCAAAAGGACTTCCCAAGTATTCCCTTAGCCCTTGCTCGACAATCCGGTGGAAGGATACTCGCGAACAATTAACAAAAGGAAAAAATAAACTTTGTTGCACCACTTATGTGGATTTGCTAATATTTCCAGCACATGAAATTGTACTTGAGAATGAACTAATCATCCCCTATTTATAGGAGAGGAGGGGGGCACGAAATTTTGGTGGTTTTTCAATGTGGGAAAAGACTTTTCTTGGTCACCAAGAAAATCTTGAATATATCCCATATATTCTTTTTTTTTCCCATAATTAAAATATTCCACAAAAATCCACCTCCTCTATTTTATGGTATAATTTTCGAAAATTTGAGCAAGATTCCAAGATTTAGATCTTCTTGAATTTATGAGATATTCTTGTATTTCAAGAAATACATATCTTCCATAATATCTTTTCAAGAAAATCAAGAAAATCTTTCTTGCCTCTATTTTCCCAAAAAATTAAAAATCTCTTAATGAATAACCAAGTGGGAGATTTCTTGAATTTAATGAGATAATCTTGTATTCCAAGAATACATATCTTCATTCCATAACAAAATTCAAAGAAAATCTTTCTCCTCTTTTATTCATAATTTTCTAATTTAATGAGGAAATATAAGCAACAATATTTATTTTATTTTAATCACCTTTTCAGTTATTGGACTATATGTTGGGCTACTCAGGGGGCCTTTAGGAGAATTAAGATTGGACCTTCTAATGGATCTTGAATATCTAATATTGAGCCACAATATAATTCAAGCCCATAAATATTAATTAATCCCACTACATAATTAATATTGACTATCCATCTTAACCCATATTACAAATAATATGGCTCCCGGTCATTATTTCCCGTGTTTAAGATTATCTAGCCCATTAATTAATTCAAGCCACCAAGTAGCTTTCCATTAATTAATATCTTTTTGTCCTTGGTCGAGAACGGTTCAACATTATTATCCATACCTAATCAAATTCCACTTGCAAGATTTGATATGATAAAACTTATGAACCTCCCAAAGGGCAAATCAAGCAAGCATACTTTTGCACATGATTCTTCGATTAAATCTTAGCAATCACATGTGACCAATAATATTGCCCAAGATAAAGTACGTATTGAATCTCTCTCCGATTAAGCTACCCATGATAAGTCAAAGCAATAGTTACCGATCCCACGTGATCCTATTTCAGGGACGAAGGTTAAGAAACAACGAACCACCGAGGTCTAATTCTTCCATGTTCGGGCTTCAAGAATTTATCCTCCTCAGAGGTCCTATTCAAATAAGATCACCATGCACTAGTGTAATCTCTTGGTCAAGACAAAAACCAATCTGAGCCTTACACCTCAACCTTTCGCGATGGTTGTTCATTTCCATCTAGGTCGTGAATGGCGTATTTATAGTTACAAGGGATCTGTTAATTTAATCTTCGTGATCGGGTATCACTAAATTAACTACAAAGATGTAACACGCATTTAATTATTGAACAGTTATGCAAAGAAATATATATAACATTCAATCATATTTAAAGCATCAGTGATAAACAATTTATTTCAGTAAATAAGTCTGGAAATTCAGTTTCGATTATACAAAGTAAAAAACATACTTTTCAGTATAATCCCCAACACTTTACTCAATCATACTGGACTATTTCATCGAACTTCTCTAAATATACAGTTAAGTGTAATGACATAACCGCGTTCTGGTTCTGTGCAAGCACGATAGCAAGTAAATAGCAGTGGGTTAGACGCGCTACATCGAGCACACTCGTGCCACCTGGCTTGGTGATCTCCTCCTTCAATGCATCATAAACCACAATTTTCAGAAGAACCAACTTATCAGTATCATCACCAAATACACGCTGCACCCAAGTAGGAAGCACATACGAGGATAACTTCAACGGTATTTCTCTTGAACCACAGCTCACACCAAAAACAAGTTGAACATCCCTTTTAGTCAGTTCGACTACCTTCCTTCCTATTAGAAATCCTTTCGACCGATCATCAAAGCACAAGATGAGATCCCTTATAGTACTTTTGTGTTTGTTGCACCGTTTCATTAATTTGTTAGTGTTACACCCATAAATAGCATCAAACATCAGCCAAAACGGAGTTCTCCTAATGGCACTAAGGTGATCCTCACTGTAGTTCAACTCATTGATCTCCTTTATACAAGTACGCAGGTTGCTACGGTAAAATGTTTGGCTCCTCACACGCCCATCTGCACCAATGTCAAAAACATATTTTTTTACATTAATAAGGTGTGTTTGCATATTATATTCAACTAACAAAAGACCTTCATTTTTTTTTTAAACCTTACCAAGACATTTAGTGGCCCTCCTTCTCAACATAAATCCCTTGCCACTCTGCTCACCTCCGTCATCAGAATCTGGAGCCTGTACGTGCTTGTTACTTCTCGTCGAACTTCTCTTTTTATAGACAAAGTCGGAATCAGATCCTAATCAATCAAAATGAAAATACAAATAATAGGTCAGTTTCTCCTACATCTGAACTACGGTAACTACATCTTTTTATGCTTCCGAGAGTTTTCAATTTGTACCTGAATCAATAGGTGCTAGGTTCTTGTGTTTCTTTACTTGTCCTGCAGTCATGATAATAATATGTTAATCATTACAAAAAACCTACAACACCGTCTATTCACACACACAATTCTAACCTTTTGCTCGATTATCACCAATTGAACTTTCAATACTCATAGACTGCTCATTACCCTTCTTCCTGCTTGATCGTCTTCGACCATCCATCCTTCGCCTACACAACTTTCACCATAAATAAACAATTACTCAAACAAACCAAAACAAAATAAAAAATATACAAACTTCACAAACATGCATAAAACGACAAAACCACTATCACAATTGAATATCACATAGTAAGATAATTATATGAGTTACAATTATTGCACGCACACATTGCACGCACACGATACCAAATTCATAACACCTATCAAATTTGCATTAATAAATTAAATTGTATACAATTATCAATATACTTTATTGCATCATACACATGCCTTAAATTTATATAAAACAACTACGCAAAATTTAAATAGAAACCGTTAGCTTCTTTTTAATTATATATAGGTATATAATATCAAGCATTGACTATTCAAGGATCTTAATTCAGGACAAACTTTATGAGTAATCTTAGCAGATACAACTACAACAACCTACTACATTTTTTATTTCTTTTGTAACTACATAAGATTCTTATAACCCAAATCCAATAATATACACAGATGCATTAATGAATGCATTCATACACTAATACTGCACCAAAGAAATTTACATTGTATGTTGTTAAAACATTAACAAACAAGTTTCTATATCTGCATATATATACAATATAATTTGCATCATACATATAATTTTGCATATAACTATTTCAATTTTCGATTGTCTATAAATCTACAAGTTCTACAAATTTTAGTTTCCAGAATAAATGCCCAATTTTCAATAGAATTTTATTCAATTACATCCAACCCAAAAAATCTAAAACAAGCGGCCAGATCTTTTGTTCAGAGGTGTAAAACAACACCATCTCATACATATTCATCACTAAAACAAGGTGGCAAAAAAAAAAAACAAACAAAAAACCCAAGATAGCACACACTGTTCTTTTTCTTGGAAACCGATAAGGAAAAAAAAACAAAAAATTCAAAATAGTTCATCCTATGTTCTTCTCTGTTCTTGTAAACCGACAAGAAAAGAAAAATAAATAAACAAACAAAAATAACCCAACACGAAATCAAGCGAATATTGCAGAGCGACGGGCTTGATTTTACAGAAAACATACCGATTAGCGAAAACTTAAATTTTTTGATTTGCAGAGCGACAGGTTTTTCTTCTCAGAGCGACGGGTTTTTTCGATTGCAGAGCGACAGGGTGGTTCGATTTTGCCTCCCCCTTTTTCGATTTCGCGTCCCTCTCGCTTCGATCCTTGTCGAATTTTCAACCGTCCCCCTTTTTCGTTGATGATTTTTTGGGGGGCTTTCGTTTTCGATGCAAATGGGGGGTTTTCGATTCTTTGTGTGAAACCAGAAAATCTCTCTCTAAAATAATTTGGTTTCGGTATTGAAACTATCGAAAAATGGAGAGGAGAGAGACTTTTACACAAGCATAATTAATTATTGTAGAGAAAAAGTTAATTTTCAGAGGGATGGGGGGTTGACATGACAATGGCAGGGGTGCTGGTTGAGTAAGGAAGCTTCCTTTCGCCTTGAGCCGCACGCTTCTGTAACCGTCCAATCAACCATAATTTGAATTTCATGTCAATTTTGTTTTCCTAGAAAAAAGGGTAATTTAGAATTTTCCCACCCCTCAAAACAGTGTTTGTATCGGGCTGCTATTTTCCTTTTTCATTTGTAGTAGAAAGTTAGCGCCCCTAATTGTTGTGTCTCCAAGTCAAATGACATGAGTAATCAATCAACCAATAAAAATTAAACATCCAAATATTAGAATAATAAAATACTCCCTCTGATTCATTTTATTTATCCTTCTAGAGAAGACTTTTTTATTCAATTTTTTTTTATTAATCTAAGAGAATTGAATATCATTTCCAATTTTATCCTTCATCTTGTTCTTATGATAGAATGCATTAATGACTATGTAAGCAAACAAAAGAGTAAAACTGTCAAATTATATATATATATATATATATATATATATATATATATATATATATATATTACTATTTAATTGCTTTTTTAATTCGTATAAAACATTCTTAAATGACAAATAAAATAAGTCGAAGGGAGTACAACCAGAAAATGACACATAAGAACTAACTAAAAACACAATTTATGACATTAATGCACCATGAGTCAACATGTGGATAAACTCAAATTACAAATATTTATGTTAAAATAAGACTAGGGATGTATAGACATAGGAATATAGATTAGAAAATGACAGACTTTTCATTTCTTGGTAGGTAATTGCAAAAAGTTAAGGTAATAATTTTCAACTTTAAAAGTAATGCATTTTCACTAATGTAGTACTCCAGTATGGAGTGAACACGTTTCACACAAAAAAAATTTAAACTGAAATTCTAAAATTGGTTAAGGGTTATAATTTATATTATTTTTTTGAGCACTCATAATTATTACGATTAATACTTTTTAATTATAATTTATATTATTAAAAGTATTAATCGTGATAATTAAAGAATATGACTTATTATTACAGAAAATATATTATTTATAAAATTAAAGAGTATGACTTATATTAAAATAAGAACTTGTTTGGTAGGGGTTATTAGTGAGTGATAGATACATTAACACTCCTAATATGATGTTTGGTAGGCAATATGCATAAACACATGAGCCCTTTAAAAAATAAAGGTCCGGTCTCCACTCCACTAATTTTATGTGATAGTGAATCCCTACCATTGATGTGGTATTCATAAAACCATAAGTAATTAAAATCTTTTTTTTCAAATTTAACCTTGAGAATATAGTAACTTCTCCATTTTCTCTTCACATCTTATTTACCATCAATATGATCGCAGGAAATGAATCAACTTAGTTCTCTTCTCAATTTTTTTGCACATTATTTTCTCAAAAAGTTACAGGTCCTCTCTTCTTCTTCTTTCAATTTCTTCTCTCAAAATATTTTAGGATCTTCTCTCCAAGAACTAAATTATCATCGGATGGGTTTTGCGCAGATGATCTGTGCTCCTTCTGCATCATTCACTTTCTTTCCAAATCTTTCCACCTGCTAACCCGGCGGTTCACACAATTCCGGCGTGGACCAAGTCAAATTAGTGGGCCTTTCGATCAAATAAAAAAACTGCTACTCCTTTTCATAACCACCGCTCAAAATCAGAAAACTGCTACTCCTCTCCATAAACAATTTACTCATGATGCATTCGTTCGACAATCTGTGGAATGTGTAAGCCTTCCTTGTGGAATGTGTAAGCCTTCCTTGATAATTCAATTTTTCAATTCATATGTAATATAGAATTTCCATCAATTATTACATCAATATCTCCTTTTAAATATAAAAAATCATGACTTTATAAACCCAAAACAGAATGGTTGAAGCTTCAAAGCTTCGATGCCCCTTTTACTTTCCCAGCGGGGCTGCGGGAGGGATGAGAAATTACAATACCTAATTAGGGTAAAAATATAAAATGTGTTAAAATATGGAGGGTAATTATGACTATTTAACAATTATCAGAGAAATTAAAATGATTATCAAATAACATGTAGAATATATCACTTGGATAATTAATGTGAATCAAATAAAAGATATATACATAAAACTATTTAAATGATATGTTAAAGATATCCTGTTTTATCACATACACCCTATCAAACGATTTCTAAAAGTATTAATAGTAGTAACTTAAAGATATAATTTACATTATAAAAGAATATTAATCATGATACTTGAAAAATTAAATATATAAATATAAAATAAATTTTACGATTAACAAGTTTTACATTAGTCCTACTCTATAAACTTGTACTTTACATCTTACATACACAGTCTGTATAATTTAATTTTCCAACCAACAAACACTATAATTTAATTTTCCAACCAACAAACACTACTTTTCAGCACGTGAATTAGTAGTTTTCATCGTATAAGCTAATATTTATTAATCATATTTACCAATATTTTTCATTACCTAAACTATTATTGCTATTGGCGCACAGAGTATATCATACATAATACTACATAATGTATTAGTTCATAATGTAAGTAATACTTGTGAAAAATAATGGTTTGATGGTTGGTGCTTGGTAAGAGCAGCTAACCGGCCTCAATAATGATTTTTCTCCAAGTTTAATAACTTCTTAGCATATGTTCTCAACTAATACTCCTTCCGTCCCACAAAATTTTGCACACTTACCTTTTTGCTCGTGTTTTAGTGAGCGAATTATTTATTAATATTTAAAATAATAAAATGACTTTTAAGGTGGGGTATAATTGATTCAAAATTACTTTATCATTTTAAATATTAATAACAAATTCACTCGTTAAAATACGAAACAAACAATAATTGTGCAAAGTCTTCCGGGACGGACGAAGTACTTTTTATTCTAAAATTGTTTATGTTGTACATCTTTTTTCTTAATACATAACCACAAATGCAGCTGGACTGCGATTTTAGATTCACATATTTGCAGAAATTGGACAGTGTGTGGGGGAGAGACAGAGTCTCAAGACGTAAAACTGAGGACATGGCTAAAGAAGACGCTTATACTAATTACCAAAAAAAAAAAAAAATGATCGTGTATTTTTTCTTCGGTTAATTATGGTCAACCTACCATGGCCTCTAATGCACAAGGATCAATGCTATTCCAGCATCCGTGCACCAAAGAAGTGGCAAAAACTTTCACCAGAAACGAAAAGTTTGCACAAGAAAAAATAATCAATAACAACATTTCAACAAAAAGTTGATTTAAGGTTAGATAATATTTTTCTACAAAGTTTGAGTCCATATGCAATCAAATAGCAACACAATATGTTGTTGTAACAAATGCTTTAATTATGAAGTGTAAATCTGAATCATTAACTGATGAGTAGATGCAGAAGTCATAAATAAATTTATTAGCTTGAGATTATCTTCAATGGATATTGGTAGAGTTGCTGAAGTTTGTTGTAACGATCATGCCAAAATACAAGTCATGCTTGCTTTGCAAGTCATTTGAGAATTTCTTTTGTTCTAGGATTCACCTATTCATCTCATAAACCATGCATGAATATCAAAGAATAGTACTTTTTCTTTATCAAACTTTTGTAAGTAATGTGAACTTAAGATGCACATTAACCAAATTATTTTGTATTAGTTGGATATTTTATAGCTGTCGTTATTAGCTAACTAGTTGGGTATATATAAATTTTTTATTGTAGACTTAGGATGCAAGATAGCAAGGTTATTTTTAACGAGATTGATATTTTGCAGCTATAATATTGTATTTAGGTGACACAAACATAAACTTGTGATCCTTGTCGTCTTGCATCATTTTGTATTGATGCATACTTATATAAGACGATTTCAAGGTAAGATGGATATAAGTTGGACATTGGTGCTTTAAGACTATGTTTATCGGCAGTTTGTGCGAATTGTTCGTGCACTACAGGACAAAAAAATGTTAGAAATACTGCAGTGGCGAAAAAAAGTAAGTGCAAAAACAAAACCGAACCGAGTCAAGGATAAATCCTTTTCCCCGCAAGACAAAATACGTTCTGGATAGTGCTCACATGATCGTGCGTAATTGTCCCAAAAGGTAAAACAGTTCAAAGTATTATATCAGTAGCACCACTGAAATAATACTATCGTCGAACGTGTTCGGAGTATGAGTAGAGAGATGGAAAAAATATGTACGCAGAATTGCAGAGTCGTTTTTCGTAGGGTTGGAAAAAGTGAATGAAAAAGAATTCTGAGGGTCAGTATATATAGACGAAATTCTGAAGGGGAGTTGAGGAAAACGTGGGAAGCCCATTAATTTAAGTGGGTTGGTTATGACCGCATTTAATTGATGGGGACGGTTTTGACCGCATGAGACCGTCCAGGTTCGTTGAACCTCTGATTCAAATTTCGAATGCTTAAGTCTTGACTCCTGGGCCGACCCAAATCCGGATGGGCCACCCAATTCATTGAGTCCAAAAATTAATTGGCTCATTTAGAGTTTTTGGGTCTCCAAAAAGATAGATGAGCCCCAAAGCCCACCCAAAGCCCAATTGCCACGAACCACGAACCCGGACCGGGACACGGCTAGGCCAGGCTGGGCGGGACGTGCGCACGCGTGTGTGGTTCATGGTTAGGGTCCCCATGCACCATTTTGGAGAACATGACCATAAGCTTATATTTATACTAGAAATCTTTCCTTTTAGTTTCCAATGTGAGATGAGTGGGAAGACTACACTTGGTCAACACTCACCCACCAATTACTCTCTCGCTAGAGCATTAATGTCTCATCTTCTTTAATTAATTTCTTACTCACCGAAATTCAGTTTTGAGATATTAAATATACCACGATCATCTACTCCGCGAGTAGAACATTCTCGTCATGTTTAATTTACAAAAAATCAACATTTTAATTCCTCAATAATTTGGCCAACCTTGAGTGCTAGAACACTCTCAAAACCAAATTTCCAACAAAAAATAAATAAAAAAAAAAAGAAAAATTCATCAACCCAGTGATGAACTGTTCGCCAGACAGAACCAATTCGTTCACCGTTCTCAATGCATTCTCTAATGCATGTGCCAAGTGTCCCCATATTATTGGTTAATTTTATTTTTATTGAATCATTTTAATTCTTTTTCAAAATATTATCTATAAAAAAATAAAAAAAATATATATCGAAATTTACTAAAAAAAATTCTCTATAAATAGACACTAATATTAATATACTTTATCACAGTCTCATATTTTTTCTTTTCTCTTCTAATTTCTATCATAGTTCTACTATTTTTTTATCATGAATTCAAGTCACCCAAATTATTTTTCAAACTCTCCAAATTATCAAAACTCCCCAAAATAATTTTTTTAATTATAATTATATATTTTTAATATCAAATAATTAATATATAATGTTATAAACATAATTAAAATTAGTTATAGATAATGTGATTATTAAATAATAAAAAGAAAAATTATAGATTGTGTTAGTTTGTTGATAAAGTATGAAAAATGTTGAGGATGAGTTGAGTTATAAATTATATATGTGGAGGAGAGAGAAATGCGTTATTTATTAAGAGATTGAGTTGTGATGGTTTATTGATAAATATAGTCCAAGCCTTTAACACTTTAGACGAGATGAGTGTGATTTGTGTTAAGTTGTACCCCGTCTCAAGCATGAAACCGTTTCATATGAGTTTTTGTCTTTTGTATTAATATATTTAGGTGTGATATTTTGTATCAATTGGACTACATGAGAGAGATTGTAATATTGTATTTTTATTAAATTTTCATGTGGACTTGATTACAATGAAGAGAATACTTTCTTTTATAACCTTTATTGTTCTTCTCGTATTATTAGCATTCAATGAAATTGTTTGAAGATGGCATGATTTATAATTCATGAAAATGAAGTGAATAAATGTTGTGATCAGAAACTGCATTTGTAATGTTGGGATTATCAGATTATATAAGAAGCCCATCAACCCTTATACTCTATTTTAATAAACAAAAAAAGTCATTAAAATTATACTATTCTATATAAAAAAAGTCAATAAAGTTGATTTTCATTTTAAAGTATCAATAAAGTTGATTTATTTCTTAAGAATTTTGACACATCACACAAAATTAATGATTATAATAATAATTCTTCATTAAAGTTGAATTCTCCTTTCTACCTCCAACACTTTATCATTTTATCACATAAAATACTAATAAACAAATTTTTCTTAAACACCGAGCATACAGTAATGTAATAGTCGAGTTTGGGATGGAGGGAGTACAACTTATGCTCAATATTTTTTTAGTCATTTCAAGAAATATACATCAGTTTAAAAAATATCACATTTAACTCATGTTAGTGCATTATTACATTTATAATTTCTCTTTTTCTAATATTAAAGTGGCCAAAAATTTACCATTATCACAATATATAACAAATAAAAAATAAATTATTAATACATATTCATCAAAAGAAAAGGACAAAATTTGAGAGAACAATGTAGATATTTAATATTGAACAAATTAAATAAAAAAATACTAAATGAAAAAAATAGAACCATATTCAGATGATTAAACTCTAAATGTTTGGGTGTTAGAGCCTCAAGAAAGCACATCCAAAATTATAATAAAATAAAATCTTTGTTGTAGATGAAATTCTTGAATTTCAATACTTTAATTAAATTATAATAAGAAAAAGAAAAAAAGAAAGAAAGAGAGACAAATAGATCAGGAAAAGAAATTTATATCAAGTTGTATCTTAATTTAATAAGTGAATATAAAGTGTGGGGATGAACTTTAATTTTAGATTGGGATTTGTAAACTAAATAAAAAAAAATTGGATTAAACTTAAATTCATCTTATTATTAACTATATAATATAATTTTAAAGAGTATATTCATTTCATTCGTCACCGCTATGATTGCTATTTCTTTTCCCCATTGATCGTAATTACAAACCAAGCTGCTCCTGAGATTTGACGTGAAGAAATATAACTAGTTGTTACTACAATTTGTTACTACAATTTCAGAAGTTGAATTAAGAACAATTAATTATTAAACTAAAAAAAGAAACAAGAAAAAAGAAACTTAAAAGATTGATTACTTATCACAAATTCTTAATAATAGTAAATTAAACTAATACCGACAAAGGCTTAAAAAAAAGTGCACCCTCCTTTATTTTTGGACAACATAATATTACCCTCAGATTCCACCATACATATTTGTTGCATATTTGTCACGTATGAAATCGGAGCAACACTCGTGCACTAAGTTACAAACCCTATGCGGCGGAAGCGGCGGAGGCGGCCGGGCTCGATTGATTTTCCGGCAGCACCACCATTCCAGATTCGATCGCTTCTATATCCTCAAGCAAAATCCTATAGTTCTCCTCCACCTCCGCAGCCGTCTTAGTCCCCCCCACGGCCGCCGCGATCTTTTCCCAACGGTGGGGCGTGCCGTCGGGAAATTCCACTAGCGCATCCTCAAATTTTTTGTTCTCATCCCAGGACCACTTCGGTTCAGACATTGCGATTGATTTGAATATGTGTAACCGCGATCGGGTACATATGTATATATACACGCTAGGTAATTTAATTGGGGGTTTATTTTTGGACAGTTGAAATCTGGACTCTTTTTCCTCTTTTCCTTTTCTGCTGAACGCGGATGATTTTACTTTAATTCGCGATGACGATGTGACCCAGATTTTGGTCATTGCAATTATGGAGATTTTCCAAAAAACTAAAGTGGAATTCTGCGGGATTGATTTTGATTTAATGATTTTGGCCAAAAATAAACTCGTACAATCCCAACGGAGTTGGCATACTCTGGCTCTAACTTTTTTTTGCCTTTTGTATTTCGAATTGAAGAAAGCCAACAAAACCTTTTTTTATCTTTCATAATTGGAGGAAGCAAATCGTTTCGATCCTCTTCCTTCCATATTTTATTTTTATTTATTTTCTCTTTTTATAATTCTCCTAATTTAAAATAAATAAACAAATAAGATTATATACGTTAATTTGATGAACCGTACCTAGAAATGAATACGGTGGGGCGGATCATGGAGAGAAGTGAATTGTTATTTATTTGAATTCCGATCATAGACAGACCTGAAACACAAAGAAATAATTTTTTACTATTTTGATCATTGGCCGTTTCCATTCAAAATCGTGATTCGATCGATGATAGATCTACAAATCGAAAGGACATTTGACCTAGCCGGAGATACTCAGACACAGTGTTAGAGAGACTCTGACAGGCCTGAGACGCCGACATCAAAATCAAAATGTTAATAGAAAATAAAAATCATTAAATAATGCGTTCAAGAAAGATGCAATAATCGATCATTGGTCATTTCCATTGGAAATCGTGATTTCGATAGTTAATAGATCTAACGATTTACAAATTGGAAGGATCTCCAATGGAGTCGGAGATACTCTGATAGGGTTAGAGAGACTCCGACATCCTAATCAAACAGTGAATATAAAATAATCGAAATATAAATAGAATATAATCGAATGTTATGTAATGCTCTTAAGAAAGAATGCTATAATATTTTTCTTGTACGTATTCACTAACGAAAAATGTATTTATATATTCAAAACCACATCGTTAAAGGGCAATATGGTCATACTTAATTAGTCACGCGCTAACAAATAAAACTCGTGTCATATTAGTAAAGTTTGGGCGGTTCAATTTCTATGTTCCACTTTTCGTATTCCATTGATGTTTCACTCTACTAAATTTTTTTAACACATGAACTCAGAATTTGGTAGTTCATTAGATATTTTTTATTATTCCACATGCCATCTATCCATATTATTAGAGAAATTAAATAAACAAAACAATTATACACCTCTTTACAAGTTCGGACTTTTAGATGACATGAAATTCTTTTATGATATTAGAGCCTTCAGGCTCACGCCAACGTCCTGAGTTCGATTCCCGCTGAAAGCAACTCCACCCATATTAAATTGTCCACTCCACGAGTGAGGGAGAGTATTAGGAAAATTAAATAATGAATTAATTTCACATATCTCTACAAGTTCGGACTTTTAAATGAAATGAAAATTCTTTCACACATTATAAAATACAAAACAAAACACCAATTATAAAACATGTGATTTCACTGTGATATCAACACGGCATATTTTGAATGATTTAACCTAATGACTTCTTATCCGCTCTCATTAATGGAAAATAATATTTATATTTACATACCAAGGCTGGGTAATATGGTCGTTTTCAATTAGTCATGGGTCCCAGATAGTTTTGCTCATTTAAAAATCTGCTCTGCTACAAAAAAAAAAAAAAAAAACTAGACCTGAAACTTTCATATAAAATTTATTCGTATTATAAAATTAATATCACTACACTTATAAATTGATATTACAACTTTTATAAACTAATATTAATAACATTTAATACTATAATATTTGTTTATAGATGTGATGATATCAATTGATAAATGTAGTGATAATAATTTGTAAGTACAATAATATAAATTTTATACAACGAACAAGTTTACCGAAGACTTACTCGACCCGGAAGGTTGGAATAAGTTTCATCATTAATTATTTGTTTGTAAATTATTTCTGTAAATTATTTCTAATTAAATTATGAAGTTCAAAATATCTTCATTTGATATCTAATAATTTAGGAGAAAATAATGAGTGGATCTCATGTGCACCGGGTGACAGTGCATTTTATAGTGTATTTTAAAATTATGTAATATATCGTAGTGAATATATATTTTTGTTTACATTGATTTGTGCAATTTATTTATATGGAAAACAAGGGTCCACTGTAAACAAGTTGCATGATTCTAAAATACACTGCGGAGTGCACGGGGCACTTGGTGTATACGTAGTGTCTGTTTGCAAAATCAAGAATAATTGTTTAAAATAATATTCTTATCCACTTAAAGAAAAAATATATTAAAATCATTACATGTATATGTAGTGCATGTTTGCAAACTCAACAAAATCGAGTAGATTTTTTTTTTTTAAACTTGTTAGACACTACTTTTTAAAAAAAAAAAAAAAAAAAAAGGTGTTTCTGACCTTTCACTTGGATTTGCAAACAATAATATCAATAAAGGGTTATTGATTTGATTATAAATGATTTAATTTTAAATATTACATTTCTTATTTATTTATATATGCTTAAAGATAGAACATGTACTCCCTATATATGAACCCACACACCTACCTAGTCTGGAGACGGGTTTTAAAAAAATTATACATTGTCCCAGACTTTCCCAACTTTTGTCGCAATTTTAACACGTCTAATTATTTTTCTTAATAGTTTGCCCTTCATTCTTATTTTCTCTGAGATGTGCATGTTACAGAAAACTCTTAAATGAGATAACTCAAATAGTAAATCACTATTAATTACATTAGTGCAAATCATATATACAAATCATCAAAGAATTGGTAGGATTTCAAAAAAATTAAAAGAGTGTAATTGGCGTTCGTTGGTGTTAGTTTTTACTATGTTGACTTAAGTATAAATTAGAAATTCTCTCTGATGCATTTTTAATATATTAATAATTTATTTTATATGTACAATATATTGTGTAATGTATCTATGGCTTCAGAGATGGATTTAGCCTAGGGGCAGGGGAGGTAGCTTCTTTTTAGATTTAATTTTCTTTTACTATGTATTATGTATATAAATGTTTTTATTTATGCCCTAAGACGTTCGTAAAAGTTTCTCATTTTGTCTCTTTTGAATTATAAAATTTTAGCTAATTTAAATTTATGAAAAAAATTGCTCCCCTTCAAATAAAATCCTGATCCATCCTTGTGTGGTTTGATATATCATATGATGACATTTGAGGTTGCAACATTTAAAATGTAACTCTGCAAGAAATTGCGGGTCACATATGAAATTGGATTGATACGCGCGCAATAAAATAATATAATCTATATCTATATATCTCTCTCTATATATATAAAAGTAGATGTAAAGAGAGATAAAAATTGATGTTTATTGGAGCAAGTTAAACCCACTTATTTTGTGGTGCAATAGTGAGTCTCACTCTCCATTAAAGAGAGTGGTTTAGATTTACCAGTTCAATCTTTTTATTTTACACTACTAATATCAAAATTAATTCTATTTTAAATTTATTTTTACACACTACATAGCAAGTTAATTGTATTTTAAAGATTATAAGATTTACATATATATTGCACATATAAAAATAAAATAAAAAATATAATATATTTATTTTATTAAAGTATTTTTATATTTATATTAATAGTATGAGTTGAATCTAAATAGTTTTATTTTAGATTATATAATTTTTTTGTTTAATTTTTTAATATCTTTTCATACATTTTATTATTTTATGGTGAATTTATTGCATAATTAAAAATCATGCGAAATTGATGCATGACACACACACACACACATATATATATATATATATATATATATATATATATATATGTTGGGAAATTTATAGTTTTGATAAAAGTTCCAAAAACACATGTAATAGGGCCAGATTAGACACATTGTTGGTTTGATGATGTTTATATTACTGCTTTTATAGAATACCAAATTGATAATTCTTTGTATAGAACAAACCGATGTAATAGATAGGTCACATATTGAGGGAACCTCAATATGTATAAGTCGATCCAAGATCCAAAGAACAAATTGATATCCCGAAGCGGGCCGAATCTTTGAGAGGAGAACAAGATCGACGATCTTATCTAGTCGATATCTCAAATTGAAGTCATTAAGCTCAAACTTCGTAATACTTGAGGATCGGATGACTTCCGAAGATCGGACCGGAAGACCTACATCACCGAAGTCGCTAGTTGAAGCTAAGTCAACCGACCAAGAAGACTCCATCAGTAGATCGACGATTCTGACGATCGAGTCACCACCAGTGAAAATCGATGTTTCACCAAATCATACGTCGATGATCCAAACAAGAAGAATGTCAACCTTAGTTGGAAGAACAACACTAAAAAAGAGCGTCCTGTTAACCAATAAGGATTTAGACACGTATGATCGGAGCTTTCAGCAATTCACGGATTTGGTGCCGCTTTCTCCAACGGCTATAAAAGACACTATTCACATTTTCGGCCATGCCGTTCCTGAAGCACATCACATCAATCCTGCAATCCTACCAAATATAGCCTGAAATTCAAATTGCTCTCCAACGGCTCTTTGATTTCATGGTCTATAAATATGGGATCACACTTCAGAGTGAAGACACAGAAACACTGAACAATCAAGAAGCTCAAGCAATTATCAGATTTCCGCACGAAGAACACGAACTTGAAGTTAATTTTTATAGTGTTCATCCCATAAGTTCTTAGCATAGAAATCTTTTCATCTAGCTGATAGGCTACATTAAACACTATAAAAGATTTCACAGTTGGAACCAAAACAATCTTATCCAAACCCAAGTTAGGTTAAGTTGTTTAGCAAGATTTCAGACTAGGGTTTCTAGTTCTGATTTCTGGGATCGGTTGAGTGAGAACTCCTTAAATATCTGTCGATTGTCTTGTGTTGGACTAACACAAAAATCTAAGTCCAGTTGGTTAAGTTGGTGCCCCTTGTGATACTGGAAGAGTGGGCGTAGGATCGGGTTTGTCCGAACCACTATAAATCTTGTGTGCCTTTACCGCTTTGATTAATCTTTTACACAATCGCACACAAACTTTTAAAGCAAAGATACATATTCTAAGTTAAGATCGGTAGCACCAAGCTTCGATCCGATCAAGCTTGACACTTGATCGGTGGTTAAAAGACTAACTTTGGAATCGATTTATCAAAACCGGTTTTTTCACATGTAAAACTTAGCTTCCGCACATCGCTTAAATTGATAGCTACCGAACGTCGATCCGGTGTGATCGATAAGTTGGTTATCGATCCCAAACCGATTCACTTCGCCTTTCTGATCAAAGCTTAACTTTGCCATCACACCCGATCTGCCGCAAAAAGTTTTTTAATCTATTCACCACTCCTCTCTAGACTTCCCTCACAAAACCCGTTCGGGACCTACAAGTGGTATCGAAAGCGGTGGTTCTCTACGGACCATCGGCTTTTGAGTATCATCGATTCTTGAGGAAGAATCTTTGTGGTCAACTCGAATGTATCTTGAAAAACCTTCTTAAAACTCATTTCTTTTTCAAAAATCACTCAAAGATGGATAACACCTCGGAATGTATCATGATCTGCCGAAGTTCTCAATTGATGAGTATGCAGATTGGGCCATATATATGTCCAACCATCTAGGTTCGATAAGCGGCGAAATGATGGAAGTCATCGAAAGGACCCATCATCATTTATTACGACAACCCCGCAGCTTGGAGGAGATCCAGACTTTGCCCCTGAAGTCTTGTGCGAAAAAAGCCCAAAATTGATGGATGCAGAGGAAAAAAAAAGTCATTACACTCTAGATACTATCGCAAGGCATATTATCATGAAAACAATGGACAAGGTTACCAAAGAAAAGATTAAATATCTCAAAAATCAAGAAAAGCAATGTGGGACACTCTAGTGAGATATCGAGGAAATGACCAGGATAAAAGACACCCGCTACAAGCCCGATCCGGGTGAAGTTCAAAAAATCAAGATCTTTTTCAACGAAACCATCAACGAACTCGATGGAAGAATTACTATTGTTGGGAAATTTATAGTTTTGATGAAAGTTCCAAAAACACATGTAATAGGACCCGATCGGACACTGTTAGTGATCGATGTTTACATTATTGCTATAGGAGACCGTTGATAATGATTGTATAGAAAAAACCGATGTAATAGATAGGTCACATATTGAGGGGAACTCAATATGTATAGGTCGATCAAGAATCGGTTTGGTCGATAACCAACTTCTTGAACGCCGAAAGCGGTCGATTCGACTAACTATCGATTAACGATGTGTCGCGGAAGCTTAAGTTTTACCCGTGAAAAACCGGTTTGTATAAATCGATTCCAAGTTTTATCTTTTTAATCGGATGACGAAATTTAAACCGGATCGTAAGCTTGGTGCTATCTCGATCTTAACTTAGAATGTATATCGCTTTAAGATTGTGCGATGTGAGAGCGGTTAATCAAAGCGATAAAGGCACACAAGATTTATAGTGGTTCGGACAAACCCGGGTCCTACGCCCACTCTTCCCTTTCACAAGGGGGCACCAACTTAACCGAACTTAACCGATCTTGACTTAGTTTAGTGTGTTAGTCCAACACAAGACACCAACAACAGATGTTTTAAGAGTTCTCACTCAACCGATCCTAAATCAAGACTAGAAACCCTAGACCGAAATCTTGCTAAACAACTTATCCTAACTTGGGGTTTGGGTAAGATTGTTGAGGTTCCAACTATGAAATCTTTCCTTTTGCATACAAATTCTAAAAGCTAGATGAAAAGATTTCTTGCTAAGAACTTATGGGATGAACACAATATAAAATAAGCTTGTTGTTGTGTTCTTCGTATGAAATCGACTATAGTTTGAGCTTCTTGATTATGTTGTTTGTCCAAGCATTTCCGCCTTTCACTCTGAAGTGTGATCCCATATTTATAGACCTTGAGATCAAAGAGCCGTTGGAGAGCAATTTGAATCTCGTGCTATTTTAGGTGAACTTGCGGGCTTGATGTGACTTGTTTCGAGAACGGCATGGCATGGCAGCGTGAATGTGTATTTTATAGCCGTTTGAGAGAGCAACATCGAATCCCGCGATATCGGCTCTGTTCATACGTGTTTCTTCCTTATTGGATGGAAGCCTTGCTTTGCGTTGATGTTCCTCCAACTAAGGTTGGTATTCTTCTTGTTTAGATCGCGGACGTATGATAAGGTGAAACATCGGGTTTCATCTTATGAAATCCGATCGTCGATCTGAATCGATCGATCTACTGATAGAGTCTTCGGTGCTGTTGACTTAGCTTCAAATCGACCGACTCACCGATGTAGGTCTTCCGGTCTTATCTTCCGAAGTCATCCGATCTTCTAGTATTCGAGGTTTGAGCTTCATGACTTCCGCCGAAGTTATCCGACTAGATCGGTTCGATCGATCTTCCGCTTCACGGTTTAACGCTCGCCTGTTTGATGTCGACTTTCTTCCGATTCTTGGATCGACCTATACATATTGAGTTCCCCCTCAATATGTGACCTATCTATTACATCGAGTTTTCTATACAATCATTATCAACCGGTCTCCTATAGCAAGAATGTAAACATCGGTCCTAATGTGTCCGATGGTCCTATTACATGTGTTTTTGAAACTTTCATCAAAACTATAAATTTCCCAACAATTTCCCCCTTTTGATGAAACCAAAACACCGAGAAACCAAAACGTTGATAAGTATAGAAACGATTAAAGAGCAAGTGTCGAAGACAAAGAGATTTTGTCTTGGGATCGAAAAAAAAATAAACTTTTCATTAGATATGTTGATTACATGTTACATCGAAAAAGTTTTGAATTTAAAAGCGGTGATCCTGAGACGTCTTACTCAATCTTCACCTCGGCCTTGTATCCTTCCTTTTTCTCTTTGGTCTTGTGGAACGTTGAAAATCGATAGAGTTTCCATTTGACATCGGTTATGCACTTGATCGATTATATGCGATTTGCTCAAGATGTCAAAGTAGAATCTCTCAAATGCCCGATCTCACAAAATGAGCCATCCGCCTTCTTCGAGTATATTAACAGATCATACTCTTGGCGAGATATCTTTACATTTATAAGCTTGGCCTCATTTTCCGGATACTTGAAAGTCCGGATATTTATTCTCAGAATCAGTTGAGGAACTCATCATCCGGTGATTCTTCTTTTGGAACAAGATCAAGGACAAAGGCATCTAGAAGCCATTCACTTCGATCTTATTCCATTCCTCAAACCTCTTAGCGTGTCTGGCTTTTTGGTATGATCTCGCCGACTCTTGTTTGCCGGCAACCGAGGTTCCGTGCGGATTTTCCATCAATCCTTTCTTAGCCCTTGATTTGAACTTCGTTTCAACCCTTCGCTTGTGCCTGTTTTTACGCCCTTTCTTTCTTCTTCACCATCTACGCTCTTTTGGACAATCTTCTGACTAGCTCCTTATCGGCAGATGTCGACTAGTTGTCTTCGGTGACTTTCTGGTGCGAGTAATCGTCCAGATTTTGATGTCCCAAAGACCAAGCAGCGACCTTTTCTTGCAATTGAGCTTTGTCCACGGGCCTTATCTTCGATGTGTCAGTTGGTTTCTCGAGATCCTTCCCCTTTTTGGTTTGATCAAAAAAGCGCGTTGAGGTGGGAAGTCGAGACCCAAAGTTGATGACAATGCCTCGATTTAGATCATTAGCGAGATAAACCCGAAGTTTGAGTCATTAGATTCTCGAATATTTATGTCGGCTCTTTCTTGGCGCTTTCCATTGTAGCAGAGAGTGTCCAAATCATTTTGTCAAATTTCTCTTCGATAACTTTCGAGCCTTTTTTTCTCGATGGCGTCGAAAAAGAAGATTGATTTTGATCCAATTGCTTTGACTTGTCATCAATTGATTTTGTAAGCTCGGCCAGACATGGTGGTCATGGATTGGGAGAACTGATCTCGATTGCTTCGTTTTGTTTGAGACTAATTTGTCTCGATCGATTAGCACTCCTCAATCTCTTCTTTCGGAGAGATTTTGAGACAAGATCTGATCTCACCGAAGTTGATCGGTGGTGATTTGAGATGTAGAATTGGATCCATCACTTGATCGAGTTCGATTGTTTGTGCCTCCCGTGGTTGGTCGAACCGCAAACCACAGTTCCACTTTCATCGGCGGCTCACGCATTCTCCATTTTAGCGTCTTTTACGGAGCTTCTTGGCGATCTCGGCTTTTTCTTCTTCCGCAATTCCAACTTCCCCGTGGATCGAGCTTTCCGATTTATCGAGATATGAGCTCACCGGTGATCCCACTTTGGCGAGACTTCCTCATATCGAAGTCAAAATCTGCGAACTCATCCGCACCACCCATCTGTTCAACAAGTAAGATAAGATCCGAGAAAACTTTTTAATCGAGATCTCTCGGTGAGGATCTCCATGACTTCTTCTCGATAGCGGGATGGGCGACCGATTGTGGATACATCTCATCAATCTCTCGTTCAATTCTTAGTCTAACCATTTTTCCATGATGGTCTTTGTTGATCCGGATACGAGAATTATCTGTCCCGACTTCTGTTGGATGAGATGTGGAAGCTTACGGTTGTGCTTGAGTCGTCGGAAGTTATCCGATTGGTTCGACCTGCGATGGTTACTGCTTTGGTGGCGATTGTATCTGGTTCAGTTCATGAGCGGTGAACTAGCGGGGAGTGACATGCTCGTGACCTTTAGTCCGCGGTGGTGAATCGGCGAGGTTGAGGAGGAAAGGAGATTTATCGGTTTGTGCTTCTACCTCGGATCGTTCTGGCGAGCCCTCGGGTTGAAAGCTTGCTTGCCTGTCGATTACGTTCTTTGTTCGCGCAATGCATTTGTTCCGGCGCTCTTTCTTCTTCGACTCATCTTCTAGTGCTAGAGTCATGGTAGCTTGCTTTGCTTTCTTTGGCCTCTTCTCCGGCCTTCACCGTTTTCGTTTCTTTTTTTCGTGGAGCAACCCCGGTGTGGATGAGGCTTCTTTCTCTTTCTTTCTTTCTTGATTTTTGTTGGAGTGGGCTCCTTGTCATCGTCAGTGGCCCATATATAAATGAAGTTGATGAGAGGAAGGCATTGTAGGACTTTAGTCCATTCTCGATTCCATTCGGTACTTGGCGGTTTTGTCCTTCAATATAAGCGCAACCTTGTTGAGATTGCTTACTCTCTTTTTCGAAAGACACACTTTTGGATTCATTGACTCCAAATTTTTCGTGTTCTTGGAGCAAGATGGCTTTTCGAAGCCGTGCAATTGATGTTCTCGAGCCCCATCAATTATTCTTTTGCCATCTTTGTACATTTTGACCGATGTGAGAGCATCCGGGCTAAAATGAGATTCCCATGATCGTTCTTGGCAGAATGTCAAACAACAATCATACTTTCTTTTGAGCATTGGCACCCGATGAATCCGGCTTTCGATGTTTATGCGCCTCTCTTAAGAGCTCCTCTCGATTTCTTCGTCCTCATTCTCCCCTGGTGTGCGGTGAGATTCGCCCTTTTGGTAAAGTGGTGAACAGACGAGTGATGTCTGCATTTGTCAATCGATTTCTTCTCCGATTGACCGGCGACATCGATTCGTCTCGGGTTTTTTCTCAGATCCACACTCAAATTTCGCAAGAATTGAAGTGCTTCATCTTGCATCACCGGATTGCAAAGAAGCGAGCAATATGTTTCGATCCGGCCTTCTTCGAATTTGTTCCACCTCCATGGATTCGAAATCCTCGGTGGTTCAAACCGAATCGAACTTATCCTCAAAGATCTTCGTTGCGATTCATAGTTGCACATGATCTTTCCTAGTCCATGAAAGGGCCATCTACAAAGAGATAGACTCATTAAATTTGTGCATAATCAATATCAATATCATCTTTCGGAAAACAAAAGGCAATAAAGCATAAATTCAAAAAACAACTTTTTTTGAAAACAATGTTTTTAACGGAGAAGAATTTTCGAAGAAGATTTTGAACTTTAAGAAATCGTTTTGAAACGTAGAAAAATTTGAAGTTTTTCAAAGAAAGTAATGCAAGTTTGTGAAGCGTAAAAAACTCGTAAGGTTTGATGAATCTTATATAGAGGCGGAGGGTACAATAAGACAAGATTTTGAAGATCAATCGTTTTGAAAAGATTATGACGCTCAGATTTAAGCGGTTTTTTGATCGTAGGTCGAAAAACGACGACACACAAAACTTTTGGATTTAAAAGCACGATCAAGTAGCGAAGTTAATACATGTACCCCACGTCCGCATTAAATGATTTGCGAGTACACGCCACAAGGATAGTGGGTACAAGAAAAGCAAATAATATCGATACGATCCGATAAATAAGTAAAGAACAAGAGAAAAGAGATCGATTCCGGTTGGTGATGTTGTAATCGATCAATATTACTTGTCAATGTTGATTCCACTTGTTGATCTTAATCATTCTCGCTAAAGCCTTAAGAAATTTCCCAACCGATCCTTTTAAATCGATCTTCTCCAATTTGATCGATTTGTTGAAACTTCGTGCTTAGCCGATCTTTCCTCGAGTACGCCGATTTCCCTTTTGATCCTCCTTGATCAGTTGAAGTTCCCCCTTCAACTGATATTTCTGACATAGACTGATATTCTGATGGTTCAGATTTACGTGGACGACATCATCTTCGGATCTCCTAACAAGAACCTATGTGAAAGATTCAAAGAACCGATGCAAGGGAAATTCGAGATGTCCATGATGGGTCGATGAATTACTTTCTAGGTCTCCAAGTTAAACAAAGTACGGAAGGGATATTCATCTGCCAAGCAAAGTACACTAGGAATCTATTGGCTAAGTTTGGAGTTCAAAATAGTAAGGAAGCCAAAATTCCAATGATGACTGGATTCAAGATGGATCCAGATGAGGCTGGCCAGAAAACAAATCAGAAAGAATATAGGGCTCTCATTGGATCTCTATTATACTGACCGCCAAAGACCGGATATCACTTTTTGCAATGGTGTATGTGCAAGATTTCAAGCAAATCCAATGATCACCACCTAGAAGCGAATTAAGCGGATTCTTAAGTATCTGAAGGAACAATAAACCTTGGTTTATTCTACCCATCGATGATAATCTAGAACTTAGTGGGTATTACGATTCGATTATGGAGGTTGCAAGATCGACGTAAAAATCAACCTCGAGAACATGTCGATTCTTAGGAAGTAAACCCGATCTCGTGGTTTTCAAAAAAGGCGGACATCGGTTGTTACATCTACAACCGGCGGCGAATATATATGGTCGCAGGAAGTCTGTTGTTCCCAATCGCTCGCTCGATCGGCAAATGAGGATTACAACATTGTAGCTAAGAACGCATTCTATATTCTCGTGACGATAATAAAATCTTTATGCAATCACTCGAAATCCGGTTCTACATACAAGATGCAAGCATGTGGATGTCGACACCACTTTATAAGAGATCACGTTGAAAAGAAGAATATCGAAATGGAAAAAGATTCATCTTGATATCTGACGTATATTGATATTCTAACCAAGCCACTAGTGAGATCGATTCGAGAGATTTATGCAATGAGCTAGGACTTCTAGATCTTGGAGAAATGTCACCGAAAATGTTTGATGGAATGTTCTCCAGAACTAGCTGGTTAAGAGACTAACCAGATCGAGAGAAATCAGTTGAGTTTGGTATCTTAACTGATCTCAAGAGACTGATAAGCAAAAATCGATCAGACTTACACGCTACCAGATCCAAAGGAACTGATCAGATTTTAGTATTATCAGATTTAAAGTCTATCAGTTTAAAGGAACTGATCAGATTCAAGGTTTATCAGATTTAAGGAAAATGCTCAGTTTAAAGGATTATCTGATTAAATCAATTTGGTTATAGCATTTCTTTGTGAATCGATTTAGCTGATATTCAACAAGCAAGATTCAGAGATTAAGAGCTAACAATCGCATAAGAAAGGTGAATTTACACAACAATGAAATAACAGAACTTTTCATTGATAAAAACCCGAAGGTGAGGTTACATTTCGAGTTACAAGTACAAGAAGACCCGGAGGTCAGTACATAAATGTTAACCAAAATCCTACACCTATAACCCTAAACCTTCATCCTAACCCCAGAAGTGAAGGAAAGAGAGAGATTTTAAACTCTCATTTTCCCCCACTTAACAAGGGGTGAGAGAGGCTTTAAAGAACAGAATCCCAAGGCGGTCGCAAAAGCTGAAGATCAAGAAAACTGGAACGACAGAGGCCTTGATAGGATTCTTAAGCCTGGAGCCCTAAAAGGAAGAGTAATAGGTCTCTCCAGCTGTTAAATGGAGCACGTGTGCCAAAGAGTTGGTCGTCAGATCTCATGGGCACATGTCTACATATTTTATACCGCACTAAGTCCGATGGTTCCGTTACGTCATCCGGATAGACACACAAGGTGCATACGGTTAGGAGAAGTGTCTTCTCGGTTACAACAAAGATCCGGCCACTGGTGGTAGAGAAGCTTTGGCAAAGAATCGTATGTGAAATCGAAGATGATGAAGAAAACAAAGAATAAGGGATGCAAAGGGTTGATTTGAGAAGGTGAAACCATATAAAAGGGTGTAAAAGTGTTTGCCGGAAGTCTCACCTTAAAACAAGGGTTCACTAAGATACATGATTCTTACAAAGAAGAATCGATAGTTCTGAATCGACTGCTTCGGCGTTGATGAAGTTGGTTATCGACCAAACCGATTCACTCGCACTCGATCAAAGCTATCTGCTCTCACACGATCTGCACGAAAAAAGTTTTTTAAAGTCTATTCACCCTCCCCTCTAGACTTACGCCCTCACTTAACCCGCTTAAGGACCTACAACTATGTCCGTGAACAAGCTTCTCGAGAACTTGGTAGAGAGATGTCGACAAGGATATCAACTACAAGATATTAAGATCTTTTACCAAGAAATGGGATATGAAAGTCACGGTAATCAAGTATTGCCAAGACATTTCAAAAATGAAGCCGAGTAGCTTTGTTCTTGAGCCTTAAAGCTCACGAGTTCGATTTAATTGAGAGAGACAAGCGATGAAGAGATGAGGTGCTCTTTTGAGCCTCAACTTCCAAATCGATTGCTTTTAAGGCAACCAACAAATAGATCGAAGGCCAATGAACCCATTGAAACATCATGAGTCGGTGTAAGCAGATCGCTCTCTACTTTGAAACTAGAAAAAAATCAAATATTCAACTTGGTAAGTATCAAGATTCTATAAAGATTATCAACATAGCCGAGGAAGAGATAGGAGATCGCCCAATAGATCTCCGGGAAGAACCCGAGATCCGATGATCAAGAGATCACAGAGAAGAAAAAAAAGAGATAATCTAAATGATGAGAGAAGAGAAAACCAATCGCATGTAAGAAGCTCGGACTACTATCGAAGAAAGGAAAAGTCACCCGATAGATCATACAGACGAGTGATTCACGGAAGAAAAAAAAGTTCCGTGGATCAAGGAGCGTGCTTCAACCGTGAGAAGCAGTCCTACTGTGTACAGACCGCCTGCACTTGCCAATAGAAAGGGAAGAAAAGAGGAAACGAAGAGAGCAACGCAGACAGGACAAAAAAGCCATGGTTCTTGACACGCCCGAATCGACGATTCTATCTCCCGCCTCCGAGGATTCCGGATACTCCTCTGAGAAGATTTAAATGCGATCGGCCGGTCTTTGCTTGACTTCTATGAAAATGAAGATCCGATATTCTCTTGGATGATGATGAGATCTGCTGATGGCGGGGAGGACCAATCTGGGTAACCTCCAAACTCGCTTTGTTCGACACTACACCGCTATCATTAACACACCGGGGAGATTGACTCGCAGCTCTACTCTGAGCAATTGCTTGAGGATCTCTCCAATCAAAGGACACTTATGCTATAGTGGAAGTTGAAAATGACAAGCCGAGGATCGAAATAATCGACTTTGAAAGAGAATGATCTCGATTAAAACCTCTCGAACTTAAATCTGTGAAACCGCCGGAAAGGCAACCGAGGAATTTAACATTCTGAAATTTAAAGCTTCGATCGGGAGAAGTTTAGATCAAAGATCACCGGCTATTAATAAACAAAGAAGTCGATGACTTCAAAATCTAAGTTTAAATTTGATGAGTCGTTCGAATCATAATAGTCTAAAATCTTCGAGGATAATATCGCAAGAAAATAGAAGTTTTTACAAAATCATCTAAAACTGCTTCAGACATGAACACCTATTTTCAAACAACGATTAACAAGAAGGGACTTGGGTATGAGAACCCTTCCACATCCTCAAAAGCCCCTACCGATTCATCTAAAAAAGGTGTAATCGACGAAGTTTCTACAAAGATACACCAAAAGCCAAACTTGTATCTAAGAAGGAAAAAAACCCGGTTGAAAGGTGTAAGGCAGTGTCTCAACCGTACGGAAAAATGAAATGGACCCCTAATCGGTAAAGCATCACCGAAATCAACAAGAACCCGCTTCTTGAAGAAGACCTCAACTCGATCAACAGATCGTATCGAAAAAAGACAACCCGTAAAAGGGAAGTCTAATCGAGACCCAATCAAGGTCACCGCCGAATAAGCACGCTTTTAGGTAAACCGCAAAAAATCACCTATGCCAAAAGATATGAATCTTTTGATGGTAGCAAATGTACCTACCCCTTTAATCGAAGCTTAGGGTCGTCACGTCCGAACCACACCGGATGAAAAGAAGACAAAAAGAAAAGATAAATCCCAAGTCTTCTAAGTCACCCAAGGTTCACACTAAGAATCATACTAATCGAAAAGCATATAAAGAGACGATGATTATGTTGATAGGTATGGAGACAAATCGGGCCTTCGATCTAACCGATCTCAATAGAAGTGCTCTGCTTTGTATGGATCCCCAAAACTAAACCTAACCCCTCGTGACCCAATCCAAAAGGGGTACCTAAAGCCCGATTTGGTTCTGCGGATCGCGTGGGTCCGCCAACAAAGGAGGTGTGCAAGCAACTATCCGGTACATCGATAATGGATGCTCAAGGCACATGACCGAAGCAAACATCTCCTCGGCTCTTACATAGAAACGAAAGGCCCGCGTGTACTCTTCGGTGATGATAACTTTGGTTATACCAAAGGATTCAACCTTAGAGAATGATGATGTACAAATAACCTGAGTCTCGTATGTCGAAGGTTTGAAGCACAACCTATTATCGGTTTCACAATTCTGCGACAACGGATTCAAAGGTTTGAGTTCTCGACTAATCAATGCACTATCAAGAATCGAGCCACTCAACATTTTTTCTAACTCGGGTTCAAGGAAAGGGACGATCTACCAGGCCATTGGAACAAATTTCCAAGAAATGCATACTGATTGTTAAGAGTTCCAAAAGTAGCGGTTGGCTCGCACAAAAGAATGAGCCATCCGAACTTTAAAACTCTTAATAAGATAAAGAAGGATGTTTCTAGTGGAAGGACTTCCGAATGAAGTATTTTCAAAGGATCGGACATGTCTTTGCGTGTCGGAAAAAAAACAGTCAAAAACCATTCAAAGGAATTCTTGGACCGGCATCCAGCATATTAGTATTTGCTTCATATGAATCTATGGATCTATTACACCGCCATCGGTCTCGTGACGACGAAATATACTCGTAATCGTGGATGATTATTCCAAGTTTACAGGTCATATTCTTACATAAGAAGAATGAGACGACAACGAAGATACCCGAGCTTAAAAAAGATTACAAAATGAGAAGGTGTCGATTAGTAAAAAATCGACGATAAAGGTATGCAAATTTGAACTCTTTTATTAATGATTTTTTTTTGTAAGTTTGGTATACTGAGATGAGACATCACCGCAAGGACGCCACAATGTAATGGATAAAATAACGGAGGAACATAACTCTCAAAGAAGTTCGCTTCGCACGATGTTAGCTAAACATGCAATACCAAGCCGTTTAAAGTATAATCAATCAATCGCATGCCATACCCGTAATGTAGATGTCTTCCGACTAAGGCTCACTACAAAACACCCTATGAACTTTGGAAGGGCGAAAACCTCGTGTTTCTTACTTCCATGTTTTTTGGGTCATGTAAGTGTTTCATACACAACAATGGGAAGAGTTAGTTGAAGACTTTTGAGGCCAAGTCGGATGAGGTATATTCTTAGGATATTCCTCATCTAGCAAGGCTTTCGGGGTTTACAAATGCATTTAACCCTAGTTGTGGAAGAAAACACCCCATGTAGTCTTTGATGAAGCATCATCCAACAAGAGAAATCTACCTCGTAACAAGACGTGCACTGATCAATCTGCGATGCTCGAAAAATGGATCAATGATGATCAAGGAAAAAGGATCGAAAAACATAACAAAGATACATTCCAGATCTAGTCGATTCACCGATCATTCGAGATCCTAAGGTACTAAAAAATCGTCGATGAAGAAGTTCGCAAAATGAGACAATATCAACTGAACCATCCGGTTTTGGGGGAACACCTGAAGTTCTCACGAACAGACATCAGCACATGATGAGTCCAACATCAGCTGAGACATGTTCTTATCAAGTGGATCATAATTCTGCACCACTCCCAGTCGCTAGTAATGAACCTTTATCAGAAATGGATGATGTTCTCAAAACCGACACAAATCGTAGCAGAAGAACCCGGATAACCAAATCATCCAACTAATCGATCATCGGAGACCCATCCGATAAAGTTAAAACTAGACATCGACAGGAAAGTGCCATGTATTGTTTGTTATTTGTCTATGAAGGAACCAACAACAATAGAGGAAGCTCTATAAGACGCAAGTCGGATTCTAGCCATGCAGGAGGAGCCGAACACGATTCGAGAGAAATCAAGTTTGGGAACCGGTGGATGCACCAAATCATCAAGACGTAATTGACACGAAGTGGGTTTTCAAGAACAAGAGAGATGAGAAAAAAATGTCATCACCGAAATAAGGCAAGACTTGTTGCTAAGGGGTATTCACAATCGGAAGAAATTGATTATGATGAGACCTTTGCACCGATCGCCGCGCTTAGAAGCCATTCGGCTTATTTCGCATATGCTTCCCACAGAGGGTTCATCGTATGTATCGGATGGACGAAAGAGTGCATTCTTAAATGGGGTACTAGCGAGAGGAAGTTTATGTCGAACAACCTCCGTGCTTTGAAAAGGGCAACCAGTGTACCGCTTAAGAAAAAGCCTTTATGGTTCAAACAAGCTCCTCGAGCTTGGTATGATACACTCTCTCGCTCTTGATCGACGAAACGGTTCACTAAAGGAACCATGGACATAACCTTATTCGTAATAGAAGATGGAGAAGATATTCACGGGTTCAGATCTCACGTGGACGACATCATCTTCTGGATCTCCCAACAAGAGTCTATGTGAAAGATTCAAAGAACCGATGCAAGGGAAGTTTGAGATGTCCATGATGGGTCGATGAATTACTTTACGGGTCTCCGGGTGAAGCAAAGTCTTGAAGGGATATTCATCTCGCCAAGCAAAGTACACTAGGAATTTATTGACTAAGTTTGGAGTTCAAAATTGCAAGGAAGCCAAAATCCCTATGATGACCGGATTCAAGATGGATCCGCATTTAGGATGGTCGAAAAACAAATCGAAAACAATATAGGGCTCTCATTGGATCTCTACTATACCCGATTGCCAAAGAGACCCGGATATCACCTTTGCGATGAGGTGTATGTGCGATTTCCAGCAAATCCATGCAAAGCCACCTAGCGCGGTAGCGGATTCTTAAGTATCTGAAGGGACGAAGAACCTTGGTTTATTTTACCCATCGATGATAATCTAGAGCTTAGTGGGTATTCTCGATTACGATTATGGAGGTTGCAAGATTGATGAAAAATCAACCTCGGGAACATGTCGATTTTAGGAAGTAAACCGATCTCGTGGTTTTTCAAAAGCGGACATCGGTTGCGACATCTACTACTTGAAGCGAGAATATATGGTCAGCGAGAAAGTCGTTGTTCCCTCCGCCTCGGCTTAGTCGGATCCGAGGGATTATAACTTTGTAGCTAAGAATGTACCTATATTCGTAGCGATAATAGTGTTATTGCAATCACTTTCGAATCTCGTTCTACATACAAGATGCAAGCATGTGGATGTCGACACCATTTTATAAGAGATCATGTTGAAAAGAAGAATATCATAATGGAAAAGATTCACAATCGATTTACGAAAAGTTGATATTCTAACCAAGCCACTAGTTGAGATCGATTCAGAGTTGTGCAATGAGCTAGGGGCTTCGGATCTTGGAGAAAAAGCACCTAAAATGCTTGATGGATTGTTCTCGAACCACCGGTTAAGAGAGACTAACCAAAGTTAAAAGGAGTCATTGAGTTTGGTATCTCAATCGATCGTAGGATCGATCAAAGGAACCGATATGAGAAATCGATCGATTTACAAGTTATCGATTAAAAGGCGATCGATTTAAGGTTTATCGAAATTAAAAAAACACTCAGTTTAAAAGGATTATCTGATTAAATCAGTTTGGTTATTTTACATCTTTGTAAGTCGATTAAGCTGATATTCAACAAGCAAGATTCACAGATTAAATTCTACAATCACATAAGAAAGCAGAAAATTTACACAACAATGGAACAATGGAAAGTTTTCAATGATAAAGACCCGAAGGTCAGATTACATTACAAGTTACAAGTACAAAGGACCCGGAGGTCAGTACATAAGTCATAACCGAAAACCCTAAACCTATAACCTTAAACCCTCATCCTAACCCAAGAAGAAAGCGGGAGAGAGATTTTTAAATCTGATGCTCTCATTTTCCCCACTTAATAAGGGTGAGAGAGGCTTTAAAATAATCCTAAAGCCGCTAGCTGAAGCTAAAACCAGTGGAGCGAGAGCGGCGTTGATAGGATTTCTAAGCCAGGAGCCCTTAGACCTGAAGTCGATGGGCTCTCCAGCTATTAAATGGAACACATGTGCCAAAAAAGTGGTTCAAAGACCTTATGGGCACATGTGTCGCATGAAAAAATAGAGTTGATATCTGAAGATCACCGTTGTTTTCGATCCGCACCGTATATCAAACTCATGTTTTATATCGATCGAGTCTGCTGATGCTAGTTCCGTTATCTCGATAGACACACAAGGTGCATACGGTTAGGAGAAGTGTCTTCTCGGCCATGCGATAAAGCAACCACTTGTGGTGGTAAAAAAAGCTTGGCAACAATTGTAAGTGAAATCTTTGATGACGAACTTAAAAACAAATATAAGGGACATACATGGTTGATTTGAGAAGTCAAAATCATTGAAAAAGGGGTAAAAGTGTTTGCTTAAGTCTCACCGAAATAAGGGTTCACCAGATACATGATTCTACAAAGAAGATAAGTATGGTGAATGGGTTATGTTGTGTAAAACATTGGTCCAATTTATAGAGGCCAAGCAAGGGTGCAAATGCAAATTTGACTTCAAAAAGCCTTTTAGAGAAATTTGCATCACAAGGACAGCGTGTAGAAATCACGCGACTGATAATTGGATAAATTTACGGCGGATTGACATATCGAAATATTCAGACTATAATTACAAGATAAATAAATCGCTACCAACTTAGGAATAGAGACTACTATTCTAGACTAAGTTTTGGCGGTAACACTTATCCCAAGAATTGGCTTGATCTGAGAAGATTCAGATTAGGTCAACAAAATCTGATTACATACGAAACTGATCAGATGAGGAAGATCAGTTGAGCTTGAATATCTCAACAAATCAGATATATCACTCAAGGAAAGATCTGGAATATCAGTTGAATGGGGGACTTCAATTGATCGAGGAGGATCAGAAAAAGGGGAAATCAGACGCATAGTAAAACAGATCAGTTGAAAAGAACAGTTGGGAAATTATAAGGTTTAGACAGAAAACTAAGATCAACAAGCGAAATCAACTACTAGTTCCTACAAGTGGTATTGACTGATTGCTATATCAGTCAACCAGATACGCTTTTCTTTTCCCTTGTTATTTGTGTATTTATCGGATCTTATCTGTTTTCATTTGCCTTACTGTATGCATTACTTGTGTGACGTATTCCCTGCAAATCATTTAATGCGGACGCGGGGTACCTCTATTAATTGCTACAATATGCGCTTTTAAATCCAAAAGGTTTTCGTACGTGCTTTTCCCGACCATATGATCAAAACCGCTTAATCTGGATCGTTTAATTCTTTCAAACGGTTGATCTTCCAAATCTTGTCTTATTTCCCTCCTCATCTTTATAAGGTTCATCAAAAACCCTACCAGAGTTTTCTCATTCACAAACTTGCGATTTATTTTCAGAAAACTCTCCAGATTACTTCTCTGCGATTCAAAGTGTTTTTCTCAAGTTTCAAAATTATCTTCCTGAAAAACAGAATCTGGTAATTTCTGATTATTTGATGAATCCTTTTCTCTTAAAATCCATTGATCTTAAAGATTTTGTCAATCGATGGTATCCTGTGTTATGCTTTATTGTTTCTTGGTTTCCGCATGTGTTTATCGATTACTAGGCCTGTGTATAGGTCTGATAATCAATATATGATATCTCTATGTTTATGCACAATCTTAATCGAAGTCTATCTTATTTGTAGATGGCCACTACCGGTATGGGTAAAATAATGTGCAATTATGCGAATCGGCGATAAAGATTGTCGACGACAAGTTCGTGCATTTTTGATATCACTTTCGATCCTAAATCAATGGAAGTGGAGCAAATTTCAAGAAAAGGAGGCCTTGAGAATATTATACCGCCAACGCAATCCAAAGGATGCAGTATGAAGCACTCGAATTCCTAAGGAATTTAAGGGTGGATACGGATGCTCCGGGAGATGAATTACTTTCGTCAGTCAACGGAGAAGAGATCAGACTGACGAATGAGGACATAACTCGTCTGTTCACACCCAAAAGGATCTAAATCTCGCTTTGCTTTCACTACAAGGAGAATGAAGATGAGCTGATCAGAAACGAACTCTTCAGAGAGGCTGACAAACATCAGACCGCAGGTTTTGTCAGACCAATGCTCAAGAGGAAATACCGACTGTTATTTGACATATTGTCAAAAACAATCATGGGTATTTCGTTCAGCCCAGATGCTCTTACATCCGTCAAACTGTACAAAGATGGTTGCAATAATTGATGAAGCCAAGAACATCAATTGCATGGGTTCCTAAAGGTCATTCTACTCCAAGAACATGAGAAATTTGGAGTTAATGAATGGAGGCAGGTCTATCTGAAGAAGAGGATCAGCAATCTCAACAAGGTTGCAGTTATCCTAAAGGACAAAATGCCAAATGCCAAATGGGACCAGAATGGACTGAAGTCCTACAAGGCTTTCCTCTCCACCACTTCAGCCATTTTTGGGCCACCGCATTGATGATATGCGGCCCACCCCCAAAGGCGAAGAAGGGAAAGAAGAAAGAAAATTTCGCCTACACCAGATGCCCCCGAAAAAAGAAAAGAAAAATCGTGAAGGCCTGTGAAAAGAGGCGAAGAAGGCGAAGCAGTGCCCCATGACTCGCTTTCTAGAAGATGAGTCAGATGAAGAAGGAGCGCCAGATCAGCCTGATGCACCACAAAAATCAGGTGAAAATTCAGACAGGCAGGCTTCTCAAGCTGAGAGCTCGCCAGAACATTCTGAGGAAGAAGAAAAAGACGAACGATCTCTTTCTCCTCCAACTCGACCTGATTCACCGCTCGGACTTCATCGGGTCACGAGCATGTTTCTCCTTCTCTCCCCCCACCGTCCGCCGAATAACTCAAACTACATCGGTTCGCGAACGTAAAGCTTAATTGTTGTGGAACCAGCACACCGACTCCATCTGCAAGACCTCTACAGGTCAAGCCAATCAGCCAACTTCCGCCTACTCAAGCACTACCACAACTCTCCACATCTCATCAACCTGAATCTGGACAGACAATTCCTGAGTCTAGATCATCAAAGACCATCACAGGAAAATGGTCGTAATGCAAATCAAACGGAAATTGATGAGATGTATCCGTAATCGTCGCCCATCCTCGCTATTTAGAGAGGGAGTTATGGAGATCCTCACCGAGAGATCTCGATTAAAAAGCTTCTCGATTTTATAATGATTATTGAACAGGATGGGCGGGTCTTTGATGAGTTTGCAGATTTTGATTTCGATATGAGGAAATCAATAAAGTAGATCACCAAATGAGCCGATAAATCGCTGAATCTATCAAAGCTCGATCCACAGAAGTCGGGTCTCGAACAAGGAGAACGAGATCGCCGAAGAAGCTCCTCAAGCGTATGCTAAATGAAGATCAGGAGTCGCCGATGATAGTGGAACCGTGCCGCAGCTTCATGACCAACCACCGAGGCGCAAACAATCGAAAGAGATCCGTGACGCAAAAACATTCCAACATCTCACATCATCATTGATCAACTTCGAGATCGATCCTGCCTCAAAGATCTCCGAAAGAAGAAGTTGAGGGAGTGATAATGATCGTATATAGATTGGCCTCAAAGAAATAACAGATCAAAGGAATTGACTATTTCCCATTGAGGCAATCAAAGATCGGGCTTCCCAAACCGTGACCACCGTGGTTCTGCTGAACTTATAAAATCGCTTGATGACAAGCCGATTCGGTGGATCAACAACAAGTTTTTTTTTCGATGCTCACCGAAAAGCTAGAATTGATGTAAGAGAAACTTGACAAACCGATTATTACACTCTCATCGCCATGGAATTGCCAAGACCGAAATGATCTCGAAGGTTCAAAATCTAACCGCTCAAGCTCAAGGACTATCTGCATATCTCAACAGGCGATATCGGGCCGACTTTTGGATCTCGACTTCCCACTCACTACTCTTTTTTGATCAAACCAAAAGGGGGAAGGACAGAAGGAGAAACCAACTGACATGATCGTAACAACAGAAGACATGATTCGCATAAATTGTAGCCTATGGACAAAGACTAGACCATCTCGCATCTCTTTGCTAATGAAATCTCTAAAAGATGGAAAAGTCAAAGGCAAGAAAGTTAGGCTAACATGCGGTCTTTGACACATCACAATCTGCACCCGACCACTCGATTAAGATAGTCACAAGAAGCACAAATAGCCGATACTGAGCCGATAAGGAATCGCTAAGAAACTGCTAAAGAGCATATTGTCAAGAGGCCCGAAAAAAGCGAAGAAAGAAAGAAGGGCGCATAAATTAGCACAGTGTAAGATCTCAAGAGGAAATTCGGATAGAAGGCGAAGAAAGGAAAGGCCGAAAAATCTGTACGTAACCTCACCGCCAAAGAAGAGTTGATGAGATCATTCCAAAAAAATCCGCACACGCTTAAGAGGTTTGAGGAATGAAATAAGATCAGAAGTGAATGGCTTCTGGATGCCTTTGTTCTTGATCTTGTTCCACGAGAAGAATCTCCAGATGATGAATTCCTCAATTGGTTGGAAAATAAATATCCAAATTTTCCGAAGTATCTTGAAAATGAGGCCAAGATAATCAACGTAAAAATATCTCGCCAAGAGTATGATCTGTTGGATTACTCAAGAAGGCATGGCTCATTTGATGACCGGCATTTCGGAGATTCTATTTTGACATCCCGAGCAAAACGCATATAATCGATCCTCGGCCGGACCAATGATGTCAAATGGAAACTATATCGATTTTCAACGCATCTCAAGATCAAAGAGAGATGCGGAAGGATACAAGCCTAAAGAGTGAAGAATCGTAAGACTTCTCGTGATCACCGCTTTTAAATTCAAACTTTTCTGATGTAACATGTAATCAACATATCTAATGAGAAAAGTTTATTTTCTGATCCTAAGACAAAATATCATTGTCTTCTGATTATGTGCTCTTTACTGTTCTATATTTATCAAATGTGTTTGGTTTCTCAGGTGTTTTGGTTTTATCAAAAAGGGGGAAATTGTTGGGAAATTTATAGTTTTGATAAAAGTTCCAAAAACACATGTAATAGGACCATCCGACACATTGGTGATCGATGTTTATATTACCATTTATAGAATACCAGTTGATAATTATTGTATAGAACAACTGATGTAATAGATAGGTCACATATTGAGGGGGAACCTCAATATGTATAAGTCAGATCTGAAGATCCAAAGAACAGCTGATATCCGACAGGCAAGAATGCTAGAGGAGAACAGAAGATCAGATCGATCTTATCTAGTCAGATATCTCAGCTGAAGTCATTAAGCTCAAACTCAGAATACTTGAGGATCAGATGACTTCCAGAAGATCAGACCAGAAGACCTACATCGGTAAGTCCGCTAGTTGAAGCTAAGTCAACCGGCACACCCGGAAGACTCCATCAGTAGATCGATCGATTCCGATCGATCAAATTCACCACCAGTGAAAAATGACATGTTTCACCAAATCATCGTCGATGATCCAAACAAGAAGAATGTCGACCTTAGTTGGAAGAACAACACTAAAAAGAGCGTCATAACCAATAAGGACGAGACACGTATGATCGGAGCCGGCAATTCACGGGATTTGGTCTTTCTTTCTCCAACGGCTATAAAAGACACTATTCACGCTTTTCGGCCATCTTGTTCTCAAGACGCCACATCAATCCTCGCATCCTACAAATATAGCCTGAAATTCAAATTGCTCTCCAACGGCTCTTTGATTTCAAGGTCTATAAATATGGGATCACACTTAAGAGTGAAGACACGGAAACACTGAACAATCAAGAAGCTCAAGCAATTATCAGATTTCCTCACGAAGAACACGAACTTGAAGTTAATTTTTATAGTGTTCATCCCATAAGTTCTTTTGCATAGAAATCTTTTCATCTAAATTGATAGGCTACATTAAACACTAGAAAATATTTCACAGTTGGAACCAAAACAATCTTATCCAAACCCAAGTTAGGTTAAGTTGTTTAGCAAGATTTCGACTAGGGTTTCTAGTTACGATTTAAGGATCGGTTGAGTGAGAACTCCTTAAATATCTCTGTCGGTTAATCTTGTGTTGGACTAACACAAAAATCTAAGTCCAGTTGGTTAAGTTGGTGCCCTTGTGATAGGGAAGAGTGGGCGTAGGATGGTTTTTGTCCGAACCACTATAAATCTTGTGTGCCTTTACCGCTTTGATTAATCTTTTTTACACAATCGCACACAACCTTTTAAAGCGAAGATACATATTCTAAGTTAAGATCAAATAGCACCAAGCTTCGATCGATCGATCAAGCTTGACACTTCAGTCAACTGGTTAAAAGATTAACTTTGGAATCTGATTTATCAAAACTGGTTTTTCACACGGGTAAAACTTAGCTTCCGCACATCAGTTAAATTGATAGCTACCGAACTGATCTGCCTTTCGGTGATCGATAAGTTGGTTATCGATCAAACCGATTCACTTTCAAGACTCTGATCAAAGCTAATCGCCATCACACCCTCGATCTGCGCAAAAAAAGTTTTCGAGTCTATTCACCCCTCCCCTCTAGACTTCTGCCCTCACAAAACCCGTTCGGGACCTACAAGATATATATAATTTAAAATTTTATTACAATTCATTTAATTACACAATTTCATATTTAAAAATTAACATTGTTCAATCTGTGCATCGCACGGGAGAAATACTAGTTCAAAGAAAATAATTAATAATATACTGTGAAAATCAGTAATGTGTAATTAATATTATTTAATGTAAATAATTAACATTATTCAACAAAAAATAGTAATATTATTCATTAAAAATATTTCATATTGTTTAAAAAAATCAAAATAATTTCATAGTGCGATCAATATATACAAGAATATCCCATGAAACTGACAAAGTAAGGGAAATGGATCCCCTTCTGCACATCACCCATTGTGTTGTACTAGAGGGGATTTGTTTCCCAAAATGCGTAGAGTAACACTCCTGTAAATTAGATCTATACATGAACTATGTCAATGTAGTGTGCAAAAATTATCACTGTTATATGATTGTTTAGCGATACTTTGGTTGGCAGGGGCTTTAAGATTAATAAATAAAATTGACAGTCACAATTAACAACAAAATTAAGCTTTTCGTGTGATTTATTCTTTGTCTGAAAAAAATTTATAGACATTGCTCACAAGCCTAATTAACAAAGACTAAGTTATGGCTTGGTGCGAGAGCTTGAGCTAGCTAGCATCAAAGATGCTACGTCATTTCTTGTGTTGCTCGTCCTTCTCTTGACGCTCAAAATGCTTTTGAGCGTGACTAGCCACCTGAGCAGGGTTCTTAGTCAGCACAACGTAGCGGGAGATGCTCTTCCAATCTCCCTTGCCATACGTTTCCAGTCTCCCTTGCCATACATGAGACGTGTTATAAATTAACACAAAACATCATTCACCACTCCAAAGTTTTAAAGCGTCATACCCAAATTATGTTCAATCTCATCGTAAAACCGTCTCACATAACTGTGTCTCATTAATAATTTATTTTGTATTAGTGTATTGTGAAATGTATCTAAAAATATATTGAAATTCAATTTTAAATACTAATATATGCTCTATGTATCTAAAATACATTCAACTTCAAAATGAAATACTACACAGAGACATAATTAATATTTTATTGCAACACAAAAAATAATTTAAATTAATATGTTAAATTTAAAACTATATTATACATTTTTTTTAAATTAAAATTTAATGTTCCTATCAAACAATTTATTTGTATCAATAGGTTTATATTATATACAAATTAAATTAACAATTCAACAAAATATATAGCCTGATATAGAAAATACACATATTTTCAATTTTAGGGAAAAAAATTCGGTGAATTCTTGAAAATGTTTGTCATTTTACACTAATCTATGAGCATTAAATTTTTTTTTTTCAATTTTACCTATACTCATTATTTGTGATAGCTTGCACTCAATGAATGTATATATGACAATGAAGGTAAATAAAAAGGTACAAATATCACTTTATACATATATTTATTATTATTTAATGATTTTCTTAATTCTTATGAAACAACCTTAAAGGACAAATATGTTGGGTCGTAGGGAGTAACTTAATAGATGTTTCTCCAAGTCAAACGACATGGGTAATCAATCAACCAATAAAAATTAAACATCCAAATATTAAAACAATAAAATACTCCCTAAGACCAATTTTATTTGTCTTTCTTAAGATTTTACCCTTCAACTTGTTCTTATATGACGAAAATGACACATAATAACTCACTAAAAACACGATTATATGACATTAATGCACCATGAGTCAACATATGGATAAACTCAAATCACAAATATTTATGTACTGATAGGAATAGGGACATATAGAGATATGAATATAGATAAGGATAGAGATATATAAAGATAGGAATAGTGATAATGATAGGGATATATAGGGATAGAGGTGTTAAATGGGCGATCAAATCTCTTATCTACTAATTATGAATCACGTCTACCTCTCCTAAAACCTTTTTCTCAATTTCTACGAATTCTATTAACAATTATTTATGTTATTCTAATCATCTAATCTTAACCATTCATTTTAAAGAACAATCTTGATATTTCAAATAATTTATAGGGTTAATAAATCTTATCTTATATCTTAAACATTGATCTACTGATTGTTAATCACAGTTACCTCTTATAAAATCTTTATTTTAAATTCTAATAATTCTATTAACAGTTATTTACGGTATTCTAATCTTCAATCTTAACCATTAATTTTTATAGAACAATCTTGGCCTTTTAAATAGTTTATAGTGTTAATAAATCTTATATTATCTTATCTTATCTTTTTTTTTTAACAGTAAACAGGTACTTTTATTAATGGGGGTATAAGATATACCCAAAAGTTCTCGTACAATAGTGTGGTATAATTTCCAGGGAAGTATAGTAAAGAGCCAAAATCACAGCAAACTCCCAGACTGTTCTACATATTCAAAAGAAGGGTATAGGATTTTCTAATCACTCTGAGAACGACTTTGATGATTTTCAGCCTTTTGTAGCAATTAACCAATTCTAAAGTCTCTGTTTCAATTCTTCCAGAAGTGCTTCCGATTGGAGACTCTCTTGACGGAAAATCATGGCGTTTCTTTTCTTCCACAACAACCAAACAATACATTGCCAAGCACATACCATGAACGTCTTCGCTCCTTTGCCTTTGAAGAGTTTACTAAAGTGTAATAAGCTCCTCGTCGATGTGGAGTTTAAGACACTAACTAGCCCAGTCCACTTCAACACATCCATCCAGAATTGATAAGAAAATGAGCATTCGAAAATCACGTGTCCTACCATTTCTGGGGCGGAGTTGCAAAAAATGCATTGGGTTGATGCATGACTCGGTAATGCGTGTCGCCTACTCAGATTTGTTGTTGTGGGGATGCGTTCCCATAGTATCCTCCAAGCATATACTCGTACTTTCGAAGGGACCGCCTTGTTCCATATGATCTTGAATTCTTCCTTGTTGTCCAACTCTTCTTCTCCCAAGGCCAGCCTGGTTATTCTTGAGTAGGCCCCTTTGATAGAATATTCACCATTCTGGGCTGCTCTCCATCTCCATCGGTCGGTTTCACCATATTTTAGAGGGTACCTGTTCAAGACATCGATTAAATCAATAAGCATCGGTTGTTCTCTCTTGAAAATGTCTCTTATCCATTGCCACACCCATCTCCACTCTCCCTCCCTCCACTCACCCATCTCACTCACTCTCACAAGTTTGTTTGTGCATAGGTTGTACAACCTTGGAAAACTGGTTTTCAAGGGTGTACCACCAGCCTAAACATCCTCCCAAAACAAAGTGCTCCCCCATCTCCCATATCCTTCCCAAGACTCGAGAAAAACCAGTTGCCTTCCCCCTCTACCACAACTTTAAATATCTCTCCCCACCACCCCGTTGGCATCCTCACGCTACCCCTTCTCCCTCCCCTTGACTCAACTCCCCACGGATCCCCCCATCTCGACCTCACAACTCTCCCCCATAGACTTCCTCACTCGTTCAAGAATCTCCACACCCATTTACCTAAGAGAGCTCTATTAAACCATTCCAAATTCTTAACCCCCAGTCTCCCACAATGCTTTGAGCTACAAATGGTCTCCCATTTAACCCAAGAAAGTTTCCTCTCACTCTCACTCCCACCCCATAAGAAATATCTTTGTAAGCTAGTTATTGTTGGGGAATGAGTTACACAGATCTATTCGGGGTGAATATTTAAATACAAATTTAATTCATTAATTATTACTAGCATGAATTAATCCTATATTAATTCAAATAATAATTGCAACAACATATCATGCATATAAAAAGCCACGTAAAACCTACGCATGCGGAATCTACGGGTTTACGTGAACGTACCTCTCGGGATGGCAGTGGCTTTGGTCGGACGGACTAACCAAAAGGACTTCCCAAGTATTCCCTTAGCCCTTGCTCGACAATCCGGTGGAAGGATACTCGCGAACAATTAACAAAAGGAAAAAATAAACTTTGTTGCACCACTTATGTGGATTTGCTAATATTTCCAGCACATGGAATTGTACTTGGGAATGAACTAATCATCCCCTATTTATAAGAGGGAGGGTGGTCGAAATTTTAGTGATATTTCAATGTGGGAAAAGACTTTTCTTGATCACCAAGAAATCTTGAATATATCTCATATATTCTTTTTCCCATAATTAAAATATTCCACAAAATTCCACCTCCTCTATAATATGGCATTATTTTCGAAAAATACAGTGTGCAAGAATCCAAGATTTGGATCTTCTTGAATTTATGAGATATTCTTGTATTTCAAGAAATACATATCTTCCATAATATCTTTTCAAGAAAATCAAGAAAATCTTTCTTGCCCTCTATTTTCAAAAATTTCGAAATATCACTATGAATAACCAAGTGGGAGATTTCTTGAATTTAATGAGATAATCTTGTATTCCAAGAATACATATCTTCATTCCATAACAAAATTCAAAGAAAATCTTTCTCCCTCTTTTATCCATAATTTTCGAAAATTTAGAGGAAATATAAGAAACAATATTTATTTTATTTTAATCACCTTTTCAGTTATTGGACTATATGTTGGGCTACTCAGGAGGCCTTTGGGAGAATTAAGATTGGACCTTCTAATGGATCTTGAATATCTAATATTGAGCCACAATATAATTCAAGCCCATAAATATTAATTAATCCCACTACATAATTAATATTGCACCATCCATCGTAACCCATATTACAGTCAATATGGCTCCCGGTCATTATTTCCCGTGTTTAAGATTATCTAGCCCATTAATTAATTCAAGCCACTGAAATAGCTTTCCGTTAATTAATATCTTTTGTCCTTGGTCGAGGAACGGTTCAACATTATTATCCATACCGGAAACTAATTCCACTTGCACGATTTGGTATGATAAAGCTTATGAACCTCCCAAGGGGGAAAATCAAGCAAGTGTACTTGCACACGATTCTTCGTATTAAATCTTAGCAATCACATGTGACCAATAATATTGCCCAAGATAAAAAGTATTGAATCTCTTTGATTCGCTACCCATGATAAGTCAAAGCAATAGGTACCAATTCCACGTGATCCTATTTAAGGGACGAAGGTTAAGAAACAACGAACCACTGAGGTCTAATTCTTCCTTGTTCAGTTCTGAAGAATTTATCCTCCTGTAGGTCCTATTCAGCGCATCAGTCATGCACTAGTGTAATCTCTTGGTCAAGACAAACCAATCTGAGCCTTACACCTCAACCTTTCGCGATGGTTGTTCATTTCCATCTAGGTCGTGAATGGCGTACTTTTAGTTACAAGGGACTGTTAATTTAATCTTCTGTGATCTGGTATCACTAAATTAACTACAGTGTAACACATACGAATTATTGAACAGTTATGCAGTAAATATATATAACATTCAATCATATTTAAAGCATCAGTGATAAACAATTTATTTCAGTAAATAAGTCTGGAAATTCAGTTTCGATTATACAAAGTAAAAGCATACTTTTCAGTATAATCCCAACATTTATCACACTCAAGGTATTGACAGGAGCACAATAGGTGGACAAATAGTAGACCGGTATAGAAGAAAGAACCGAGTTGATCAACATGAGTCTCCCCCCAATGGAAATATCCAAATCCTCCCATTTCTGTAACCTGTTCTGAATTTTTTGTAACCACATCCTCCTAATCCACCAACTTTTTGTGAGTCGTTCCAACCCGTACACCCAAATATTTGAATGGGACAGACCCCACTCCACAGCCGAGACAGGATGCAAATTCTGAAATCTAGGCCTCCTCCGAGTTCATTCCTATTAGTGTGCATTTATCCCGATTTACCTTCAGTCCTAAAATCAGCTCCAAATTTGTGAGAAAGTGCTTGATGAATCAGACATTTTTCCCATGTTGCTTCCCCCACAAAAATTGTGTCATCTGTAAATTGGAGATGAGACACCTCTATATTGTCACCACCCACTGATATTGGGCTAAAAAGGTTGTTTCTAATTTCCTTTTTGAGCATCAAGCTTATCCCCTTCGCTGCAATGATAAATAGAAAAGAGGACAACGAATCACCTTGTCGGATGCCTTTTTCCATATGAAATTGGTCTGTTGGGCTGCCATTCAACAGAATTGAGGCGTTGGCCGTGGTCACACACTCCATTGTCCATTTGATCCATTTATCACTGAAGATAATCCCAATCGATAGAATCATAAGCTTTCGCGAAGTCTATTTTGTAGAGGATGCATGCCTTTTTCTTCACCTTCACTTCATCAATGACTTCGTTGAGGATTACTACACTATCAAGAATTTTCCTTCCTTCAATAAAGGCACATTGTTGCTCCGAGATAATCAACCCCAAAACCTTGCTGAGTCTAATAGAGAGGACCTTGGCTGTAATCTTGTAGATGCCTCCAATAAGAGAAATTGGCCTATATTCCGAGAGGTTGGCTGCATTGTCCTTTTTAGGGATTAGGACGATGAACGATGAGTTGACGTCTTTCACCAATTTGCCATACGTGTGAAATTCGTTTTACAGCTTCATAAAGTCTTCCTTGAAAAGGTCCCAACTTTCTTTAAGAATCCGAAATTGAACCCATCCGGGCCAGGACTCTTCGAGCTTCCACATGAATCTAATGCTGTTTTTACTTCCTCTTTCGAAAACACTGCCTCCAAGATCAGATTATCCTTTGCTGAAATCTGTTTTTTGCAAAAGTCTGCTTGCAAAGTCGATTTCGGCCCCCAGTTCGCCTTGAACTGATTTTTGAAGTAATCTAGGACCCCTTTCTTTACTTCTGTAACTTCTTCTTTCCAGTCACCATTGATCGAAACTCCAGTGATCTCGTTGTGCTTCCTTCTTCTGTTGTGTTGTAGGGAGAAATAACCCGACTTGGTAGAAGCCGGGAATTGGACCGTCTTATGGTTAGCACATTATCCGACTTCATCCAACTGGAGCAAGACTTGAAGGACTTCGGAAGATTGGTAAGTCGCTAGAAGTGTGGGAAGCCGAGAAGGTCGCGGGGCGACTTGGGATGGCAAATAGGTCACGAGGCGACTTGGTAGAACCCGGGAGTCGGGACTGACTGAGTCCCAAGCTTAGTTGAAGATAAACATGGAAAAGATCCGGGTAGTTAAGGAGGCGGATTTCTTGGGATATAATTAGGGAATGTGTATCTGTAAGCGCGACTTGCGGAACAAGAAAGGAAACCCTTGGTTGGTCCACGAGAAGAAGCCCACGAAGATTGTAACCCTAGATTTATGTCTATAAATATAACATGTAATGTACGTTGAAAAGGATCGAAACCTTAGTATCCTAGGCAGAAATAATACAGTAAATAATCCTGGCTTGGTGCCCCCAGACGTAGTCTATTTCAAGGACGAACTGGGTAATCAAATCGTGTGTCATTTATTGCTTTCGCTATCATATTGATCGGAACTTATCAAAGTACTTGTTTGTTCGTCGGTAATCAAACCGGGTACAACATGTTGATAACTTTATGAAAGAAGCTAGAGTTGACGTCCTCCTCTTTCAGCCATCGAATATGTGCCTTCTATTGAGAATACCAGCTTGCAGATTTAAATCTCGGTGAAGGTAGGCTTTTTGCTCATTTTCTTTCATGATCTCATGTTCCTCCAATCCGAAGACCTCATCCACTGTGTCCAATTCCAGAATTTCCTGTCTTCTTTTCTCAATCCTTCTATCCAGGGTACCAAATACTTCCTTGTTCCACTCCTTCAGATCGACTTTTAATCTTTTGAATTTTTCCTTTAAAATGAACCGCCCCAGCCTTCCATATTGTAACTCTTCCATTTGTCTTTGACAAATTCGCCGAAATTCAAATGTAAACGCCATGCGTTAAGAAAACGGAAGGGTTTGGGACCCCAGTCCTTAACTTTGATTTCCAAAGTTATCGGGCAGTGATCCGACAATGATCTTCCCAGGGCTTTGTGATGACTGTTGGGCCATTGAAGTAACCATCTATTATCAATCAACACTCTATCTATACGGCTCTTGCAAGTCCAATCTATTCTAAACCAAGTAAACGACTTCCCATGAAGGAGAAGGTCGATCAACCCCATATCTCGAATGAATCCATCAAACAGTCTCAAGTCTCTATTATTGACACTCTCACATTTTCTCACCCTTTCTGAACTTCTTCTAATGGAATTGAAATCACCCAAAATGCATAAGCAGCTATTCGGGAATTGAGAGATCATACCTCTGAGATTCCCAAAGTACCTTTCTTTCCGCCAGTGGGCAGGGCGGGTATATGTTGATGATGCAACAATTGACTCCTTCTGATCCCCACAATCCGTTCACCACCACTGCACCATGAATATTCCAACAACTTGTAGCTTTAAATAAATCTGAGTTCCAAATTGAGACGATACCTCCAGACCTACCATCCGACTCCCTGAATGCCCAGTTGCAGTTACCGATACCCCAAATCGATCTTGCAGTAAAAATGTCCATCTCCTATTTCTTTGTTTCCTGGATGCAAGCAAAGTCAATCTTATGTTTTTTGATAAGATCCTTTACCTCCTTGCATTTAGCTGAATTCCCCAAGCCTCTAATATTGTAGCTTAGAAGCTTCATTGATTAAGCCCCTCAGGTATCTCCAAGACAGTTCTATCCATTCCAGCCTCGTTTCCTCCTGCCTTCTCAATAATGTCCAGCATTTGTTGTTCATCCATGGTTGACGATAAGCCCATAATCTTGCCAATTTTCCAAGTGTTCTCTACATCGGGTGAATCGGTAGAATTGGTGGCCAGGGCTTTTCCAGAATTATTCGCCCCTCTCGATTCAATCCGCGCTTCTTCCTTATCCTCAGAAGAAACGAGGTCAAATAGGAAGGAGTTCAACTGCCTTTTTCCTATTTTTTCCTTGCTTTTCTTGATAGCCCGTCGGCCTTTCTTTTTTTTTTGTTTTTTTTTTGGCTGATAAGTCAAAGAGGAGGGGTTGATAGGTGGAGGGTTACTGGTTTGGGGCTCGGATGATGGGTTTTGTAAGGGTGTGGGGCCTTGGTTTGCGGTGAAGATTTCCGGTGCCGGAGTTGCTCGAGGGTCTGAGTAGTAGTTCGGGATAGGATTGAGGGTGGGTATCTGTCCAAGGGAAGAATTTTGATGGCAAGAAGGGGGATTTAGGTCGGGTGTTTGATTTTTGAGATTGGGCTGGGGTGTAGCGTCGGGGGGGGTTAGAGGAAAGGGGTTGGGAAATGGGTTTGGATAAACGAGCTTCAGATCTGGGCTCGCTGGCTTCAGGACTCAGGTTGGTTGAGTATGGTGGGTTGGGCTTGGAAATATGCACTGGGTGAGATTGAGGCTTAATAACAGATGGGCTAGGCCCAGAAACAATAATTTGGGCCTATTTAATAGCAGGATTAGAGACGGCCAAATTGCCAGTAACACCAGGAGGCTGCACATTTTCCACATCCGGCTCGTGATTCTCGGGGGACCCATTCACATCACCATCATTATTTTGTGGCTGTAGATTTTCGATAGCGGTCAATCGATCGGTTTTTAGGGGCCGGCAAACGCATCGCTACATGGGGATAGTGATGGTTCGATTGACTCCGACGAGGGATGGAGACCATGGTGGAAGGCTTGCAGACCTAGTGGGTCTCCCAAGGAAAAAGAGAGAAGTTTAAACTTGGCCAATCAATCTCAAATTCTGGGGGAGAGAGACAGATTCGTGGCTATGTGGATTGGTATAACAAACAAGTATTAGTGGAGAAACGAGTGTGATTAATGAAGAACAAATTGAATGTTCTTCATTGTATAAAATGATAAATGTTAAAATCTAAGTGTTAGATGCGATAAATAAATGCGAGAGGATTTGGGCCGAAGGCCTCTTTTGTTGGCTGATAAAGCCGTCTTATTTGGGTGTAATCCTAGTGCTTAGCACTTATTTGGTCGTCTTATTTGGATGCAACTTATTACCTTGGCACTTGTATGATCGTCTTATTTGGATGCGACTTATTACCTTGGCACTTGTATGGTCGTCTTATTTGGATGCGACTTAGTGCCTTAGCGCTTGTATGGTCGTCTTATTTGGATGCGACTTAGTGCCTTAACACTTGTATGGTCGTCTTATTTGGATGTGACTTAGTGCCTTAGCACTTGTATGATCGTCTTATTTGGATGCGACTTAGTGCCTTAGCACTTGTATGGTCGTCTTATTTGGATGTGACCTAATGCCTTAGCATTTTGTGTTTAGAACATATACTATAACAACTGATTTCGTTAGAGGTCAGTAGACCTGCCCCCAATTTCTGATCACTAAAATCTAAGTGCATGACAAATTTGACTGAACCGAACTTTGACAAAAAATCAACTTTCATTTCTAAATTTGAGGCGAACTATTTCATAAAATTTAGACTACCAAACTACTGGTAATATTTCTTCAAATACATTGCATTCCAAGGTGTTGAGCTGGGACTCGCCTGGGATTGGTTCCGGGAAGCTTTTGGGTCACATAATCAGCTATCGAGGTACGACTTTTCTAGCTTGGTAGCTGGCTTATTTGTGTTACTGGTTCCCTGCTCTTCCATACGTTGAGCAAGTAGCTCGGCGCTACTGATCAATTTTTTTGGCTCGGTGCCTGAAATTGGCGTAGGATGTCGGATAGTCTATATTCATCATCCTCCACAACTTCGTGTTCTTTCGGAGTCCTCCGACAACTCCCATAACTTTAGCTTCGTCTTTGAGTGGCTCCCCGTCCATGATCAATTTATCAACCCTTTCGATATATGTGCGGTCGGTCTCATCTTTGAACTGCCAGACATATGACAACCTCGGCTTCGTTCCCACCTTGTGAGTCATGGTGGCGTAGTGGTCGAGGAAGAGCTGCTCCATTTGGCGGAAAGATTCCACCGAGTATGGTGGCAAGGTGTTATACCATCCGTAGGCTTGGTCACCCAATGTGAGAGGAAACAACCGTCATTGAGTCGCATCGGTTTCCCCCATTGAGTTCATGTAGGTTGTGAACTTGCTGACGTGATGTATGAGGTCTGTGTCGCCAAGATACTGAGTGATGGAGATCGCCGTGACTTTTGGTTGTACGGAAGCCAATATCATTGCCGGTGATAATGGAGACAATGGAATCCTAGAAGGAGTTGGGTTTCCATTTTTAGCAGTGACCTGATCTTGAAGATCATTGAGGGTTTGAACTATTACCGCTAGTTGTTCAACATTAATTTGGTTGGCTCCTCCTCTCTGTTGGTGGCGAGGTAAGAGACTTCTTTCAGCACTCCCTCGTTGATGATGACGAGGTGAGAGGCTTCTCTTTGCCCCACCTTGCTGACGATGAGGTGATGGGGTTCTCTCCGCATCACCTCATTGATGATGGCGAGGTGATGGGCTCCTTCCCAGACGATCTTTAGTTGATCCTCTTTGTCTTTGTGCGCGGTCAGGCTGAGTCATGGAAAATTATCCTTCTGGTTCGGCTTGACCTCGACCATGGTGACGAGCCTGCCCGATGCCGAACTCTGAATCCAAGCATTGGAAAACTGACTTGGTTCGCTGTGAACCCGCAGAGTCATCATTCCTTTCAGGGCCGAACTGTCTTTCGTATGACCGCCTATAGTGCTCTTTTGAACGAGCCATGTGAGAGTTCTCCTCTTGGCTTTCTGCTTGGTGTGGGCCTTCGGCTTCTTTCTGCTTGCCTTTGGCGTTAGCTTGTCAGAATTTTTTGTCCAAGTTCTGGCGCAGATCGATGTGATCTGCCCCCAACTCAGCCCTCTTTGGGCGCAAGATCGCCATGGCCTCCAAAATCTCTTGAGGATATTTCTTCTAGCTTTTTGAGAACACCAAGTGTTTGCCCCCTATCTCCCTGATTACCCACGGCTTGGCCACCGGCACTCCGGCTGCCGAACTTCTGTATTCCGGATTTGAATTTCCCGGATTTGGCTTTTGACAGAAAACTTGCTTGAGACATCTTTGATTGAGTTTCTGGAAAAGTGTTTGAATGTTTGAAGATTCAAAGAAAAACCTTTGAAGATTCGTGGGAATACTCCAATGAGAACACTGAAAAATCAGTTTAGTTCTTAAAAAGTACCCTCCTTCTAGCGCCAATTGTTGTATACCAAAATTTACGGAACGAGATATTGAATGTGTCTATGTGGATTGGTATAACAAACAAGTATCAGTGGAGAAACGAGTGTGATTAATGAAGAACAAATTGAATGTTCTTCATTGTATGAAATGATAAATGTTAAAATCTAAGTGTTAGATGCGATAAATAAATGCGAGAGGATTTGGGCCGAAGGCCTCTTTTGTTAGCTGATAAAACCGTTGTATTGAATGTTAATATTTTTCCCCCTTTAATGAGTCCTAATTTCTAGTATTTATACTACAAGTTCACTAGTTGGTCTTTCTCGCGCCTCAAGGGGGAGTTTGACCCAGCATTAAATGTTTTCCGGCTAAGTTGGACTCTAAGAACCTATTACATCAAGCTAAACACGTCTCCAACTCCGAAGCGCGGCTGGTTGCAGATGGTTCATGGAGATTTGCGCCTATTCTTTCCTCTTTGAGTCCGCGGCTATAGGACCAACCATATCTTCAGAGTCTTCTTGGCCATTTGGGGGAGATTCTCTGATGTTGGTTGAGGCTGGAGGTTTACGTCTTTGTTTAGCCAAAATCGGGTCTTGGTAAGTGGGAAACCTTTGACTTAAATCTCTCTATCCCATTTACCTTGAGACAACAAGGCGGGCAAGTTGCCCACCCGATGGTCGCCGAGCCCGCTACTCACCCGCGCCCGCACCATGGTCATCGCCTGCGCCCATGCCATGGTCGCCCGCTAGTCGCTGTGCCCGTTACTTGCCAAAAGGCGGGCGAGTTCGCCCCTACTACCGGGCGACTCACCCGCGCCCGCACCATGGTCATCGTCCACACCCGCGCCCGCACCATGGTTGCCCACGCCATGGTCGCCTGCTGGTCGTCGTGCCCGTTACTCACCAAAAGATGGGCGAGTTCACCCCTACTACCGGGTAACTCGCCCCGCCTAGTCGCCCGCTAGTCGCCCACTTCTCCAGCGAGACAACACTCTCAATGTAATTGCGTACACAAAGCGGCAAGTTATAATTATATTGAGAGTGTTGTCTCGCTGGAGAAGTGGGACTAGCGGGCGACTAGGCGGGGTGAGTTACCCGGTAGTAGGGGCGAACTCGCCCATCTTTTGGCGAGTAACGGGCACGATGACCAGCGGGCGACCATGGTGCGGGCGTGGGCGTGGACGACGACCATGGTGTGGGCGCGGGCGAGTCGCTCAGTAGTAGGGGCAAACTCACCCGCCTTTTGGCGAGTAACGGGCACGGCGACTAGCGGGCGACCATGGCGCGGGAGCGGGCGACGACCATGGTGCGGGTGCAGGTGAGTAGCGGGCTCGGCGACCATCGGGTGGGCAACTTGCCCGCCTTGTTGTCTAAAGGGCAACTTCGGTGGACATCTTACGAGTAGTCGGGTTGAGCGGACAAGTTAGGTGAGCAACTTGCCCCATCCTTGGACTCGGCCGGGCGAGCTCGTCTTTGGCTCATGACAACTTGCCCCATATCATATTTTTAATAGAGGTTAGTGGGCCCTCCATTTGTAACTTAATGACATAAGGAACCCAAATAATTAGCCCAGATCATTTGGCACACAAAAACATAATATTCAAACAAGTGTATTGCCATACTTTAATATTAAATGAACTATAATATTAAGTCAAACTGAATATCATCTAGTATTATGTCCTTACAATAGATTGTCTCTAGGACACTAACACTAACAATCTCCCACTTGGACTAGAGTCAATCACCTACATGTCTAACCCCTAGACCATCAAATGTCTAGTGTGTACATGAACACTCAGTGTTTTGGTGAAAGGATCTGTCAAATTAAATATGTGGGAATACGTTTTAATTCTACTTCTCCTATCATTATGATCTCTCAGATCATATGATAAGCCTGGGTACATGCTTGCTTCTGTTTGTTGATCTCGGTTCCTTTATTTGTGAAATCGCACCAGCGTTGTCTCAATACAACTTTATTAGACAACTGGCACTCGAAACTACCCCTAGTTCTCTTAAGAACTATAAAATCCAGACAACCTTCTTGAGGTTTCTGATACAGCAATGTACTCAACTTTGGTTGTTGAATATACGGTCATTTTGCTTAGAACTATTCCAACTGAACGCCTCATTATTGAGAGTGAAATGTAACCTGACTGTGATTTGTAATCATCACAGTCGGATTGGAAACTTGTGTCAGCTTAACCAGTCACTACTAGTTCTGACTGTCCACCATAGACAAGAAAACATTCTTTAGTTCGTCTAAGATACTTCAGAATGGTCTTGACAGCAATCCAGTGAGACTCACCCGGATTCTGTTGGTATCTACCAGTGATGTTGATAGGGTAGGCCACATTTGGCCTAGTGCAAGTCATGACGTACATGATTGACCCAATTGCATATGCATATGTGACATCTTTCATGTGCTTGATATCAGCTTCAACAGAGGAACAATCCTTCTTTGATAGCTTTATCCCATGATTTGCCGATAGAGATCCTCTCTTAGAGTTCTCCATCGCAAAACGCTTCAACACATTGTCTACATAGGTGGACTGTGACAGCCCCAACATCCTATTGGATCTATCCTTGTGGATCTTGATCCCTAGGATGTAGCAGGCTTCACCAAGACCCTTCATCATGAAGGTCTTTAACAACAAATCTTTAACGGATAGCATTAACGGGATATTCTTTCCCAAAATCACTATGTCATCGACATGCACGATTATAAAAACAATATTCTTCCCTCTGCGTTTAGATAAACGCAAGGATCTTCCGAGTTTCTGATGAAGTCAAAAGACTTGATAACTTCATCAAATCGGATATTCCAACTCCTAGAAGCTTGCTTCAAAGCTTGCATACTAGATTAGAATTTGACTTAGATGTAAAACCTTCCGGTTGAGTCATAAACACTTCCTTATCAATGTCTCCATTGAGGAAAGCTGTTTTGACGTCTATCTGCCAAATCTCATAATCAAAGTGTGCTGCTATCGCAAGTAAAATTTGAATGAATTTGATCTTTGCAACTGGTGAGAAGGTCTCGTCACAGTTAGTGCTTTCGCATTGACTATAACAATTCGTTACCAACCTAGCTTTGTAGGTTTGTACTTTGCCATTTGCACCAGTCTTACGCTTGAAGACCCATTTGCGACCTATGGGTCTAACCCCTTTAGGCAACTCAACCAAGTCCCAGACTTGATTGGTGTAATCGAGTCCATCTCGGATTTCATGGCTTCATGCCACTTTCTGGAATCAATATCTGATATTGCTTCAGAGTAAGTATTAGAATCGTCCTTATCCGGTATGTCCACATTATCGAGTTCCTCCAAGAGGTAACCATATCTAATGGGCGGATTACGATTCCTAGTAGACTTACGGAGCTGTGGTTGTGTAGGCTGTACATTCTGATCGTGAAAATTTTGTGGGGCATCGATTTCATCAATGTCCGGAAAGTCCTCAAGAACTACATTTTCAGATGCCTCTTGGGCGGGAGTTTGAACTATGTTGTTCTCATTCAGCCTACTTGGAGTTCGTTGCGAAGGCAAGCTTGCTCCAATTACGCTCCCACTGGCTGAAAGACGATCACCTAGTGAAAGACTCCCACCGTGAAAGTTGTTGAATGCTCCCACTGATTTCTTATCATGTTGCTTTGACAAGATATCAGTCTCTTTGTTAATTTTTGGTTCTTGAATTTCTTCAAGTTCTTTCAGCTTACGACCTTGTACCTTAAAAACATAGTCTTCTTCGAGGAACTTGGTCTGCCTAGAAACAATCACTGATTATTTCTCAGGTAGATAGAAGTAATATCCTTTAGTTTCCTTAGGATATCCCACAAAGTAACCCTTTTCACCTTTGGATTCCAACTTGTCGGTAAGTATCCTTTTCACAATCACGGGGCAACCCTATGTTTGATATGTGTAAAAGTTGCCTTCTTGCCACACCATAGTTCATATGGTGTATGCTCAACCGATTTAGATGGAATCCTATTTAGAATGTAAATTGAGGTTTGTAACGCGTATCCCATAAGAATGTTGGAAGACAGGAAAAGCTCATCATGGACCTCACCATGTCTAACAGGGTTCGGTTTCTCCTCTCAGACACACTGTTCCATCTGAGGTGTTCCGGGAGGAGTCCATTGTGACTGGATTCCATGTAACTTCAAGTAATCAATGAATTCATGGCTAAGGTATTCACTTCCACGATCTGATCAAAGAGTCTTGATACTCTTACCAAGTTTACTTTGGCCTTAAACTCTTTAAATTTCTCAAAAGATTCGAATTTGTGTTTCATAAGATACACGTATTCGTATCTTGAGAAATCATTAGTAAAAGTGATGAAGTATCTGAAGTGACCCCTAGCTAAAGTGGGCAATGGTCCACAAACATCGTTGTAGATCAACTCTAGAACTTCTTTGGCATGCACCCCTTTCCCAGAAAAGGGTCTGTCGATCATCTTGCCCATGAGACAAGATTCGCAATCTCCATAAGACTCAAAGTCAAATGGGGTTAAGTAGTCTAACTTTCTTAACCTTGCAATTCTTTTCTCGTTTACATGACCAAGTTCTACAATGCCATAAGTAAGTCGGGTTTTCATGATTACTAAGTTTGAGTCTTTCATTTTGTATATTAAGAACATCATATCCATAATGCAACAAATACATGTTGCGAGTAATAGAAAGAACTAAATGACAATCATTAAGTTCTAATCTAAAACCAAAGGGTAAGTCTAACACATAAGTTCCCACACGTTCAGTTAGCAACTCTTGCTTCATTTTCACGTGTAAGACGACTTCACCCTGTTGGGGTTATACCCAACACACCCGCCCTAATTGTCCTAAGACACATAAGCCCCTTCACATTCACACAAATGTGAGAGCCACATCTGGTATCTAATACCAAGCAGTTAGCGCTATTAGTGGACATGTTTATCTTAATAACAAACATACATGTTCTAGTGCTAGAAGCACCCAGTGCCTTCTTTTCAGCAACCAGAACCTTACAGTCCTTCTTCCAGTGTCCTCTAATGCTTACAGTAGAGGTACACATTCTTATTTACCCGCTCCTTCTTTTGAACACCATCTTAGTGATAGTGAACTCAAAAGTCTTGAGCACGTTGTGAAGTTCAGGCATGGTTGCATCCGTCTTATTCATATTGTAGTTCACAATGAAGCCAGAATATGAATCCGAAAGCGACTGGAGGATAGCATAAATGAAAAAATTGGTCTTTTAGCTCAATGCCTAAATTATCAAGTTTCTCAATTAGGCCTATCATCATTAGCACATGAGGTGAAATCTTCACTTCTTTAGCTAGCTGGCGTCTGAACAGATCTCTCATCACTTCATAAATCTCAAAACGAGATTCAGAATCAAAGAGATCCTTCAGATGCTTCAGCATTTTGAAGGGACCCATTTTCTCATGTTGCCTTAAGCAATTCAGGAGTCATGTCGAGCAACATCACACACTGAGCCTGGAAAGTATCCTTTTGATGCTTCTTCTGAGCTGCTACGTCAAACGTGGTTGCCTCAGAGAACCAGATTCAGGGGTAACTGGGATTGGCGTGTCCAACACATACTCATTCTTTTCTTGCCTTAGCACCAAACACATGTTTCGGTGTCAGTCCAGAAAATTTAGTCTATCCAATTTTGTTTGTTTCCAAAACATATCTCAATAACAGTTATATTAAACACATAATTCCTATGATCAATATTCAGCAATAAAAATAAACATGACCTTTCTTTTGTGTTTATTTTGTCTCCATTATTTTCACATACTTAACGACCTCATCGGAAAAATACGAATTTATATCAAATATAAATTATAATGGACTAGGATCCACATTACTACTATCATAATCCCAGAGAGGGCTGATCATTACAATAGCATAACTGGTAGGTCTCCAAACTAATTGCAAAACTGCAATTCCTAGTTTGTCGAACCTAGTTCAACTGATGTCCCTTACCCTTTGTTTCCCGAAAGGGCTAACAAAACAAAGTTAAGTTGGTTTACAACCATCAAGCGGCGACACTACGTGTTCCTATAAAAGTCCCGTTAGATGTAGATCCGAGCAAAAGACGAGGGTCTTTAAGTACCCATTGGAACGAAATCTACGGTTTACTTTTAATTTTGATGGAAGACATCTTATCACATTAATGAGAAAACCATATTTTAGTGAGAAACGTTTTAAAGGCGGGGTATTAATTGCTTAATCAAGATCCAACATGTTAATCTACATCACATTTGAGCAATTATTGGGCGCCGCCTACCCAATCATAATTTTAAACGGACTAACACTTATATGGGTGTCGCCTACCCAAATAATTAATACGGTCCGACAATTATAGGGCGCCGCCTACACAAACAATTATAATGCAGACTTAAATTGCATTAACATAACATGAAACACGTTAACCAAGTGAGAATTAATAATTCGTTTAATTCTTTGAACCAAAATTTTAAATTTTAATTTAAAAATTAAGTTCAATAATTAAATTCATTATTAATATTAGCATTTAATTAATCCAATTAATTAAGTCCATCATTAGTCCAACTAATACATTTTATTAAAATCCAAATTTTATTAATTTTAACAAATTAAATCCAATTTAATTTTAATTAATAATGGTAGAGGCGCAGGTGCATTTTCCAAAATTGCACGGAATGGTCTGTTTCAAATCAAATTTGCAAAAACAGCCCTTCCACATCATCACCCATCCGTATTGGATCCAATCCGAAAAAAAAAATGAACAGTCAATTTCCAAACCCAAAATCCAGCTTTCAGTAATCACCAAACCATCAACAATTGAATCACGTGTTCATCCAGAATTTTAACAAAATTTGACAAACAGGGTTCGGTGAATAGGGTCAAGGAACAATTGTGAAAGTGACGGAGTGTTAGGCCGCTGCAAGTCAGGTGAGACAGTCGACGCCGAGTGTCTTCGTCTCAGCCAAACCAACAATGAAAAACACCCAAACAGTAACCACAATCGCAGAAAACCCATCGAAAGGAACACAAGTGAGTCGAATCGTCACCTCCACCTCGCGGTGGCCTGCAATTCGAGACCTAGGGCTTCGAATCGTCGCCTCCAATCACGAGAAGCGCCGCTGACTCACCCAGGGGTTCAAATCCATATCACTGGAGAGAACGCGAGCAGGCGCATCATCACCGATGTGACCGAAAGCGGTGCGCGTTTGAATCGCCGCCACCATAGGTCCACCGTAACGAAGAACGCGATCGCGAGCCTGGTTCGAATCGCCGCCGTAGCGCGAGATTCGATGTCGTAACCGTGTGAGCGAAACAGAACAGTCATCGCAAAGCGTAGTTGTCACCGTCGCGTACGGTGCTGCGGGTCCACTTGGTGGTCGTGAGGCGCAGCGCAAGCCGCCGCCTCAAGCGGCGCACAAAATGGGTCAGGGTTCAAAACCCTTGGTTTAATGATACAGACGGAGGAAACAAGACTAAAGATGTATGTGTGTGTTTCAATTATTAAATGAATGACAAATTCTCTCGTGCACCACATGTACTAATAAAATTGGTGCAATTTAATTTTAAAAGCTTTTTTTCTAATTTTTTTTAGTTTTAACTTTTTTATTTATTTTTTCAATTTCAATTTTTTTTAACTTTAATTTCAGTTTTAGATGTTTTTTTTAATACCCGACCAGACCCCAAACCCGGCCCGAGTGGTTCATGATTCACTCGGCCCAAGTGGTTCATGGTTCACCCGGCCCAAATGGTTCAAATATGATTTATGATTCACTATTTAGGAATTAAAGTTTAAAGTGTACCATTTTTTATTGGTGTATTTGGTGCACATGAGAGTGACTCTAAATGAATGCACCCAACACAATAAACAACCTTTTCAAATCAATATGTATGGTGGAATTCAGATTCCATTTAATCCAGTTTAATCAACCTTTTGAATTCCAAAAATTAGTGCACACACGCAAGAATAATTAAGCAATTAAATCAAGAGTTTGAAGCTCTGATACCACTGTTGGAATTTAGAGGCACGTAAGTAAGTAATACATGCACAATAGAATTAAACAGTTCACCAACAACGAACATATAATTGCATAATTAAATACGTGTAATCATAAAGAGAAACCTTACAGTAAATCGTACGCATATTTCTCTACTATGGTATCCGCGTAATCCCCGTTCACGGACATGCACAGATTTGTCAGCGTTGAATCCGAGACGGAATTTGCTAGGAAAATTCATATTCTAGATTTTATGGAGAAAATATGAATCCTTGTATTATGAATTCTCAAGAGCTCATATAAATAGGGGACACCCAACTTAAATCTTAAGTTAACCTGATTAGGAAATAAAATCCCTAATTTTATAAATTAAATCCCATTGATTTAATTCCCATATATAAAATCTCTACGAATTTAATTCCCATGTATATAAAATCTCTACGGATTTGATTCCATATATATTAAATCCTATAATAATATTTTATATATTATTATTGGGAATCCTATTCAATTAAATTTAATTTAATTAAACATTAATAATAATTAATTTCAAATTAATCTATTATTAATTAATTCTCCATAAATTAAATATTAAATCCAATTTAACATTTAATCAATCAACTATAATCCGTAAAAGGGAACTACTTGTTGTGTGACCCATAGACCCTCATATATCGAGCGATTAGTCAAACTAACGGTCTTAATTGAACCCTAGATAATAAATCAAACATTCTCAAAATATGAGGTACGTTGCGAGAAACGTGCAACTACCTATAACTGAAACATGGGCTATTACGATTTCCTCCTTTCATTCGCGAATACTCGATTAAGTCTTGAACATGATGAAGTGTCTATTCAAATAACTTAATCATATTATCTATAATCACTAATTGATCATGTATGTCACACTTAGCCACAAAGTCTAAGTTGTCGTGCATCGGCCGATGACTTTGATCCAATTATGATGAGAAGACAAGTATTCTCTCTAAATCCACATTTATGAATGAATCTTATTATTGGCTCAACTACCACGCACATGCACTTCGTGATGAACCCAATTCAAGCCATATCTACCCATAGACAGGTGCAAGCGTCAGTCATGGTCAAAGTTCATCACTCCACACATGTCGTGCGTATTGACCTCAAGTCAAAGGAGTATCGCATCGCTCCCACTAACCGAGACACCAGTAGACACATATTGTGGACTTACATGAAACTGTTTCTCAGATGGGTATACCAATACCCTCTAAGGTATTTATGCATCCATCATTAGGGGTGAGCACTATTCGGATATAACCGAAAACCGAACCAGAACCGGACCGAAATATTAAATCGGTTCGGTTAATTCGGTTTCGATTTTAAAATTTTAAAATTTCGGTTTTCGGTTTCGATTTCGGTTTAGGGTGTGAAAAAACCGAAAAACCGAAAATCGAACCGAATTTTAAATAATATAATATTACTTAAATAATAGAATATATATAGGAGATTTTAGTTTTAAATAATAGAATATATAATATTTTAAATAATATAATATATACATATATAATATATATAGGATATAATAATATAATATATACATATATAATATTTCGGTTTTCGGTTTTTAACCAAAACCGAACCAATTTTTTTCGGTTCGGTTTAATTCGGTTTCATTGATTTTGATTCGGTTTCGGTTTCGAATTTCAAAATTTTTGGTAATTCGGTTTGGACAATTCGGTTCGGTTCGGTTTTAACCGAATGCTCACCCCTATCCATCATGAGATACCTAGTATCTCGTAGTAAGTGAGATCTTACTACACTCTCTAAGAGTATGATGCAGATCGCACACCAATCTCAATTGCATCATCAATATCTCATTCTTGATGATCTTTGATCGGGGCCATTTGAGAATCATGTTTAAGTCATCTGAGTTCTCACAACCTCAATGACAACAATGACTCATGGGAACACTTGCATGAATAAATGCAAACAATCAAACATAATATTCAAACAAATGTATTGCCATACTTTAATATTAAATGAACTATAATATTAAGTCAAACTGAATATCATCTAGTATTATGTTCTTACAATAGATTGTCTCTAGGACACTAACACTAACATCTTATTTTCCCTATGTTCCTCACGTATTTGAACATTTACCATTTGCACGAGTTTTAATGTAAGAGTTGTTGATTAGTATTAAAAAAGAAGAAGTTGATTCTTGATGAAGATTAAATGATAAAATAATGATATTTGTGTAAATTAAAAGAGATAAAGTTGACTCCAGTGTGAGAAAAGTAATGGAATATGGTGTTTGAAAGAGTTTTATAAAAAAAAGATACTCCCTTGGTCCCAAATTTATTTACCATTTTATTTTTACACTGGTTTCAATGTGAGAGTTGTTTATTTATATTTAAAGTGATAAAATGACTTTTGGTTGAGGGTATTATAGTCGTTTCTACTTTATTATTAAAGTAGATGACTTTTTGTGGATAAAAGTAATGACATGAGATATAATTTTGAAATGTTGAGAGGGGATAGTTGAAAAGGGGTAGTTGCTTTATTGTCTTTTATGAAAAGTGGTAAATAAATTTGGGACAGACCTTTTAGAATAAATGAGTAAAAAACTTTGGAATTGAGGAAGTAAAATTATTTTATTACCATTTAAGAAATGTTCTATTAAATAAGAGACGAACCTTCTAGGCAAATGTTAAAATGAGAAGGCGGCGAAAGCATTGTTCACTTTCTAATCTAAACACTTAGTCTTATTAGGATTGACGTTGGCGTACCAACAAATTTTATAGGGTAAAAGAAATAATTACCCTATATGTAATTTTTATGATAAAAAAATAATATTATATGATGAATTCTAGATTAAGGATGGGTCTCATGTGCACTAGGTGTACCGTGTATTCAATAGTCCATTTTAGAAACTTATAACTTGTTGTATTGAAACTTGCGATTTGTTACACTGAAACGTGCAATTCGTAAAACATAATTGCACATTTTAATGACACAAATCACAAATTTCAGTTCAACAAGTTGCAAGTTTCTAAAATAAACTATGAAGTGCACAGTGTACCTGGTGCATATAAGACCTAGCCTTATATTAAATATTTCAAATATATATTTAATTTGATTCTTTAAATACACTTATAATCGCATTTTTATTGTTAAATTATAAATAATATTATATGATGAATTTTATATTAAATATTTCAAATATATTTTTAATTGCGTAACATGTTGACTCTTAAAAAATTTAATATTAATTTTTTAATACTATAATTTTATTTTCAATCTACGTAATACGCGGGGTTATAAAAAAATCTCTTTAATCTCAATAACTCTAAATTTAAATTTAATCTCAACAGTACATTTAATTTTTTTTAATCTCAACTGTATATTATGTGAGATATTACTACTTTTATAATAAGATATGCTAATAATAAAATCTTAGAAGATGTGCTAATAATCAAATACTGAAGGGTTAATTCTAAATAAATACACGACCTTTAGACCAAATATCAATTTAATCACGACCTTCAAAATTATTATATAAAAGTCCAACCTTTGATATTGTTGCAAATTAATACATGTTTTTTTTCAACGACTGTGAAGAGACGATGTGACTCGCCGAAACTATTATTTTTGTTATGTTAGGCTACACGTAAGATGAAGTGTCTAAATCATAAATATAAAAATTATTTAAAAAGTGAATTAAAAACAAAATAAAAAATAAAATAAATAAAATCTAAAAAAGTAAAATAAATGATTTAAATCTAAATTTCAAACCTTAAAAACTAATTCTCATCATCAATGTTTCAAAATTTAAAATATTCCCATGTTCCAAAATTGAATTTAATCCCTTAGTTTCTCTTCCCCCATTCAATCGACCCATTGTCTATTGTCACTCCCTCAACCCCTCACTTGTTGTTCTTATTGCAGTCGACATCCTTTAACGAAATTTGTGAATTATTTATTGAGATTTGATCAATTTTATGAAATGGACATAAATTTTATTTTTTATTTATATTTTAATTGTTTTTTTAGATTTTAACTTCTTTTAATTTTTATTATATTTTAATTAATTTTGAAAATGTGTAATATTATGTGGAATAATTTAAAAAATATTATTTAATATGTATCATTCTAAGTGGCAAGTATACACATGCTTCGGTGAGCCACGTCATCTCTTCGCGCCCGGAGAAAAAAAAATGTGTATCAATTTGCAACAATATCAAAGGTTGGGCTTTAATACAAAAATCTTGAAGGTCGTGATTAAATTTGTTGGGATATTTTAGTTTTGATGAATTATGCCAAAACATTATCAACTTGTGTTTTTTAAGCTAATCTACAGATAACAAGTTGAGAGGGAAGAGAACAAATTGAGGGGAACTCACGAAATCGCATTTAAGATGATCAAGATCGACGCAAGGTCAGGGACGAGACCGATCAAGATCATATGAGTAAGATGAGTTCCGGAGTTAAACCGATGAGTCAGGCAAAAATCGTAAGAGAAGAAAAAGCTAAGCCCGGTGATCGGAAGATCAAATGACGAAACAGGACTGATCGATGATCGGAAGAATGAAACGGTGATATGGTGATCGGAAGAGCGCATGTTGATCGAAAAGAAACCCGACGCAGGATCGAAGAGAAGGCTGCGGTCGAAGAGGAGCGGATGAGACCGATCGAGATCGGGCGTGATATGAAGATGAAGCGGATGATCAAGATCGACGTGATTGAGATCGGATGTAAGAAACCGAGTGCTAACTGATGTCTTGACTGATCTTTATCCCGAGATCTTTGAATCGAAGATATGATGATCCGATCGGTCGAAATTTGTCGGATCGAACAAAAAGAAATCGATAGCTTTGAGTCAAAGTGACTGAAGGTCGATGTTCGATTCGATAATCAACTTCGGTCGGCTGAGTGTCGGTATACTTAATCGAATAAGGTCCGGCCAAGAGAAGTCTGCTTTGAATCAAGTATCTCGAGGCTCGAGATAAACCCGAGGCTCGGATAGAAATCTGAGACTTCGAGATAGAATCAAGACTTCGGTGTGTCTCCGGAGACACCGAGACTCGAAGAATCTGAATGATTCAAAGGCGAGGAATCTGAGGAATATAGCCCGATTAGAATCGGTGGCGTGGACCAATGAGAGGAAGACAACCCGACTGGAAAAAGTGCAGAACATACAAAGAATAGTATGGATTTGAATGTGATTCTCTCCAATCGGTAACATTCAAATCCACACTATAAATACAAGTTCTTCCTTAATTATCAAGTGTGGATGCGTGGAAATTATAGCACGAGATGCTACAGAGCCAAAGAGAGTTACACCCAAAGCATTCCCACCATAGAACACAAGTCTATAGATAAACAAATATATTCAAAGAGTGTTCTAGAACCCAATCTAAGCAACCCACGATGTATCCTAAGCTTAGAGAGATTTTCCCAACCTTAGCATTGAGGCTAAACAAATGTAAGGAAAATCTCAACCTAGTTGAAACCAAACAAACCTTACCCAAATCAGTCGGTTAAGTTTGTAGGTGAGTGTGAACTCGGTAAACATCTAGCAATTCCGAAAGGGAGGGTAAGCGATCCCGTGAGGGTGATAAGTCCCGTTTGAGTGAGAACTCGGTAAACATCTGTAGGAAATCCCGTGGAGGGTGATAAGTCCCGTTGGAGTGAGAGCTCGTTAAATATCTAGAGGCGAACCCGAGAGGGTGATAAGTCCAGTTGGAAGGAATTTCCCTAGGAATAGGGAGAGTGGATGTAGGAGCTTGAGCCTCCGAACCACTATACATTGTTGTGTTGTTTACTGCTTTACGTTCTTATCTTGTCATATGCATTCGTTTATAAGCAAAACACAACACATGAGCTTAAAAGTAAAAAATCTGTAATCACCATTCCTTCACCCCTGTTTTTATATGCATCGCACGAAATGTTTGCTTCCGCACGGGCAAAATGGGTTTTCCCACCGGGACTAACAATTGGTATCAGAGCGGGTGCTCAAAAGATTACTTTTTCAATGTGATCGCCTGAGCAGATCTATTTTAAAACCTGTCTCTGATCTGATACCATCAATTGGTATCAGAGCGGGTAGTTCAAAAGGTCACCAGTTTTCAAAGTGACCACCTGAATTGATCTTTTTAAAACAAAAAACCCGATCTCTGTAAATGCATATATTTACATGTTTTGGCGTCATTATCAAAAAGGGGGAAATTGTTGGGATATTTTAGTTTTGATGAATTATGCCAAAACATTATCAACTTGTGTTTTTGAAGCTAATCTACAGATAACAAGTTGAGGGGGAACGAGAGAACAAATTGAGGGGGAACTCACAAAATCAGACGAAGATGATCAAGATCGACGAAGGTCAGCAGATTTAGACCGATCAAGATCGATGAGTAAGATGAGTTCCTGAGTTAAACCGTGAGTCAGGCAAAATCGTAAGAGAAGAAAGCTGCTCACCGATCGTAAGATCGATGATCGTATGCACTGATCGTGATGATCGTAAGAACAATGAAATGATATGGTGATCGAAGAGCGCATGTCCGATCGAAGAAACTAACCAGAGGATCAAGAGAAGGTTGCGATCGTAAGAGGAAAGGGTATGAGACCGACGAGATCGACGTGATATGAAGATGAGCGATGATCAAGATCGACGGATTGAGATCGATAAAGTAAACCGATATGCTAACCTCGATGTATCGACTGATGCTATCCCGAGATGCTGAATCGAAGATATGATGATCCGACGTACCAAGGATCGATCAAAAAGAAGAAATCGGATAGATCGAAATCAAGTGACTGAAGGTCGATGATATACGAATTCCAGAACTGAACTCAAAATGACTGAGTGTCGAATGTCGGTATATGTCGAACAAAAGGTCCACAAAGAGAAGTCCTTTGAATCAAGTATCCTTTGAATCAAGATCCCGAGGCTCGGATGAGAAATCTGAGACTCGATAACTCGAAGACTTCGGTGTGTCTCTCTGAGACACCGAGACTCGAGAGAATCTGAATGATTCCAAGGCGAGGAATCTGAGGAATATAGCATTTAGAATCAGCTGACGTGGACCAATGAGAGGAAGACAACCAGCCTGGAAAAGCTGCAGAACATACAAAGAATAGTATGGATTTGAATGTGATTCTCTCCAACGGTAACATTCAAATCCACACTATAAATACAAGTTCTTCCTTCATTATCAAGTGTGGATGCGTGGAAATTATAGCACGAGATGCTACAGAGCCAAAGAGAGTTACACCCAAAGCATTCCCACCATAGAACACAAGTCTATAGATATACAAATATATTCAAAGAGTGTTCTAGAACCCAATCTAAGCAACCCACGATGTATCCTAAGCTTAGAGAGATTTTCCCAACCTTAGCATTGAGGCTAAACAAATGTAAGGGAAAATCTCAACCTAGTTGGAAACCAAACAAACCTTACCCAAATCAGTCGGTTAAGTTTTAGGTGTCTGTGAACTCGGTAAACATCTAGCAATCCCGAAAGGGAGGGTAGGCGATCCCGTGAGGGTGATAAGTCCCGTTTGAGTGAGAACTCGGTAAACATCTGTAGGAAATCCCGTGGAGGGTGATAAGTCCCGTTGGAGTGAGAGCTCGTTAAATATCTAAAGGCGAACCCGAGAGGGTGATAAGTTCAGTTGGAAGGAATTTCCCTAGGAACAGGGAGAGTGGATGTAGGAGCTTGAGCCTCCAACCACTATACATTGTTGTGTTGTTCTACTGCTTTACGTTCTTATCTTGTCATATGCATTCGTTTATAAGCAAAACACAACACATGAGCTTAAAAGCAAAAAATCTGTAATCACCATTCCTTCACCCCTGTTTTTATATGCATCACACGAAATGTTTGCTTCAAGCAGCGCAAAAATGGGTTTTCCCAATCGAGACTAACAATTGGTATCGGGCGGGTGCTCAAAAAGATTACTTTTTCAATGTGATCGCTTTGAGCGAATCTATTTTAAAACTCGCTCTACGATCCGATACCATCAATTGGTATCGAGCGGGTAGTTCAAAAGGTCACCGATTTTCAAAGTGACCACGAATTGATCTTTTTAAAACAAAAACCCGATCTCTGTAAATGCATATATTTACATGTTTTAAGCGTCATTATCAAAAAAAAGGGTGAAATTGTTGGGGATATTTTAGTTTTGATGAATTATGCGAAAACATTATCAACTTGTGTTTTTGAAGCTAATCTCTGAGATAACAAGTTGAGGGGAACGAGAGAACAAATTGAGGGGAACTCACAAAATCGGGCGAAGATGATCAAGATCGGATGAGGTCAGAAGACTTAGACCGATCAAGATCGATGAGTAAGATGAGTTCCGAGTTAAAAACCCATGAGCCGCAAAAAATCGTAAGAGAAGAAAAGCTAAGCAAAAGTCGATCGTAAGATCGATGACGGTAACAGAGATCGATGATCGGCGACAATCGAGCCGATATGGTGATCGGAAGAGCGCATGCCGATCGAAAGAAATTGACCAGAGGATCGTAAGAGAAGGTTGCAGATCGTAAGAGAGCAGATAAGACCGACGAGATCGAGATATGAAGATGAGATGATCAAGATCGACGTGATTGAGATCGGATGTCTAAAAATCGATATGCTAACCTCGATGTAATCGAATTGATGCTATCCCGAGACGTTTAAAGATATGATGATCCGACGAGAAACATCGATCGCAAAGAAGAAATCGATACCGAGTCAAAGTGACTAAGGTCGATGTATACGAATTGAGAATCAACTCAGTCGGCGATCGGAGGTCCGGCAAGAGAAGTCTCTTTGAATCAAGTATCCCGAGGCTCGGATAAACTGAGGCTCAGATGAGAAATCTGAGACTCAGATAGAACTGAAGACTCAGTGTGTCTCTGAAGACACTGAGACTCAGAGAATCCTGAATGATTCCAAGGCGAGGAATCTGAGGAATATAACCATTAGAATCAGCTGACGTGGACCAATGAGAGGATGACAACCAGCCTGGAAAAGCTGCAGAACATACAAAGAATAGTATGGATTTGAATGTGATTCTCTCCAACGGTAACATTCAAATTCACACTATAAATACAAGTTCTTCCTTCATTATCAAGTGTGGATGCGTTGAAATTATAGCACGAGATGCTACAGAGCCAAAGAGAGTTATACCCAAAGCATTCCCACCATAGAACACAAGTGTATAGATATACAAATATATTCAAAGAGTGTTCTAGAACCCAATCTAAGCAACCCACGATGTATCCTAAGCTTAGAGAGATTTTCCCAACCTTAGCATTGAGGCTAAACAAATGTAAGGGAAAATCTCAACCTAGTTGGAAACCAAACAAACCTTACCCAAATCAGTCGGTTAAGTTTTAGGTGTCTGTGAACTCGGTAAACATCTAGCAATCCCGAAAGGGAGGGTAGGCGATCCCGTGAGGGTGATAAGTCCCGTTTGAGTGAGAACTCGGTAAACATCTGTAGGAAATCCCGTGGAGGGTGATAAGTCCCGTTGGAGTGAGAGCTCGTTAAATATCTAAAGGCGAACCCGAGAGGGTGATAAGTTCAGTTGGAAGGAATTTCCCTAGGAACAGGGAGAGTGGATGTAGGAGCTTGAGCCTCCGAACCACTATACATTGTTGTGTTGTTTACTGCTTTACGTTCTTATCTTGTCATATGCATTCGTTTATAAGCAAAACACAACACATGAGCTTAAAAGCAAAAAATCTGTAATCACCATTCCTTCACCCCTGTTTTTATATGCATCGCACGAAATGTTTGCTTCCACACGCGCAAAATGGGTTTTCCCACCGGGACTAACAAAATTGATATTTGGCCAAAAGGTCGTGTATTTATTTAGAATTAACCCAATACTAAAAGATATAATCTATATCAAAATCTCTCTAATCTCATCAACTCTACCTTTAAACTTAATATCAACCCTACATATAAATATTAAAAAAAAATCACAATTCTATATCTAAATATTTTTTGAAAAAAATTAATCTCAACCCTACATCTTAAATTCTAAGTTCTATTCAATTTTACAGGCATTATTTCATCCTCTTATTGTTTTTATTTTACAATTCTCAATTTTAGTCTTACCCTTTCTTGCGTCTCTTTCCTCATCTTATTCACAATATAATTTTTTTGCTTTTGATGTTCGATTTTTTATTTTGCAGGATTTTTATTTTTTGCTTTGCATGAATTTTTATTTTGCAGATTTTTATTTTACATCTAATAATTTGGTGAGATAATTCTTCATTTTATATCAATCTTACAGTTCATGTTGATTTATTTGATTGCTACACAATTTGTGTTTTTTTTTTGTAGTTAAATATTTGCTAAAATTGCAAAATCTATTTTATTTAAGGTATGTTATAGCCACAAAATACAAAATACGAATGATTCTGATAGTTATTAAAAAAAAAAAAGAGCTTACAATATTACATATTAAAAGCATATAGTAACACATAATGTGTTTCAAGGTAACACATGATGTTTCATAAAGTAACATATGATTTTTTAGTAATATGTAATCATTGTATACATGCCACTGTGAGACCCTGTAATGTGTGCATACACATATGTTACCTTATGAACATTGGCAGATTTACACTTTTGCCTACCTCAATTTTCACTGTGAAATGTCATATATACTCCTTAATATTTTTAAAATTTCATAACACTATAAGAAAATAGAGAATTGTCTACGGAAATTTCTAACATGCCTACGGAACTTTTAACATAAGTAATTTCGTCCTTAAATAGTGAGGATTACCTACAATTTTTCATAATCATATAGATAATCAAATTACCTATAAAAAATTCACTAACAAAATTATAATTTATAGGTAATTCCAAATACTTCAAATTACAGATGTAATTGCCTACATAAATGTTAATTGCTTATGAAATTATTTGTGTAGATAATTTATTTGCCTATGAAAATTACAATTAATGTGTAATTAATCTACTCATTGGTAATTTGTTTGCCTTTAAGAATCCATAGGCAATTCGTAGACAATACATTTGCCTACTAGAATGTTAAAAATTCGTAGGCAATATCACCATTTAAGGATGAAATTATTTTATCGGAAGATTTTGTAACCATGTTAGAAGATTTCATAGTCAAATCTCTATTTTATTGTAGTGTAAACATTATATATGATGATGAATGGATGAATGATAGTGTTGGGAAATTTAGAGTTTTGATGAAAGTTCTAAAACACATTTAATAGGACCCGATCGGACACATTGGTCGATGTTTTTAATACCGATTATAAGATGACCAAATTGATAACTATTATATAGAACAACTGATGTATAAGATAGGTCACATATTAAGGGGGAACCTCAATATGTATAGGTCAGATCTAAAGATCAGAAGAACAAAAGATCAGCTGAAGTCCGACAAGCCAGAAGGCAAGGAAGGACATAAGATCAGACGATCTTATAAAGTCAGATAATCAGGTGAAGTCTTGAAACACAAATTCGAAGACCAAGATCGATTTACTACCGGAAGATCGCACGAAGACCTACATCGGTAGAGTTTGCTAGTTGAGCTAAGACAACCGGCACCGAAGACTTATCGAGTAGATCGATCGGTTATGGCGATCGGTCATTCACACCAAAGTGGTAAATCGATGTTTCACCAAGTCATACGTTGTTGATCTGAACAAGAAGAATGTCAACTTTAGTTGATAGAACAAACACTAAAAAGTGTTTTTGTTAACCAATAAGAACAAGACACGTATGAACGGAGCCGACAATACGGGATTTGGTGCTGCTTGGTCAAACGGCTATAAAAGACAACTATTCATGCTTTCGGTCATGCCGTCCCTGAAGCACGTCACATCAAATCGTACATATCTACCAAATATAGCCGGAAATTCAAATTGCTCTCCAACGACTCTTTGATTTCGAGGTCTATAAATATGGGATTACTCTTCAGAGTTAAGACACATAAATTATCAAGAAGCTCATACTATAGCAAAATTTATGCACGAAGAACACAACCTTGAAGATTAATTTTCTCAGTGTTCATCCCATAGTTCTTAGCAAAGAAATCTTATCCTCTAGCTGTTAGGCTAATTTAATTCTAGGAAAGATTTCAAAGTTGGAGCAAACAACAAATCTTACCCAAAACCCAAAGTTAGGTTAAGTTTGTTTAGTAAGATTTCAGACTAGGGTTTCTAGTTCTGATTTTTGGGATCGGTTGAGTGAGAGCTCCATAAATATCTGTTGGTGTAATGTGTTGGACTAACACAATAATCTAAGTCCAGTTGGTTAAGTCGGTTAAGTTGGTGCCCCTTGATAGGGAAGAGTGGGCGTGGGATGGTTATGCGAACCACTATAAATCTTATGTGCATTTACTGTTTGATTAACTACTTCACACTATTATTGCACACAACTTGATTAAATCTGCATACATATTATGCGAGTTAGGATCGGTAGCACCAAAAATATCGATCGTCGAGATTGACCCCATAGTCATCGATTGAAAACAACTTAAATCGATTTGTTCAAAACGGTTTTTAATCTGGTATAAACTAGCTTCCGCTGTCAGTTAAACTTATAGATACCGGCGATCCGCCTCGAGCGATCGATAAGTTGGATATCGATCCAAATCGATTCACTTGCACTCGATCGGACAAAACCGCCATCACACCGATCTGACGAAAAAAGTTTTTGAAGTCTATTCACCCTCCCCTCTAGACTTACGCCCTCGCGAAATCCGTTAAGGGACCTACAAGTGGTATCGAGCGGTGGTTCTCTACGACCCCGCTTTGAATATCATCGGTTCTTGAGGAAGAACCTTTGTGGTCACTTGAACTGATCTTGAAAAACCTTTTTCAAATCTCATTTGTTTTCAAACTCACGATCAGCATGGATAATACTTTGGGTATGTATCATGATTTGCCTAAATTTTCCATTGATGAGTATCTTGATGGATGATATACATGAGCAACCATCTCCGTGATCAATAAGCAGCAGGATGATGGAAGTTCTTGAACAAGGACCCATCATCATCTATCATGACAATCCAGCTGTTGGAGGTGATCCAGATTTTGCAGTTGGAAGTCTTGTCGAGAAAAGAGTCATACCGATGGATCTTTGAAGAGAAAAGATGTACACTCGGATACGATAGCGGACACATAATCATTAAGACCATGGACAAGATAACCGGAAAAAAAATAAAAGTATCTCAAGACACCAAACAGGATGTAGGATACGCTTTGTAAATGAAATGTGTGAAGGAAATGATCGATTAAAGATAGCAGATCGCAAAGTTTAACCGGTGAAATTCGAGAAACTTAAGATGCTTTACCAAATGAAACCATCAATGAGCTCGATGGAAGAATCACCATGCCAGTCAACAAGTTACGGGAACTTGGACGAGAAATGTCAGATAAAGACATTAATTACAAGATCTTGAGATCTCTGACTAAGAAGTGGGTTATGAAAGTCACTGTAATAAAGGATTGTCAATATATTGCTAAGATGAAGCCAAGCAACCTTGTTCACGAGTCTTAAAGCTCATGAGTTCGATCCGATCGAAAAGAGGGCAAGAAGAAGAAGACGAAGTCGTCTCTTTAAACTACACCGCCACATAAAAAATCGGTTGCATTCAAAGCAAACCAAAGAAGAAACTCAAAGTCTCTTGAACTCATTGGAAATATTATAAGCCAAATGAACAAATTGTTTTGCTAACGAAAAAACTTGAAAAATCTAACATCCAACTTGGTAAGTATCGCATTTTACAGGATTATCAAAACAAAGAGAGGAAGAGATAGGAGGCGGTGATGATTCTCCGAAAGGACCGGATCGATGACCGAAGAGATGATCACGAAAGGATCGCAGAGAAGATAAGAAAAGAGATGATCGGTCTGATGAAAGAAGAGACAACAGATCTGAGAGAAGAAATTCTGATTACAATCAGATAGATAAGTCACCTGACAGATTCTACAAACGGAATGACTCACCTGGCAGAAGAAGTTCCGTGGATCGTGGAGCGTGTTTCAACCGTGGAGAAACCGGTCATTCTGAGACAGTTGCCCGGACGATACTCAAAAGAAAGAGAAGAGAAGCGAAATGTAATAGAGCAACGCTATAGATACAGGAAAGCCATGGTTGCTGATACATCAGAAATTGATGATTCTTATCTGTCTTTTGAGGATTCAGGCTACTCATCAGTAGAGGACTTTTATCTGATAAGCAACGCTAATGATTTCTACCACTACGATGATCTGATATTCTCTTTTGATGATGAAATCTGTCTGATGGCTAAGGAGGAAGACCAATCTGAGGTAACCTCTAAACCTTCTGCTCGTTCAGTTTCCACATCAGCTATGATTAGCACACCTGCTGGAGAGATTGACTTGCAGCTCTATTCTGAGCAATTGCTTGATGATCTCTCTAACGTAGTAGCACTTATACGATAGTGGAAGCCGAAAATGATAAGCTAAGGATTGAAAATACTCGACATTGTTAAGGAAAATCTTTGTCGAAGAAAGCGGTGAACTAAAATCATTTGAAATTTGCTCGAAGATCATCAAGAACCGAAAGTTCGAAAGTTAATTCTTCCGATCGGAGAAAGCGATTTAAGAACAACTAGCTATCAATAAAACAACAAGTCGATGATTTTAAAATCTTACAAGCCAAGTTTGATGATCTCTTCCGCTACATGAGAGTCCTAAAATTAACTAAGGATAGTTTACGTAAGAAAATACAAGTTTTCACAAAATCTTCAAAACCGCTTCGGGATATGAACAACTATTTTTCGAACGATAACTAATAAGAAGGGAATTGGGTATAAAACCCTTCTACATCCTCAAAAGCCCCATCTGGTTCACTTCAAAAAGGTGTAATCAAACGAGTTTCTGATATAGATACACAAAAAGCAAAATATGTATCCGATAAAGGAAAGAGACTCTTTGAACAAGTAAGGCAAGTGCCCAATCGAGAAAGGAATGTAAATGGACCCCTAATCGATTAAGCATCACCGTAGAATCAACAAAGAACCCAGTTCTTGAAGAGACCTCAACTTTGATCGGCCAGATTAGGTATCGAAAAAACAACCTGTCGAAGGAAATCTAATCTGAAACCTAATCGGGGTCACCGCCTAACAAGCAAAATTTGAAGGTAAACCGCTAAGACCATTAATGCCAAAAAGATATGAATCTTTTAATGGTAGCGATCGTACCTACCCTTACAATCGAAAACCTAGGGTCATTTTAGACCGAGCCCCACTGGGTTAAAAGAAGATAAACTGCAAGGAAAAATCTCAAGTCTTCTGATTCACTCAAGGCTCGCACAAATAATCATACTGATCAGAATGCATATGAAGAGATGTATGATTATGTAGATATTTATGGGAGATAAATCAGATCTTCTGATCTATCTGACTACAATAGAAGTGCCTGTTTGTATGGATCCCTAAAACCAACTCTAACCCTCGGGACCCAATCCAAAAGGGGTACCTAAAGTCTGACTTGATTGCAGGTTTGCGTGGGTTTGGCCAACAAAGGAGGTGTACAAGCAACTATCTGGTACATCGATAGTGGATGCTCAAGGCACAAGACTGGAAGCAAACATCTCCTTAGCTCTTTACGTAACAAGAAGGCCCACGTGTACTCTTTGGTGATGATAACTTTGGTTTTACGGAGGATTCAAACCTTAGAGAATGATGATGTCTGAGATTCTTTGGTCTCGTATGTCGAAGGTTTAAAGCATAACCTTTATTATCGGTTTCACAATTTTGCGACTACTGATTCGATGTTGAGTTCTCGATTGATCGATTATACTATCAAGAATCGAGCTACTCAATGATCTTGTTAACTGGTTCAAGGAAAGGTACGATTTATAAAGCAGATTAAACAGTTGTCCAAGAAATGCATGCCCGATTGTTAAGAGTTCCAAAAGTAGCGCTTGGCTCGCACAAAAAAGAATTAGTCATCCGAACTTTAAAACTCTTAACAAGATAGCAAGGATGTCTTTGGTTGAGGACTTCCGAATGAGGTATTCTCTAAGGATCGGACATGTGTCACATGTCGGAAGGAAAACAGTTAAAGCCTCATTCAAGGAATCCTCGACCAAAGATCCAACAGAGTATTACAAATCGCTCCATATGGACTTATTTGGACCCGATTACACGGTCGATCTCGGGGGCGGACGAATATACTCGTAATCGTGGATGATTATTCCAAGATTACAGGTTGTATTCTTGTATAAGAAGAATGAGACAACAACAAAGATACCGAAATTGCTTTCAAGAAACTACAAAAGCGAAAAAAAGGTGTCAAGATAGTGAAAATCGGATCGGATAAATGTACATAATTTACGAACTCTTTTATTCTTGATTTTTTGCACTAAGTTTGGTATCTGACATGAGACATCACCGCAAGAACGCCCAATGAAATGGTGTAGCGAGCGGAGAAAGCAGAACACTCAATGAAGCCGCTTTCGCACTATGTTAAATTTGAACATGCAACACTAAGCCGTTTCTAGGTAGAAGCAATCAATCTTTGCATGCCACACTCGGAAACGGATGCTCTCTACGACAAAGGCTCACTACAAAACACCTTATGAACTGTGGAAGGCGAAAAACCTCGTGTTTCTTACTTCCATGTTTTTTGGGTGCAAGTGTTTCATACACAACAATGGGAAGAGTCGGGTTGAAGACTTTTGAGGCCAAGTCGGGATGAGGGTATATTCTTAGGATATTCCTCATCCAAAGAAAACTTCGGGGTTTACAACAAAGTAACCCTAGTTGTGGAAGAAACACCTCATGTGGTCTTCGATGAGACATCTTCAACAAGAGAAATCGCCTCGTAATGAACAAGAAGTACGGATCAACTCATGCACTGGATGCACGTAAAATGGATCGACTAAGATCAAGGAAAAGGATCGGACACGTAATGATGTATATTCCGGATCCTGGCGATTCACCAGTCAATCGGACCTAAGGTACGCATAACTGTCAATAAAGAAGCTAGTAAACCGAGAGGCGGTATCAATCGAACCATCTGGTTCAGGGGGAACACCTGAAGTTCCTACGGACAGACATCATCACATGATGAGTCCAACATCAGCTGAGACTTGTCCATGTCAAGTGGATCATAATTCGCACCACCCCAATCACTAGTAATGAACTACTATCGAAAGAGGATGATGTTCTCCAAATGGATGCAAATCGAGAAAAGAAGGACACAATGTAACGGTCATCCAACCGATCGATCATCGGAGACCCATCCGATAGAGTTAAAACTAGACATCAGTTAGTGAAAGTGCCATGTATTGTTGTTATCGTCTTTGAAGGAACCAATTGTAGTAGAAGAACAAGATGCAAACCGGATTCTAGCCATGCAAGAAGAATGGAACAGTTTGAAAGGAATCGGGTTTAATCGGTGGATGAGACCAACCCATCAAGATGTGATTGGCACAAAGTGGGTATTCAAGAACAAGAGAGATGATAATAACGTCATAACCATAAATAAGGCAAGACTTGTTGCTAAGGGGTATTCACAATCAGAAGTAATTGATTATGATGAGACCTTTGCACCAGTCGCTCGCCTGGAAGCCATTCGGCTGTTTTTGGCATATGCTGCCCACAGAGGGTTTATTGTGTATCAGATGGATGTAAAGAGTGCATTCTTAAATGGGGTACTAGCTGAGGAAGTTTATGTTGAACAACCTCCAGGCTTTGAAAAAGGTGACCAGGTGTACCGTTTAAGAAAAGCTCTTTATGGCCTGAAACAAGTTCCTCGAGCTTGGTATGATACACTCTCTCTCGATTCTTGATAGACAAAGGTTTCACTAAAGGAATAGTGGATGAGACCTTATTCAGAATAGAAGATGAAGAAGATATTCTGATGGTTCAGATTTATGTGGACGACATCATCTTTAGGATCTCCCAACAAGAGTTTATGTGAAAAATTCAGCAAGCTGATGCAAGGGAAGTTCGAGATGTCCATGATGGGTCAGATGAGTTACTTTCTGGGTTTACAAGTTAAGCAAAGTACAGAAGGAATATTCATCTGCCAGGTGAAGTCACTAGGAGTTTATTGGCTAAGTTTGAAGTTCAAAACTGTAAGGAAGTCAGAATTCCTATGATGACTGGATTCAAGATGGATCCAGATGAGGATGGTCAGAAAACTAATCATAAAGAATATAGGGCTCTCATTGGATCTTTACTATACCCGACTGCCAAAGCAGACCCGGATATCACTTTTTTGCAAGAGGGTGTATGTGCGATTTCGTGCAAATCCAATGCAAAAAGCCACACGGAAGCGGTAAAAGGATTCTTAAGTATCTGAAGGGACATTAAACCTTTGTTTATTTTACCCATCAGATGATAATCTAGAGCTTAGTGGGTATTCTGATTCTGATTATTGAGGTTGCAGAATTGACAGGAAGTCAACCTCAGGTACATGTCAGTTTTTAGGTAGTAAAAAAATCTCGTGGTTTTCAAAAAGCGGACATCGATTCGACATCTACCATTTGAAGCGAAATATATGGTCAGCAGGAAGTCGTTGCTCCCCAACCGCCTCCGCTTAGTCGGCGGTGAGGGATTATAACATTGTAGCTAAGAACGTGCCTATATTATTGACGATAATAGTGTTATTGCAATCACTTTAAATCTGTTCTACATACAAGATGCAAGCATGTGGATGTCGACACCATTTTATAAGAGATCATGTTGAAAAGAAGAATATCGAAATGGAAAAAGATCCATCTTGATAAAAATGAAAAATCGATAATTTAACCAAGCCACTAGCCGAGATCGATTCAGAGAATTATACAATGAGCTAGGGCTTCTGGATCTTGGAGAAAAAGTACCATAAATGTTTGGTGGACTGATCTCCAGAACCAGCTGGTTAAAAGACTAATCAGATTAAGAGGAATCAGTTGAGTTAGGTATCTCAACTGATCAGAAGATCAGTCAAGGAACTGATATGAGAAGGTTTTATCAGATTAAAAAGGAACTGATCAGATTAAAGAATTATCAGATTAAAGGAACTGATCAGTTTGGTTGTTTCATACTTTGTAAGTCGATTAAGCTAATGTTCAACAAGCAAGTTACATAAGATTAAAGCTTCAATCGCATAAGGAAACAGAAAATACACAACAATGGAATAATAGAAATTTTCATTGATAAAGACCCGGAGGTCAGATTTACATTACAAGTTACAAGTACAAAAAGACCCGGAGGTCAGTACATAAACCATAAACCAAAAACCCTAAGCCTAACCCTAGAAGGGGGGAGAGATGCTTTAAAGATTTTAAAGTCTGATGCTCCCATTTTCCCCCACTTAACCCTAAAAGGGGTGTGAGAGGCTTTGAAATAATCCTAAAGCCACCCTCAGAGCTTAGGAGTGAGGAGCGAGAGCGACCTTGAAGGATTTCTAAGCCAGGAGCCCCTAGTCCTAAAATCGATGGGCTCTCCAGCTGTTAAATGGGACACAAGTGCCAAAGATGTGGTCCAAAGACCATATGGCCACAAGTGTCACATGCAAATATTGAGTTTGATATACGATGATCAGTTGTTGTCTGATCAAGATCGAATACCAAACTCATGTTTTGTATCAGACTGAGTCTGTTGATGCTAATTCCGTTATCTCGATAGGCACACAAGGTGCATACGGTTAGGAGAAGTGTCTTCTCATTTGCGATAGCAGATCCGCCGCCTCGGTGGTAGAGAAGCTTAGCAATAATTGTATGTGTAATCTTCGATGACGACGAAAGCAGTAATAAGGGACACACATAGTTGATTTGAGAAGCTGAAATCTTTTGAAAAGGGTTAAAGGTTTTTCCCGGAAGTTTCACCGGAAATAAGGGTTCATCGGAAAACATGGAGTATAAGTTAAATAAAGAAGGTGAATGGTTTATGTTGTGTTGTTTGCCTAAATCCCCAGATCCTTTTATAAAAGAAAAGCAGGGGTATAGGTGCAAATTTAATTTTCTCAAAACCCTTAAGAGAAATTTGCACCACAAGGACAGTTCGTAGGAAACACGCGACTGATGATTGGATAAGCTTACGGTGATTGATATCCCAAAGTATCCAGACTATTATTACGAATGTCAAATCGTGCCGACTTAGGGAATCGTGACGACTATCCGATTTTCAAGACTAAGTTTTGGCGGTAACACTTATCCCAAGAGTTGACTTGGTCTGAGTAGAATCAGATTAGGTCAACTGAAATCTGATTAGATAAGAGACTGATCAGATGAGGAAGATCAGTTGAGTATGATACCTCAACAAATTAGATAAATCAGTCAATAAGTAATCAGAAATAACAGTTGAAGGGGGAACTTCAACTGATCAGGGAGGATCAGAAAAGGGAATATCAGACGCAAAGTGGAACAGATCAGTTGAAAGGGACAATTGGGAAATTATAAGGATTAGGCAGAAAACTAAGATCAACAAGTAGTACAGACAGACTTTAAGTGGTATTGACTGATTACAATATCAGTCAACCAGATACGCATTTCTGTTTCTTTGTCTACTGCTTACATATCTGAAATTATCTGATAATATTTGCCTTTACTGTACACATACTTTTGTGACGCATACCCTGCAAAGTATTTAATGCGGACGTAGGGTATATGTATCAAATGCCACTAAATGTATTTTTAAATCCAAAAGGTAATCGTGCTTACATATCCTAACCACAAGATCAAAACTGCTCAATCTGGATCGTTTATCCTTTTCAAACGTTTGATCTTCTAGTCTCGATTTTCATCAAAACCCTACCAGAATATTATTCTCAAAATTCTTGCAATTTTCAAACTCTCAATTATCTTTCTGTGATTCAAAGTGTTTCTTGCGATTCAACCTATTTCAAAAACGAAAAGCAGAATCTGGTAATTTCTGGTTATTTGATGAATTATTTCTAAAATCCATTGAACATATAGATTACGTCTATTTATGTTATCCTGTGTTATGCCTTATCATTTCTTGATATCTGTATGTATTCATCGATTACTAGGCCTGAGAATAGGTCTGATAATCAATATATGATATCTTTATGGTTATGCACAAATTTTAATCGAGTCTATCTTATTGTAGATGACCACTCACGGAATGGGCAAAATTATGTGTAACTATGCGGATTTGGCAACCAAAATTATTGAAGACAAATTTGTTAGGTTTGGTGTTACACGGGATCCGGAATCAATGGAGGTGGAACAAATTCTGAGGAAGGGTGGTCTTGAAAAATACTGTGCTACTCACTGCAATCCAGTAATGCAGTATGAGGCACTAGAATTCTTGAGGAATTTGAAGGCGGACACGAAAAATCCAGGAGATGAACTGATTTCTTCAGTAAATGGAGAGGATATCAGACTTACAAATGTTGATATAACTCGACTGTTCAACCTACCCAAAGGAAAAATCTCTCCTGCTCACTATAGGGAGAATGAAGGCGAGTTGATCAGGAATGAACTCTTCAGAAAGGCTGATAAACACCAGACCGTAGGCTTTGTCAGGCCTATGTTGAAAAGAAAATACCGTTTGTTGTTTGACATTCTGTCAAAAACAATCATGGGTATCTCGTTCAGCCCAGATGGATTAACAACTGTAAAGATGTATAGTATGGCTGCTATCATCGATGAAGCCAAAAATATTAATTGGCGTGGTTTCCTGAAGGCTATTCTGCTCCAAGAACATGACAAGTTTGGAGTTAGTGAACAGAGAAAAGTCTATCTGAAGAAGAGAATCAGCAATCTCAACAAGGTTGCAGTCATTCTGAAGGACAAGATGCCCAATGCTGAATGGGATCAGAACTGACTGATGTCCTACAAGGCCTTTCTCTCAACCACAACTGCCATCTATGGGCCATCAGATGATGACATTCGGCCCACCCTCCCTAAGGCTAAGAAAGGGAAAAACAAGGAGGCAGCTACGTCTGCAATTGATGCTCCTCAAAAGAAGAAGAGAAAATTGGTAAAGGCTCAGAAGAAGAGGCCAAAGAAGGTCAAACATGCCACCATGACTCTTTTTCTGGAAGACGAGTCAGATGAAGAAGGAGTGCCAGATCAACCTGATGCGCAGCAGAGATCAGTCGAAACATCAGATAGGCAGGCCTCTCAAGTTGAGAGCTCGCCAGAATAATCTGAGGGAAGAGCAAGGGACGAACGATCGCCCTCACCTAAATCTCGCGCTGATTCACCACTCAGACTTCTAGCTGCTGAGCATATCTCTCCTTCTCCTTCACGTGCTCGTGAACCTGAAAGTTCACTAGTTCGCGAACCAGTAAGATCACCTGCTGTAGAACAAGATGCACCTGCTGTCACAGCAGAACCTCTACAGATTCAGCCAATCAGTCAACAACCAGCTACTCAGACACCACCAGAACCCTCTACTATCATCAACTGGAACCTGATCGATCTGAACAGATGATTCCTGAGTCCAGATCATCCAAGACCATCACCGGGAAAATGGTCAGAATGAGAATTGAACGCAAAACTGATGAGTTGTATCCAGAGTTGGTAGCCCATCCTGTTATTCGAGAGGAAGTAATGGAGATCCTCACCTGGAAAGATCTCCTTTTGAAGAACTTCTCAGATTTCATGATCATTATTGAACAGATGGGAGGTGTTGATGCATTCGCAGATTTTGATTTCGACATGAAGAAATCTGCTCAAGTAGGATCACCAGCTGAACTGATAACTGCTGAAGCGATCAAAGCTATGATCCACAGAAAGCTGGGGATAATTGAACAAGTTGAACTGGAGGCTATTGCAGAAACTCCTAAGGAAGATGATCTTATGAAGAATGTGGGAGTTGCCGATGATAGTGGAACTGGTGCTGCAGTTCATGACCAGCCACTGGAGATGATCAATTGGAAATGATCAGGTGATGCAAAATGTTACTGCAACACACATCACCACTGATCAACTTCAGGAGATCGGATCGTGTTTTAAAGATCTTCTGAAAGAAGAAGTTGAGGGAGTGTTGGCTAATGAACTTAGCAACACAATAGCTGATCAGAGGCAGATTGGCCTCAAAGAAATAACGGATCAACGGGAATTGACTATTTCCCAGATTGAAGCAATCAAAGATCAGTTCTCTCAAACCGTGACCAACCTGACTGCTGAATTTAAGAAGACAGTTGACGACAAGTTAGTTCAGGTTGATCAACAACAAGTTTCTCTTCTAATGGTCACATAAAAGCTTGAAATTACTGAAGAAAAACTTGATAAACTCATTCTTACCCTCTCTATTGCCGTTGAATCTGTCAAGACTGAGCTGATCTCAAAGATTCAAAATCTATCTACTCAAGCTCAAGGTTTATCTGTTGAAGATCTTAACAAGGCCATATCAGTCAGCTTTGGATCTCTGACTTCCCACCTCAATGCTCTTTTTGATCAAACCAAAAAGGGGGAAGGACAGATTAAGAAACCAACTGACTTTATCAGAACAACAGAAGAACTGATTCAGACAGTTGAATCCTATGGCCAGAGACTAGACTATCTGGATCTGTTTGCTAATGAAGTATCTGAGAAGATGGAGAAGTCAAAGGCAAGGAAGTTAGCTGCGGGTGCTAGGACATCGTAACTGTGCCGGTCACAACAAACACAAAGTAGCCGACATGGTCGATAAGAATCGACCGAGAAACTCTAAGGAGCGATTCTTTGAAGCTTTCGAATTAGTGAAAAAAAAAAGAAGAGAGAAAAAAAATTAGAGAGGCGTAAAATCAAAAAAAGAAATCTGGTCGAGGGCAAAAAAAAGGCAAAGCCGAATATCCGGCGAGAACCTCGGTTGCCAAGCGCAAAGAGTTGATGAAATCATTCGAAAAACTTCCTTTGCTCATCTTTGATAGGTTCGAGGAATGGAATAAGATCAAAAGTGAATGGCTTCTGGATGCTTTTGTTCTAGATCTAGTGTCCTGAAAGAATCACCGGATCTTGAAATTTCTCAACTGGTTGGAGAACAAGCACCTAGTTTTTCTGAAATATCTGGAAAATGAGGCGGAGTAATCAATGTAAGAATATCTCATCAAGAGTATGACGTGATGGATTACTCGAAGAAAGCGAATGGCTCATTTGATGATGGCATTTCAAAGGTTCTATTTTGACATCCTGAAACAAAGCTCGCATAATTGATCCTCAGCAGATCAATGATGTCAAATGGAAGCTATACGGGATATTCAACATTCCTCGGGATCAACGAGAAATGCCAGAGGGATATAAGCCAAGAGATTGAAGATCAGAAGACTGTTTAGGATCAGATGAATTTAAACTCAAACTTTTCTTATGTAATATGTAATCGATAAATCTGATGAATGAAAAGTTTTTTTTTTCTGATCCTAAGACAAAATCTCATTGTCTTCTGATTATGTGTTCTATTGTTTTATATTTATCAACTGTGTTGGTTTCTCAAGTGTTTTGGTTTCATCAAAAAGGGGGAAATTGTTGGGAAATTTAGAGTTTTGATGAAAGTTCTAAAACACATGTAATAGACCCGATCGGACACATTGGTAATCGATGTTTTTTAATTCCAGTTATAAGATGACCAGTTGATAACTATTATATAGAACAACTGATGTATAAGATAGGTCACATATTAAGGGGGAACCTCAATATGTATAGGTCAGATCTAAAGATCAGAAGAACAAAAGATCACCGAAGTCCGGCGGAGCCGGAAAGGCAAGGAAGGACGGAAGATCGATTTATCTTATAAATTCAGATAATCAGGTGAAGTCTTGAAACACAAATTCAGAAGACTTGAAGATCAGATGACTACCAAAAGATCAGACCAGAAGACCTACATCAGCCGAGTCTGCTAGTTGAGCTAAGACAATCGGCACCGAAGACTTATCGGAGTAGATGATCGGTTATGGCCGATCAGTCAATCCTCACACCAGTGTGGTCGATGTTTCACCAAGTCATACGTTGTTGATCTGAATAAGAAGAATATCAACTTTAGTTGGTAGAACAAACACTGAAAAGTGCTTTTGTTAACCAATAAGAACAAGACACGTATGAACGGAGCCGACAATACGGATTTGGTCTTTTTGCTTGGTCAAACGGCTATAAAAGACAACTATTCATGCTTTCGGCCATGCCGTCCCTGAAGCACATCACATCAAATCGTACATATCTACCAAATATAGCCGAAAATTCAAATTGCTCTCCAATGGCTCTTTGATTTCGAGGTCTATAAATATGGGATTACTCTTCAGAGTGAAGACACGGAAATTATCAAGAAGCTCATACTATAGCAAAATTTTCGCATGAAGATTAATTTTCTCAATGTTCATCACATAGTTCTTAGCACATAAATCTTATCCTCTAGCTGTTAGGCTAATTTAATTCTAGGAAAGATTTCAAAGTTGGAACAAACAACAAATCTTACCCAAAACCCAAAGTTATGTTAAGTTTGTTTAGCAAGATTTCAGACTAGGGTTTCTAGTTCTGATTTCTGGGATCGGTTGAGTGAGAGCTCCATAAATATATGTTGGTGTAATGTGTTCGACTAACACAATAATCTAAGTCCAGTTGGTTAAGTCGGTTAAGTTGGTGCCCCTTGTGATAGGGAAGAGTGGACGTATGACTGGTTGTCCGAACCACTATAAATCTTGTGTGCATTTACCTGTTTGATTAACTGCTTCACACTATTGCACACAACTTGATTAAATCTGCATACATATTCTGAGTTAGGATCAGCTAGCACCAAGCTACTGATCTGACCAGATTAACCCCATAGTCATCTGATTGAAAACAACTTCGGAATCTGATTTGTTACAAACTGGTTTTTCATACGGGTATAAACTAGCTTCCGCACAATCAGTTAAACTGATAAATACCGAACTGGTCTGCCCTCAGGCGATCAGTAAGTTGGATATCAGTCCAAACTGATTCACTTGCACTCTGATCAGGCAAATTGCCATCACACCTGATCTGCACGAAAAAGTTTTCAGAAGTCTATTCACCCCTCCCCTCTAGACTTCTGCCCTCACGAAACCCGTTCTACATAAAAAAAAATTCAATAAAGTTGATTTCATCCCTTAAAAATTTTGACAAATCAAACAAAATTAATGACTATAACAGTAATTCTTATTATCAATTAAATAATACAATTTTAAAAAATATATTCATTTTATTTTTCACTATTATGATTAGTATTCATTTTTCCATTCTTGGTAACAAACCAAGCGGCTCGTGAGATTTTACGTGAAGAAATAAAGCTAGTATTAATAGGGAAAAGAAGCGGACTAGCTGTTTGGTAACTACTAAAATATCAGAAGTTGAATTAAGAACAATTAATTGTTGAACTAAAAAAAAATCCTTCTAAATTAAAAGATTAATTACTTATCAGTTATCACAATAGTAATAAATTAAACTAATACCGACAACAAAGGCTAAAAAAAAAGTGCACCCTCCTTTATTTTTCGACAATATAATATTGCCGGCTAGGTCTTGTATGAACCGGGTGCACCGTGCACTCATAGTGCATTTTGGAGGCATGCAACTTGTTATGCTGAAAAGTGCGACTTATTGACACAGAAAAGTGCAATTGTTAATATGGGAACATAGTTGCATGCTTCTGTTTGAAATAGTTGCATGTTTCTGTTTTGTATAGTTACACGCTTCTAAAATGCACTATGAGTGTACGGTGCACCCGAGTGCACATGAGACCCACTCAATATTGCCATATGTCATTTGATATATCATATGATGGCATTTGAGGTTGCACATTAGAATATGAAATTTTGCATGTGATTGCGAGTAATCACATGCGAAATTGGAGTAACACTCGTGCAAATGATGTACACTTAATATTGGAATGGGTTTTTCTTAGGGACGAACGTAGAATTTTTATTCAGCTAAAATATAAATATAAAAAAAATTGCATTCCCTTGCACATTTCATGAATGCGAAAATAATTTTAACAGTTTTAAATGTAAAAAAAATGTTTCTTCAAATTTAGGATGTGGTGATGCATATCATATGAATGAAAAAATAATTTGAATTCAATAGTTATAAATGAATAATAGTATACAATAACAACATATGAAAATATTTTGATCAGATTTGGTCTATCACTACTACTAAATTAAAATCAAATTCAAATTTCATATAATAACCACCAAATTTATGATTTTTTTATTCGGCGAGCTTCATTGAATATATGGGCAGACAAATCATGGGCTTGAGTAAATAAATTAATGGGTTTGATAATAATAACAGTGGGAGCCTGAATTGGTTAAATTAATAATAAAATGTTCTATCTTAATATTAGTTAGTGTTTACTAATTTTAAAAAATATGTTTAAAATTAAAAAGAATGAAAATAAATGTAATACATAATAAAAAAAGATTGAGGCAATGTCATGCCTTGCCTCTACATAATTCCACCCCTAGGTCTTTATGCACCACCCCTAGGTCTTTATGCACCGGGTGCATCGTGCACCGTGCACTAGTGTATATTAAAAACTTGCAACTTGTTGCATTTAAATTTGTGACTTGTTACACCTGAACGTGCAGTATATGTTCGTAAAACACAGTTGCATTTTTTAGTGTAAAAAGTCGTAAATTTTAAAATACACTATAAAGTGCACGGTCCACCTGGTACATACAAGACGTAGCCTTAATATTGTTCAATGAAAACGATTTATACAGTTCAATTAAAACTAGTGATTTCAAAAATCGGTTGAACCGGTCCAATTACCCTAAAAAAATTGTTTTTAAAGTTGAACCGGAAAAAATCGGCTAGAACTGGAAAATCAGTCTAAATTCCAAAACCGATAAAACCGGTTGAACCGATTTTTATTTTTTTAATTAATTTAAATCTTAATCCTTATTTCTATCATTCTTATTTTAAGTTTTAGTATTTTAAATTGTGTTGTGCTGTGTTTTCTTGATTATATTGTGTTTATTTCAATATGAAACTTTTAAATTTATAATTTTAAATTTTATAAGTGCATATTTATATTGCTAAGCGAAAAATAATATATTATTCATTAAAAATATCTAATACTATATAAAAAAAAAACCACCAATTACATAGTGCAATGATAGTATACAAATCTGACCTATAAAATTGACAAAATTGTGTATGGGTCACATGGAATTATGTATGAATTCATTTATGTACATGAAATTTACTATTTAGGTTGAAATGGGTAGTAGTCGGAAATAATAGGTGCATGGCATCTTTTTATGAAACAGAACGAGTTTATCAACTTTCAAATTATGTGGAAGTATATATTAAAAATTTAAAATGGGTATTAAGAGCAATGTCATTACTATTAAATAAGATATTGACGAGACTAGTATTACTATTATATATTCATCAACTAGTAAACCCCAAACAATTGAGGACTTCACAAACAAATTAACAATCGAAACCTACCAAAATCAACGTCACTCAAAATAATCGTACCTTTCATTAGCATGAAAATATCCACGATACTCAAGCCTTTATCTTCATAATACTCCTCTATCTATCAATTTACAACTGAAACGTTCAAATTCGAAATCGAAAAGGATAATTTAGTAAAAACATAAGCAGTACATAGTGTTCAGAATTGACAAACCACAATAAGAGCAATTTTGAGGGGCGGAAGGACGATCTCCGCCGCGCTACAGGCGTCGGCAGAGCAGCCGAGGAGTATTTTTTACCTAAATACTCAATTGCAGATCGGATTAGGGCTTAACAGGAAATGATGTTTCCCTCTTTGCTCCCACACACACCTCCAAAATCCTGGCTCCGCCCTGCCCAAGACGCAATTAATTTTCTGCAATTATTTAGAGATACTTATTTGGAGTTCTTACTTATTTGTACTAATATAAATATTCCATTTACATGATTTAAGCTCTTCTATATGATTGTTTAAAGATACTTTGGCTAAAGGGGGCTTTAAGGTTAAGAAATAAAATTGACAGTCACAAATAACAAAAAAAAAAAAAAAAAAATTATTTAAGCTTTTTGTATGGTTTATTCTTTGTCTGAAAAAATTTATAAACATTGCTCACAAGTCTAATTAACAAAGAGTTAGTTATCAGCTGGGTTGGTGCGAGAGCTAGAGCTAGCATCAAAGATACTACGTCTTTTCTTGTGTTGCTCTTCCTTCTCTTGACGCTCAAAATGCTTTTGAGCGTGACTAGCCACCTGAGCAGGGTTCTTAGTCAGCACAACGTAGCGGGAGATGCTCTTCTAGTCTCCCTTGCCATACGTTTCCAATCCACGAAGAAACAGTACTGTGTTATACAAATACAAATATATATATGCAAAAGAATGTCATGCTTCTTAATTGAATCACCATATACAAAAATTTGCCAAGTATAATATATTTAGTCAATCACATTGTCACACTTCAACAACTAAAGAATATAAAATGTGACATGTATTAATATATTATCCATTTAGTTGATACTTTTATAAAAGTCCACCCTTATATTTACAAGAAAATTTATTTTTATGAAAAAATTACCATGCTAACATGGGATATTTAAATATAGGAAAATAATAATAGAAATAAAGGTATTATGCACTTTTGAGTTTACCTATGTTCTTCTACAGTCCATGGTTTGCTGGGTTTCCTCTGGCCTTTTGTCATCTCTAGAGCGTGGTTGATTTTCCGACGGTCCGCCCAAATCCATATCCGGATATGGTGGCAGCTCTATCCTTCCGGCTTCAATCGCCGCGATATCCTCCATTAAAATGACATAACTTTCTTCAACTTCCGACGCCGTTTTCGTTCCCACCGCAGCCGCGATCATCTTCCAGCGGTTGGGTGTGCCTTCTGGAAATTCTACAAGACCATTCTCAAATCTTTTATTTTCTTCCCACGTCCGCTTCAAATCAGAATTTTCTGCATAGTTCAAAGTCATTTCGGTCGAGAGTGGTTATTAGTTCTTCTTTCACTTTCATTAGACGGATTTGAATATCTGTAACTATGATACCAATACATATTTATACACGCTAGATTATTTAATTGGGGGTTTATTTATTTTCCTCTTTTACTCAGCAGATGGATTACTTTAATCAAGATGTGGATGTGAGGGAGCTTTTTTGTTCATTGTAATTATGAATAATAATTTCTTAAAAACAAAAAAGTTAAAATTTGAAGATAGATTTTGATTTAATGATTTTTTTTCCCATAATACTATCTCTATCCACAAATAAAAAATGTGCTCAATTCTTTGGACACATGTTTTAAGAAAAATGAGATAAAGTAAATGGTATTATAAGGTATTGTGGGATCCATTTATGAATAAAGAGAATTTTTTGGGTAATGTACAATCTCAATTTGAGTAATTAAGTGATGGTTGAAGAGTGAAGATAAAGTGACTATGTCCATAAAGTGAATGAACACACTTTTAGTAAACAAATAAGAAAAGTGAATAAACTTTTGATGGAGGGACGGAGTAATTAAAACAAGCAAATAGCAAATTGTTTCATGGAAATAGAATTGACATGAAATCATCTTCCTTTTGTTCTTCTAATTTTATATTTTCTCCTAATATTTTTTATAATTCTCCTAATTTTAAAAAAAAAATTATTAAATTCTTTAATTTGATGACACCTTACCGAGAAAAGAATACGGCATGATCGAACCCCTAAGGGTTGGTCTGGTGATGTAGAGCTTGAGACTTATGAGTATGCTTCTCTCTAGGCCTCAGTTGAAATTTTTAAGGTGTGATCAATTCTTGAGATGGACCAGCTAATGCAGAGCTTTGTTTTGACTTCAATTAGGGTCTCCTCTAATGGACGAAGAGATTGGTATCCCGTATTAGTCGATCCTTGGGCCGAATACCGAGTCATAAAAAATAATAATGCAATGGGATCATGTAG